>JAQFJB010000013.1:6144955-6156848 GCA_029874875.1 Naso minor
TGGGGCAGTAGCTCCATCCTGGATGCGCTGCCCTCCATCACCTCCCAGCAGAGGAGGCTGGCGTTAGCCGCCATGCGCTGGAGAAAAACTCTGCAGGGACGCTCTGAGCAAGAGGTACTTACAGGCACATGCACCCACTGTATTGTGTTTTCGACTATTTTCATGTTAAACTGTTTTTTCTATGTGTGTGTCTTCAGGGAGCTTTCAGTGGATGGGCTGTCATGCTGAACATCGACCAGAACAGAGAATCGGGCTTCAGGAGGTTACTGCAGTCTGGCAGTGCAAAGGTTGCTGTTGTTGTTATATGTCATGTTAAATCCATCATTAGTCCTTCACTTGATATAATTCAAATCAGACAAACAGCAAATTGTTTGTCAAAGAGAGATCTTAACTTGCTCAGCGAGGTGTCCGGGTGAGCAGAGCTGACAAGTTTCCCATCTCCCTTATCCCAGTGATTAAACTTGACCCCTTTCCTCTGCTGTATTTTGATATTTCCCTTTTGTAATCATGTAAAATCATAGTTCTTGTACCTGTAATTTCTCTCTCCAGGTCCTGCCAAGTCCCTCCCCCTCATTGTACAAGGAGGCCACTCATCTGTTTGCAGATTTCAGTCGACTGAAGCCCGGAGACTTTAGAGTTGATATATCGGAGGCGACTTCACACGGGGTCACGTGCTTAAAACCAGAATACATCGCAGACTACCTCATGCAGGTTAGTGGATCATCACTGGAGTGAATAACAAATTCTTTGATAATATTGTGGTAATATACATGTATAAATGATTCAGGATGTCGCTTCAGTTCAGCCGTAACTGCATGCTGAAGTTATAGCTGAGTATTAGCTTTTTTTAAATTGGTCCTACTATAATAAAGCAGTTAAAATGCCAACAGAATGACATAATATCAATCTTACAGGCAATTTAACATGTCTCAGAATATTTAAAATAACATTATCTTGCAAAAGTAAGATTTCTCTTTTAGTATGAAGTTGGACTAATGTAGATTTAATATTAAGGATGCCTTTATTCTTTCCTCCAGGAGCCAACCCCGCCCATCGAGCTGTACTACCTGACTGAAGCGCCCTCTGAAGACAATCCAGCCACTCCGTCACGTAAACGTAAAGCAGCTGTAGAAAACTCTAGGCTTAAAAAGACACGTCTGAACTGAAAATATCACAACTAAATGTTGTCATTAAAATTCATGTACCAGTGAAAATGGTTGTAAATAAAATTGTTTTTATGTCTTAAATATTAAATAAATGCATCGCCTGTTCGTCACTCTGGCATCCTCATTTCAGAGCTTTGCAGTCGGCTGCTGCCTGCCTGGGGCTGTAGCTGTGATGGATGAGTCAATGAAGGTTTGCAGAAAATGTTGAGTCACGTTTTGTAATTGAATGTAGTAATAATATGTGGCCTCTGGGGGGCAGTATGTCTTCACTGCAAAACTCAGGCCTGTGTTCAGAGCACTTTTCAGCAATAGAGTGAGAAACTAACTTTCCAGTAAGCTGATTTTTTTTTTTTTTTTAAACTATAATTCGCAGGTGTATTTAATAACTAAATGTTTGCAATTGAATCATATTTGCACAACATTTATAACTTGCTGTGAGTGTTTCCAGTTCCTCAGTTTTATTTTTTTTGGACCATTTTTTCAGAATAAAAGTTACTTTTAGATCATTTAGGATAATGTTTTACTCTTAAGCTCTTGTGGCTTCGCGTGAGTTCACTGAGAAGTCAAAGAGGTGTCAAGTGGTTTAAATGCCCCAAGAGAACTTTTCCTCACCCGTGGGATTATGGGTCGCTTGTATCAGCTTTTGATTTCCCCATGCAGTAAACACCAGATTTTGTTTACCAAGTGTTTATTTAGGCCTTTGCCAGATCAATGTGCTGTTTCATGCCAGGGTGCCAGCTGAGGTTAGATGCCATGTTACCTCCCATATGGACAGATAAGTGGCTTAACCTAATAAACGGACCAGCTGACAGCTTCTACACACATTCAGGCCTGAGATGCTGTTTGAGCTGTGTGGGATCAGAGCAGTACAATGACTCAGGCTGCGGGGGTCCTGGAGCCACTAGGGGCCTCAAATAAAGCAAGGAGGAGTTTCAGGTCACTTGTAGAGTTTTGAACAAAAAGAACAAGCAGCATTTTCCTGAATGCAACCAGCCATTATTCAGCTATAGCGAAAAAGATGTAAAACTAATCAGCTTTTTACAAGAAAGATCAGACAAATTAGATTTGTCTCATGACTCCATCATAGGTTCCCTGACCCAACACTGAGCACCACGTAGCACTACGTGAAACTGATCAAATATCTTCTCAAATTGTCCAGTATATCAATTTTTGCATATAAGGCTTTGATAACCCCTGCTAAAAAACATTAAGCCCACGGCTGCTTGCAGGACATTTATGATCTGCAGCATCATTTCTCATTAATTCCCATGAAACAAAATAATTACAAGTAGCCGTCCTATTAGTTTCTCCTACTCCTTAGTCCCAAAATATGCCTTTCAATGGCATATACACTCCAGATTATCATCAGCCATGAATCCAGGATTTTTGTTTTCATTTTTATTTATTTTATATGAAGTTAAAAGCTCAAAAAAAAGACTCTGGGGCCCAAATTATTTCAGATTCGTCTGACCAAAAGCCATAAAGAATATGAGGAAAGTCTAGGAAATAGATTGACCTACAGAATTACTGATTAATCGACCAGCTCAGTTTATTGCCACTGGTGCAGATTAGAGGGAGAAACAGTGGAAATGATTAAAGGCAAACGCACTGTATCAATCTCAGCTGGCTTTGGTTGGTCAGGGTGTTTTCAGTCAACAGGTGGCCCATACAGGTGGGCTAATCTCCCACTCTGCTGACTGGCAGGTGGCCTATAGTTGAGTTTCATTGTCGCTTCATGTCGTCATCCCGCCCCCTACTCTCATGGAGGATAACTTATAGGTTTTCCTGTCCGGACGGTGGATTTGAGCACAGTGGGAGAGAGCGCGACTCTCCGTGCAGGGAGGAAACTCTGCTGCAGCTCTCATTAAAATTCCCTGCCCGTACACCCACCACAAAACCTCCTTTGGTGGGTGGCACCGGCGTCCTGCGCGCCTCTTTAATTGCGCACCACGCATTAACGAGCGATCACGACTCGCAGCCTCATCACCGGTGCCCGCTGATCGCGCTGCTCTGAGGCGGAGAGTTTGCTTTATGTCCCGCTATTTACGGCGTCAAGGCTGACAGGGGAAAGGAAAGGTGGGCGCACAGTCCCAGAGGTCCAGCGAAGGGTGGCGCCCCGACGCATCACATCCAGCGGCTGGACACGCTGCGCCGCGACCCACAGCGACGCTCACCGCTCCTGCAGCCCGCTGGCTCCTTGTTGCGGCTCATGATTGTGACATTTCTCTGTGGGGACTTGCAACATGTGCGCTCGGATGGTGTGAAGTGTGACACCGCGGCTTTGGGGTTTCGCTTCTCTCGGATACGCCAGGCAGGCTACCCGACGTTACGGCGCACCTTGTGTAGTAGGTAAATCCATCAGTTTATTCCTCCAGGGCTACTTTAGATCAGACTGCTCACCCTCTTCCTATGAGGTGTTTTATTTGCTGCTCTTTTAATACATCTGTATTGATTATGTTGGGTATCAGATCAGTTGAAATCCTGGTGTGAGGTTTCCAGGCAAAAGCCAATGAGACATGCATCAAATCACAGTTTGTGCTGCTGCATCCAACTAACAATGCACGCTTCAGAGCATCACTTAATGTAGGCTACTGTATGACATATCAGGGTGTCCATATCATGACAAGAAAATGCCATCATAAGTTAAGCTGCTGCTGGTCAGTTCACTCTTGAGGCTTTCTGGAAAATCACAATTTTATTGGAGAGTAAGAGAGGAATAACTGCATTTTTGTCTGATGGGTCCCTCTGATTATGTTGTGTGTAGGGTTCAGCAGTGTCTCAGTTCGTCCTTACAATCCTTGTGTTCACAAGTGTTGCAGCAGACTTTGGATGACACTTTATTCTTGGAGAGATTACGCTAATGGTAGGTTAGAGATTACTTGCAGAGGCTGGCTGTAGTCCCAGTTTATTTACTGCAGTGGTAGGCAAGTTTACTTCCAAAAATAAGACGTTTAAAGTTTTTCAAGTTGCCATCAATCTTGCAACTTCAGGATCTCTACCCAAAGTGCCCTCCGAGTGGTTTATTTCTCAGGCAACATGGCAGCAACAAAGCAGATAATAGGAGAAACTCTCTTAAAACGCAACAGACCTGCATCACCAAATACCTCATTCAAGTGTGGAGCTCCAGCTTTGTTTGGAGGCCCAGTGGGATCGTATAGAGCACAGTTTTAAGTGTGTCCTAATTGAACCTGCTAGCCACTCTCTCCATTGTGACAGGAATGTTTGGTTGCTTGTTCTCCACAGAAACCCCCCGTTCCTTTGTTCTGGGGGGGACAATCCTCCAGTGCCATGTGTGTGCAGGGGTAGGGGGAGGGAGAGGGGTCAGTGGGGGTATTGACATCTGTAGCTGACAGCTTCCTCGGGGCGAGCTGACATGCTGTGATACCGTGAATGGGTATTAGAGAACATATGAGCAAAGCACTTAACACTAATGAGGACATTTATTCTTTGGACCCTACGTTCGGCTCCGGTCATACAAGCTATCAGGAGATATAAAATGCTGCAAACTCTAAACATTTATTGAATGTGTCTTGTTTGTCTATTCAAAGATGAAGTGTGTCATATATTCCTCTTCAAACAGAGGCTGTTTTTCAGCAAATTTCACTAGATTTAGTCAGTCTGGCAGAGTTTGAAGTCCATCTTAAAGGTCCCGTGTGTAGGAATCAGTGGCGTCTAATAGTGAGGTTGCACATTCTGTCCAACTTCATACCTCTTGCCTCACACAAATTACAGCAACCGCTGAAAACGTTTCCTGTAGAAACATGGCGGTGCAACTTGCAGGATCTGTGAAAGAGGACCTGCTTTCCCTGTGGATGTCAAGGGATCATGCTGAGGTGATGAAAACCCATCAATTCTTAATTTACATCTTTCCATCATTTAAAAAAAAAACAAAGCTGAGTCAGGTGCTTCTTGCCTGAAGGATAACCTGGAACAGCCTGTAGTTATGCAAACACTAACAAGTGATTACACACTAATAAAAATATAATTATGAATATTCAATATTTGCCAGTAGATCCCCCTAAATCCTACACACGAGTCCTCTAAGTCCAGTTTATATACAGTATAGCCCCTAGTCTTAAAGCTAGTCAATTAATCAACTTTTTGATTGTTGGAAAACGAATCAGCTAATTAATAAGTCATTGCATCCATTTATCAAGCAGCAAGAATTAGCATAGTCTACAATCTGTGATCTAGTGCTAACATTAGCATGCTAACATGCTCACTACGACAATGAAATAATGCTAATTAGGGGTGTAACGGTCCATCGATGTATCGATGCATTGATTTATATTGCTATGATACAACTACATTGATTGGTAAACGGCAAATTATCTTTCTTGTGTGATGTGTATCGATCTAAAAATCATTTTTCGAAGCAAAAATCGATTGTATCGATACTAAGAATTAGAGCCTTGTTTTCAGCATGTCAGAAGTTGTTATGTGAACGTATTTTTACACTTAGAATGGTAAATATTTGTTAACATTACTCCAGTGCATTCTCCGTCGTTTTGGGCATGCATTTTGCATCAGCAGTGTCAGTTGACACAATGGCGGATCACGGCAGGGAAGCAACAGGAAGCGAGAGATTTTAAGTCCATGTTTGTAGTCCTCACAGATTGAACAGAAGCCTTGCACTGAATGCTTGTTAAGTTCAGTGTATCGGGCTTTTCCAGTGTTTTACCTCCTCTACTACTGCATTAAGTAACCATTTTCTTTTCTTTTCTTCTCTTCTCTTCATTTTTTTGGCAAAACTTTACTATCTATCGATCTCTAGTCATCGTATCATATCTGATTGCTTTAAATGAGCCCAAGTGTTTTCTGTATCGTATCGTCAACCATGTATCATAATATGCATCGTGTCATTGTGACAAGGTATCGTTACACCACTAATGCTAATGTTTAGCATGGGATGTTGACCATGTTAGTTTAGCTTGTTAGCATGTTATAATATGCATCAAAAACAAAGTACAGCTTATGCTGAGATTTTTTTTAGTACTGATGATGGTGTAAGAGGTGAAGCTAAGGAAAACCAAAGTAGTGAGACTTCATGTATTGGACAATATGAATGTCATAATGAAATGTCATCGCAATCCAACCAAAAGTTGTGAGACATTTTATCTCAAACCATAACTGTGAACCTCATGGTGGCTCTAGAGAAAGAGTCAGGAGATTGCCAAATTCACAAGGGTTCATCCTATGGGGACCATGAAGGTCTGTACAAAATTGAACTAAGACGCAGTTTACTCGTTTCAACAAATCAGTCTGCACTCAAAGCTGTGGACAAGCACTGTCACTCCTACAATGATGCTGCTAGCTCAGAAAGCTCAGAAAGTCACAACTGGATGAGTGACATTGAGAGGACTGTTATCATTTCATGTAGAGGATTTTCCCTGTTGGTTATTGCTGACAAATCCTGCCAGTTCTTGTTGTTCTGCGTGATGGAGGCCAAAGTGTGTGTCGCTCATTTCAACACCTTCCTATTTGGTGTGATATCTACTGTCAACATTCTGAAGAATTTTTAGAGGTCAGTGGCAGAACAATTTCCACAGCTGCTCTCTTATCATTGGTGTCAGGAAAAGTCTATGTTAACAATGAAAAACACCCGGAAAATATCAGCTTTCCCATCCAGAGTAACAGACCTCGCTTAAACAAACTTATCAAGGAAGTTTGAGGAAATGGAAAAATCTGGTTTTTGCCTCTTACAGCAAAAAAGGCTGAGCTTATGGGAAACTGTTGGGGAGTGTGACCATGGCAGTGTGAGCAGGTTTCATAATTGTAAGTAAGCGTCCCTCATGACTGGTAGAGAGTGGTACACCATGAGGTGGAATGCAGCCCCCATGGGCCCCTCATGCTACACAGTATGTGCTCAGGATGGACTTTGCACCTTCGAAAACAGCAAGTGGCCAAAACAGGATTTCACTTAAGCAAAGGGAGGAAAAAGCCAGCCCGTGCCTACAAGGGTTTCTTTTCCTGTGTTTTCCAAATGCCGCGCAGTATTAACGAAGCCCCTCAGCTGCTTTTCAAATGACTTTCATTTAAGCAGAGAGCGGGCTCATATACAGGAACCACGGGGGAGGTGCCACACTGAAAAAGCAAGCAAAAGCTGCTCTATTCAAGCAAGAAGAAAATAGATTTCCCTCCTCAGCCACATATGATCCTATCAGCTAAAGAGTGTTCCCTTAGGACCAGAAGGAGCCTGGGCTAGTCATGCAGAAAGACCCTTTCAAGTTGTTGACATTTGAAAGCCATTGTACTTTATACAGTAGTATCAGAGCAGGCTCTGTTTGCCCGTTGGGGGGTATCAGAGTGAATAATAAACCATGTGGTGCCTCAGGTAAACAAAAGCCTCCAGCAGAAGTAACCCCACCTGCCATGAGTGAGCACAGGCCACAGGAAAAGCAGATAGAAGAAGAGGGGGCGTTTAATGAATAACGAACCATTATGATGATTAAAGGGGGCGATGGGCACGGGGAGATAAGAGTGCGGTGACTGTCCGAGCATGAGGTGTTTACAAGGGGAATTCCTCACATTCCTCAGCTGCAGCCATGCCACTCCAATCTGCACCTCCACCCACTGATGGTCACCCTCTGTGCCAAGAGGGACCCAAGGGGTGAAAGAGCCCGATAAGTTTCTTCTCAGGAAGTAGCCGCTGTAAATGTGTTATGTAAGGTGATTTTAGAATGTTGCTTTAAAGCTCTTTTTGAGTTTTTCATAGAGCTAATACAGCAGGCCAAGGAACACGTGCAGCAGATCCCCAGAGAGTTTAATTTTCACGCAAAGACTTTTTTTTCAGGAGTTGAAAATAGATTTTGAGTCAGAGCTGAAGTCTGCAGCTTTCCACACGTTCAAGCTTAAAATATCTCTGTATCTACTTGATGGATCTGAACAAACATTAGTTCAAACATTCACCATTTCCAGGTGATGTATCCAAATAACTTAGGTGATCCGATCCGAATGTGCCACCATGTGTCATTATTTAACCATGCTAGCACCTAACTCTGGAAATTGCAGTTCCAGTCTGTCAGTTGGTCCATCAGATGGATTTTGGTCATGGTGCCCACAGGATAAATCCAAATAACTTTGGTCGGCTTACTTTTCCTCTAGCACAACCAGCAGCTCAAAGTTTTCACTAATCCAGTGAACATATCTCAGTTTCTAGTTGATGGATCAGCACTAATGTTGGTATAAACATTCATGGTTCCCAGATGATGTATCATAATGACTTGATCGAAGAATCCCTTGACCCTACCGAGGATCACATTTAAGATTCAAGTGAAATGTATCAACCACTTAACCACAAATTGCCATGAAGTTTGGTGCAGACATTCATGCTCCCCTCAGGATGAATTTAAGTAACTTTGATTGGCTCACTTTTTCTCTAGCACCACTATTTGTCTATTTTTCAATTCGTCCAATATTTTAGCTCATGACCAAACGCCTGCAAAATTAATGACATTCCAATCCAATCACTTATCTGTACTTCATGTTTAATGCTAATTAGCAAATGTTAGCATGCTAGCTAAGTAAACTAGTCTGTAAACATGGTAAACATAACACCTGCTAAACATCACCATGTTAGCAGTTAGCCAAAAGCACTAATGTAGTACAGCTTCACAGAGCAGCTTGGATAATAAAGATTTTGCAGAAGGAAACGACATGTACTTCAGTTTTAACTTTAACATAGGGCGGCTTTGTGGTCAGATATTTAACCTGCTTATGTCAAACTACAGGATGATCCCTCAGTGCTCCGTAATTCCTGATGGATTTCTCAGTGTTTTAGGGGTTAAATAGCTCACACATGGACATAATTATACATTATCTATGACACAAGGCAGAAAAGAGGGGGGAAATACGTAATTTAGTTAGATAAATATTTTGTTATCAGGCAATAAATCGACATGCTCGTAATATGTGGATACAGTTAAAGGTGTTGTGTTTAGCTATACTGAATGCTCTGCAGTGCAGAGGCTTAAAACAATCCCTGGGGCCTTTTTCTATAAGGAAGTCATAAGGCTGGGCTTAACTCTTCATCCCCTTAGTCTATGAAACAATTTTCAGCTTACTTTTTTACAGGTAAGACCTTTAAGCTTTGTACTTACTAGCTGCACGACGACTATTTTCTTTCTGCAGTCTGTTTTAGGAGCGTTTCTTTTATTAACATCTGAGAGCCCCTTTAATCTAACTGTCTTGTTGCACAGAATCTGTTTTAAAAAGGATAAGAAGAATAAAATGTGTCTCATATTTTGTGGTGTGGGCAGCGTGTATTACTCACATGTGAAAAGTGAAACAGGGACTCCTCGGGACACAGAGGGTTTGTGTTTTAGGATCATTCGTCACATTTTTTAATTCAGTGCAGATGACGTGCTCTAATAGGATTATGAGAAGGTGGGAGGAGAAGAAGTTCAGGGGGGAGGGCACACGTTACCCCTGCAGACCCAGCCACGACCAGCCCCTGGGGGGTCATGTGACAGAGAGAGACAATACAAGCAGATGTCAGCCAAATGATTATGGGGTCTGAGGCCGGGCTCACCTTTGGGGATTACTCAGGGCTCTAATGGATAGCAGGTTGCGACCTCAGCAAGCGAGGAAGCAAATCGCCACCCTCTCGCCCAGTGAAGTGCTATTCGGTTGGGTTAAAAAAGAGACAGAGCTGCTAGTCTCTAGTTTCCTTGGCAACTTCTTCAATCTGAATATTTGTTCTTTCAGTGCCGAAAAGTATAAAGATCCTTTCATTTATAATTTGTGAATACTCGTCATTCCTACTTTTGTGCTCATAGTCTATGTGGTCTTTTTATTAAGCTTCCAAGCTTTTGAGCTTGCAGTCACTTAAAATCAAACCTTGTATACTGGCCAAACTCACCTAATAGAGGCTGGAGATTAAAGTGCCACCATATGCTGGGGACTGAGGAGTCCCCTCCCATGGTAGATCGTCTTATTGTGCTCTATGTCACTGTCAGCAGCTAATTGTTGTGGAGGATTGAGGTGATGGGAGAACAACTCCCCTATCTTGTCTTAAATGCTTGGTCATCTCTGCTTTACCCTGCCACCTAAATCACAGTATTTCCACTCTCCAAATACGCAAACACACACCATCTGCATTTGTAATCACCTTGGTAAAGCCAGCATTTGAATTTGTGTCGTGCACTACCCTTTTTCAAGCTGTTCGAGTCTAAACTGAGCCAGTGCGAATGCCAGGAGAGGAAATCTGGAGCTCTTGAGTATATAAAACCATTGTTTTCTCTCTGTGCCCTGCCCATGCCGCATATGGCTCATTTCATGGCTGCTAGAGAGCCTGATTGATGGCCTGAAGAGCAGCAGGGCTGATGTTCCTCATGCACAGTGCTTGGCAAGGCGAGAGACAAGTCCTTGACGAGGTCGCATAAGGTAAAAGTGAATATAGGAGACAGGAAACTAAGGAGGACTTGTCAGACTGTGACTTTAAGCCAAAATGCCTTTCAAAACAAAACGTGTTTTTCCTTCATGATGGCTAGAGTGCAAGCCATAGTGGTGATATATTATGTTTCAAATGTCTTCCTCACCAAAGGTGTCATGGGAGCTGACATTTCATTGTAATCGCTGCATTTTTCACCTCTGGGGGAACTCAAATATTAAACTATCTTTGCTTGTCACCCCCAATTAGAGAGCAATTTATATGATTTTGCTCCCATTCTCCTCCTCTGTCTCGCTTTCCAGACCTCAGGGGGCTGGAAAGCTGTCTAGTAATCTGAGACAGCATTAATACTGAATAAGATGGAGCAGGCGTCTGCAAATTAATTTCCACACATGAGCCGGTGTTAAAAAAACTGCAAAATGACACAGCAGGATTTCTCCTGGTATGCGTGTGTTTGCGTTTGAATGTTTTTGTGTTTGTGGTGCTGGTAGTGGTGGTTGTGACAGCGACATCACCATGGAGACAGTGGCATTCTTGTGTCAATGTTGAGTACAGCATTGGCAGCATGAAGGAGCCACATGGCAACAACAGAGTCCACCGGGCCACCGGGCAGATGTCTAACTTTATGTCAAAATACGCGCTCGGAAACACATTCCTTTTCAAAATGTCCTTTCCTGACTTTCAGTGCTAACTTTACAACCTTCTTATAGCTCTGAGTCTTGAGCCACTGAACCAAAAGATCCATGTTCACACCCAGATTAACTCACACTCACTGAGAGTGATACCGCTGTGAACGACAGGCAGCACAAGCCAAATGAAACTGCTGCTGAAGCTGCTGGAATGACACCCCCCTAAAAAAAGAAGTGTCCTTTGCGTAGAAGAGATGACTTAACGCTTTGGGTTTGTCAGAAGCTGCAAATAAATTGGACACACTGATCGCTGCACTGGCTGTTTGTGCTGTGAAAACACTGCAGCCCGCTGTGGTATATAATATGTCAAACATGTTGTAGGAACTACAATGATTTTTCTCTCTCTCTCAGCACTGTAATGAGAGTTTATGCACCTGGTGCTGCGTGATTTATCTTGTTTTCTTTGCACACACAGCTGCAGACTTTGAGTCTTACTAATGTGCTTGCAGATTTACCAAAAATTTGGCATTTTGGCAATGAAATTTTCTTTCTCTTTTGGAGTTAGATGAGCAGATTGATTCTAAATTTCTGTATATTAAGTAATAAGCTAGCTTAGCATTAAAGCCACAGTTGGTAACTTTGGGGTAAATATCAATGACTTTTTGTGTTATTTTTGGAAAAAAAAAATCTTAATATCCAGAGACAGC
>JAQFJB010000013.1:6180259-6197021 GCA_029874875.1 Naso minor
TAGTTGAATAAGAGCGTTGACTCTCCTATTGAGACCCAAGTGGTCTTTTGAGGAACTGCAGTTTTTGGCGCTTCCACGGCTTAATTTTTAAGCAGTGTGAACAGTGTGAGCAGTGTAAAATGTCCCCAAAAAACAGACAATAATGTTAGTACTGGCCTGCTGGGTTTTTATTTATGTTCAAATCATATGGGATGTGGAGCAGAGATAATGATTCCCATGTATTGATGCGGAACTGTCTGTGTGAAGGTTAAGAAAAGTGTGCATTAATAATTTAACACTATATAGATCAAATTTAAGTTTAGCTACTTTGACTGGCAGTGTTTGGCTGATGTGTGGCATCCATTTTTTTATTTTTTAGGCATTTCTGTATTATTAAATGCCAAGTTGAGATATATTGAAACTTTCAGAAAATCAGGAGTTTCCAGGAATAATTTGACATTTTAGTAAAAAGGCTCATTTGCTTTCCTGCAGGGTGTCATTGACGAGAACATTAGTGTACAGGACGCGAAATTCTTACATAACTCAGTCATTTAAAGCTCTGCATGAGTACAGTTGTGTCCTCAAGCTGTCCACTGGGTGTCACACAGTCATTCGTAGA
Organism: Naso minor; assembly: GCA_029874875.1. Taxonomy (NCBI): domain Eukaryota; kingdom Metazoa; phylum Chordata; class Actinopteri; order Acanthuriformes; family Acanthuridae; genus Naso; species Naso minor. Next base: position 6,180,858 of record JAQFJB010000013.1, read on the forward strand.
AATGTGTATCCTCCTCATCTCTGCCATTTTGTCCAAATATGGCCACTTCTGGCCCAAAATCAGAGGTTCTGTCCACCATTTATTATACAGTCCATGACAAGCAAGTAAAATGTCCCAAAACTTCAAACTAATCCATTAATGATGTCTTTCTTAACTATAAATATTGTTTTGTCCTCATGGTGGGCCATTAAACATAAATAAAAGGATATTCCTGGAGACCCTACGGAGAAACTTTAATCTGTAGACATCAGACACTGTGCATACTGTGCTGCAGCCCTTTAGTTCTTGTTTTAGTTGGAGTCTGTGCTGCTATAAATTCAAAGGATACGATCAAGGCTCTGCGAGTGGGTGTATGAAGCTGTGGCAAGCTACCAGCGCAGAATGTCACATGAATATGGAACATGAGGGTCACACTGGGACCCACCATGCCCCTGGACGGTTAACTAAACAGCCTGATGGTATCTTGAATGCACACCCGAGCTCCACCTCAGGGTGACAGAGCCACAAGGCTGTCAGTGAACAAATCAGCCTCAATCCCTCAGAAGTGATAGAGTCGGACTGGACTGCTGTGAGCGAAGTGCTTTAAGCTGTAGCGGAGGTGGAGTGAGGTCACATTGCAGCAGTTTAATCTGAGTGGAAGCTGTGAACTATAGTTTATATCGAGACCATATCTTACAGCCTTTTGTGGTTTTGTTCTGCTGGACCCAGTCCTTGAAAGCATAGAAATCCCTTTTGCTTTGCACATTCAGGTGATCCAGGCGGGGCTTGAGTTACCTCGCGCACATTACACTTCCATAAGGGCTCCTTCACAGAAACCTCTGTCTGTGCGGTAAAGAGACATTTTTATTTCCCTCTCTGGAACAGCTGACAGATGTGCCTTAACATCTTTTGGCTGCAGGCAAGAGAAGAGATGCTGCAGATGGAAGAAAACTGGGATGGATGAGCACACATCATGGCACAGGAGGAGTTTCTTTGTTCCTGCGGTCACCTTCTGCGCTGTTTTTCATTTTTCTATCCTTTAATTCTTTTGTCAGTGTTCCATATGCATCTTATGATAACACAATACGCCTAAAATACTTCAGAAAACTTACTTGTGGCGAGCAAATAAGGTTTCATCTGGTGGCTCAATCTGGCAGCACTTTGCTTGCAAAGTGTATTTGAAGTCAGCTCTGTAAAAAACTGTATTGTAAATTGGAATGACCCGTTGTGTGAATTAGAAATGATTACACAAGGATTGAGCAATCTTCCCAATCTGACTTGTTGTTGCAACAGTTTCTTTTCAAAGCCGCCGACAACAATGAAAATGTTGAAACTCTGTGTAAGTGCAAACATTCTTAGTGTCTGTAGCTTTCATGGAGTTGTATAACTGCACGCCTGATTTCAGGGTGCTCCCCAGATTCCAGACAACTTCCTGTTTAACGTTTCTCCTTCCTGTCAGATCCTTCGCCGCTGTCACAGTCGCAGGAGCTAAATCGTTATCCCAGTAAACAGCACAAGGGCTCTTTGTTGTTCTTGTTTTTGCCTTCTCCCTCCGCCTGATTCTCAGATAAACATGTCTCTGTTCAAAGCTGCCGTAACCTGACAAACAATTTGCCGAGCGCTCAAACAGGAAGCCATTATCCTGTTACGAAAGCTTTCCCTCTTATCTCGGGGCTCACATCTGTAGTTGTTCTCCCTGCTCCGCCTTACCACCACTCCGCCCATGCAGTGGTCCTCCTCCACCAGGACGGTTCCAGTGGTCCACAGGACGTGCCCTATCTGTCTGTTTCCCCTCACGGGACAGATGCTCACCCAGAATGGCAAACTAACACACCCAGGAGCAAACCAGGAATTTGTCTGTTTGTGCTTCTGTTAAGCTGATACTCTATTTATACACCCAGAACATGGATAGGTCTCTACAGGAAGAGACTTTCTAAAAGGATCCGACTTTGTGAAGTTGTACTCATGTACTCATGAAAGCACTGTGAAGTGACAAACTTTGGTGACTTAATAAGAAGAGTGACATTCATGAAAGATGAGTGTGCTCCAAAAACATCAGCGAACAGGAAGGAAAAGCATTTCCGCAGAACGTGTTACCACCTGACACATTTAGTGTTTATGGCTTTACACTTGAACGTCTTGCATTCTAGCATTTTTTCTTTCCCTTACCACAAAACTGTCAAAAACAACAGATGCCCAAAAGAACACTAATGTATCCTGTTACAAGCAAGACACAAAGATGAAGTGAGAACTGCTTTTATTTCAGTTATAATTAATCCACAGTGACGAGAGGAAGAGGGAGAGGATTGACAGTATTGAAATAATGAGTGCCAAAGCATACTTACAAGGGGGATGAAGCCCCAACAGTGCTGAAATGTAACCAAGTACGTATACTCAAGTACAGGGTACTTAACATTTGCAAATTTCTACTTTTACTTCACTACATTTCAAGGGGAAAAATATTGTACCTTTCATCCACTATATTTATTTGATCATTTTCTTTGCAAATTCATATTATTAAAATAAAATATAATTAACCAATAATTTTTCAATTACTAGATTATTTTATAATACCTACCAGTACATAATTTTTTCAAATCAACCCCTTGTTTGCCTACTGCAGCAATAACATGATACTTGAATGCGTCCAACCTTTACACCAATAACACAAGAATACTTATTGGGTAACGGCTCATTCTTCATACTGAGTATTTCTATTTTTTATGCTAAAACTATAGGAACTGTGTATAATAATCTTAATAATGTTTTCATTAGCATATAATCACCTGAAAATAAAAATCGCTGAGTTTTTGTTAACATGAGCCCTTTATATCTGCAGAAAAAGCAGGTCATTTTTCACAAAGTCTGCCATGTTTCTACAGCAGCCCAGAATTGGTTGATGATGTGGTGTCAGAACTAATGGCAGTAGTACTTATAGAAGTAGTTGCAGTGGTAGCATAGTGTAAGCAACTGCATTTTCAGAAGACAAAGAAATAATGGTTGTAGTTGCAGTAGTCATAGCACAGCAATGTTGCTTTTTCTTGTGTAATAACAATATGGTTGTAGCTTTTAGTAGTGCTCTTAGTTGTATCACTTGTAGTATTTGTAGTGATAATAGTACATGTTGTAGTCGTGCTCATAGTCCTGTCTGCGGTGGTAATAGCTGTAGAAGTGCAGTGGGTCCATTGAAGAGAGTTGGGGCCTATAGCGCTCTGTCCAGGCGTGATAATCCAATCTTACCAGCAGTTAGTCAGACAGCTCTCCAGTCGCCGGTTGGCCTGCTGATAAAGGGTTTTGTCTGCCTGAAGCTGATGGATCTGATCAGTTTCTGTGGCTCTCTCTGACGGCACGTCAAAGCCTCAAATTAAAGGCTTGGACTACCTTCAACAAACCTCCCCATTGAAAGCTTATGATTACTTTGATTTTTGCTCTGTCAGCCTTTATCCTCAAACGTGAGATATGAATTCATTTTGCAGTAGAAAGCAGAGCCGTGGTGTGTGTGAGTGTGTGTGTGCGCCAGTATGATGTGATAAAGCCTCATTGGTATTCTGATGAGCGTTGTAGATAAAGCCTTCTCCATTTGCCCTGAGGGATTTGGGGGAATCCCATGGAGGTTTGTAGGCTACCATGAAGCGGTGGTGATTAGCATAAACGAGGCTAAATGTGATCCATGAGGGGATGGGTGGGTGGTGAGCAGGATATCCGTAATTATTGGTTATGGTTTCATGCCCTGGAGCTTCCAAACTAGCAATTACGTGTGGTAATTTCATTAGATAATGAAATGGACATTCAGTTCTTGTACATTTGTGTCTCATATTGTTTATATTTTTATTGTTTGAACATCTTTAGGGTAGCATCATAGGTCAGGCACATCCAAAACAGCATTTTCAGCCGCTGGAAAGCTGAAAGTAAAAAAATTTCTGAAGTCTAGCAAAGAAGTTTAATATAAGAATGAATAGATATTTTCCGTACCTAACTTTTAGGGGGAGATTTCTTTGGAAAATTTAGAACTTCTCTGTTTTTGCTGCAGCTGGCGTTTCATTTCATTTGCTGCCGCTCTCCCTTTTAAGGCCAGTTTAAGGGGCAGTTTTTGCATCAAAATGGTGAACTTTTGTTACTGTTTGGCCTTCCTTTTTTCAAGACAATGGCATGCTGGTGCTCCTAAAACCACAAACTTTTGAAATAGGGATTCAGAGTGTAATCTTTTGAAAACGCAACCTTCTTTCTGGCTGTGCAAACTGGCAAAACGAAAACCTGTGAAAGTGGTGACTATGCTAATGCTAATGCTAGCAGTCCCTGCATTCCGCAGTAGTCACTACCAAATTCTGATTAAACACTGCAGTGCACCCAAAGCAAGTCGAATATGACAACAATCTATTCACGCAATTTCCAGTGTTGGTAGAATAATTTTAGAAGTCAAACTACGGCTGAAGTTCTTTAATTTGCGGCCGCTTACGTCTCTGCAGCAAAAGGAAGGAAACAACTTTGGGAGCTCCAATGGTATGTCATTACAAAGTAACACCACCAACTACCGGCCTGGCTTGCACATTACAGTGTTTTTGTTTGTTCATGCAAAACGCAGATTTTTTTTAAACTCAAAGGAAAGACCTATCGGTTTTCAGTAGGGCTGTTCTCGTCTAATTGTGGCCTAAGATTCACGACAAGACGAAACAGCTGCAGGGAAAGTTGCAGCAATGTAAACTGGTGTCTCAGCTCAACTCAAGCTGCCTGATGGTGTAACATATAACTCAGCTTGTCAAGTCACTAGATGCCAGGTTTAGAAACGTAAGTCATGTCACTTGTTTCAACAGCTGATCAGCTCATAGCAACATCACTTGTTGCTAAGAAGCGCAGCATAGAACAGCCAGTAGGAACACACACACTCTGAAATGAGTAAAATGTAGAAGTGTAGTGTTTTTTCATACTCTAGAGCGTATTTAGACAAACTGAAAGTGACAGATAGCACAGACTCCTGTAAACTACGATGCTAGAATCAGTTTGTTTTAATAAGTTTTTGAAGTGAACTTTTCCTTTGCTTCTGAATGAGGAGTGTGAACTTAAAAGATGCCAAACAAAATGGAAACGTTTCTGCTATATTAGTGTGATGATAACCTTCCTGCCATTCAATGCAGCTTATTCTATAAGAACGAGTAGTGTGTATGCTTTTAAGTTGTCTTGTAAAAGAACACGATGTCAGTAGAGTTAAGGAATTAATCATTCCAGTTCATCTTGCTATATTGTCAGGTATTTAATCTTCATGCTGGTTTGATCATTGTGCTGCAGTTTCTTTTATTTAAACATTTGACCTTAGCCAAAATCTCATTGGATGCAAGCATTTTGTTCCCCATACATACTGCTCAGTCATCTCCCTGCTCGGGCTGCATGAAGGGGAACAAATGAGGAACTGTAACAGTTCAGAAGTACAGCCAGACCAGCCCTCACGAGCCTTATTGATGGATGATTTTGCAGCTCCCATTTTTGGCTTCCTGTAGAGCTTCCGAAGTGCCACTGCCAGCTGTGCACTGATGATGTGACACAACCAGCCTGGCTCCAACACTCGCTTCATAGGCAGATTGTCACTGAACATTTGAGCTACATTGCTCTCAGTTGCACGTAGAATGAGGTGACCCCTGGAAGAAAAGATAAATATCCCACCCTCTACGGCAAGCACACCCCTCAAAGAATTGATCATGCGGCCAAGCCAGTGCATAAACACTCATAGCCAGCATACTGCACACTAAGTGCTCCAGTATGATTGATCAGGCTGGAAGACTCATGATGCATGTGCCTGAGTGATATTGTTCTTCTGGATTTGAGTCTTAGCTCATGAGTGGATCCATGGAAATAGCCTAATGCATTTTCTTCAGCTGGAGTCAATGTTATGATGTTCTTTTTATGTCGACAGTGTAACTTTAGATTCAGCGACAGCCGTTCTGGCCCCTGTCCCTTGACATTGAGTCTAATAATGAATGATTGGTGGGACAAAGCCTGCATTGGATCAGTGCACAGAAACCTGCTTTGCAACATGATTTATTGATGTCCCTGATGACACCAATGGAGGACTTCAACGAATGTCACCGGCTTGCTATGCATTCAAAAGAGCCTTAATTCAGCAGGTTTCCTGCATAAATTGGCCCTCCCTCTATTCATCCAGAGCTTGGTTAAATGGAAAACAGGTTGGTGCCATTAGTCAACTAAATAGGGCATAATCTTGCACTAATTTTATGCTGCCGTTGTTTGTCTTCTTGATATTAGCATGTGCTATTCTGATCTCATCAGCTGCGTGATACAGATACGGAGGGCAACAGGTTGGTGTGAGTGATAACAGAATAAGCTTTGTGTCACCTTCCCATCCTATAAAACATGTCATAGAAGGACAAGACCTTAGGTTCAATGTCAGTGTTGACATGTAGAACTGCACCGATTTTGCTGCTTTTTGTATTCAGAGAATTCTTGCTGTTTGCCTCCTCTTCTGCGTCATCACCACTGAAAATGGACTGACTCTTCTTGTGGGTGTTTTCTTTTACGTGCGAGAAAATATGTCAGGACAAAAACAGCCGACAGGCACAATAGTGGGAAAATCATGCTGAGCAGACAGGCATTGCTGAGCAAGACAAATGCTTTTTAAAAGTTCCTTCTTAATCCTTCTATGTCTCACACCTTATTTTCCTTAAAATGTCCTTTTGGCCCTGGGTCTGAGTCTAATCCGATCATTTTGCTTTTATACATGTTTATCACTAATGAAACCCCCACACCTCCCTCGCTTACTCCCACCACACTTCTGACTTCCTCGTTCCCAACCTTGATGTAGTACCTCCTCTTTCCTTCCAATTTCCCATGTTCTTCACAGTGGTTCAACTCAATAATGGATGTTCATAAAGCTCAATTTACTTCTGGAGCCTTTTCAATCATTTCTCTAGTTAATTCACTCGCTGTGCCTGCGCCTCTGCTGCATATCTTTGTGGAGGCAGGGCCAGGCTCTCTGTCTGCGTTCACCCTGCTTAGGCTCTCACTCCATCAACCAGACGCCAAAACGTTGTGACAAATTACACCCATTTGCCTCTGTGCAACACAGTGCATGTGTTAAACACAGATACACATGTAACCCTTAGATACACTCACAGACGTTTAAAATATAACACAAAACTAAATATGATAGATCAAAATCAATTTTGTTATTGTGACTTCTGTTATTAGCATGCTATGCTGTTAGCATCCATCTCGAAGTTTGCTTTAACTTTATCAGCCCAGTGAGGCTAAGCCAAGATGACATTGGTAGAAATGGTTTCTCTCTCAGTGAGACACTGCGTTGTTGTTATTGTTTTGTTTTGTTTTTAAACAATGCTGTCGTTTTCTGTGCTATTTTTTTTCTTACCATTGCTTCTTCACATTAGATAGCATGCTAACTCTTTAGCTTTCAAGGCTGAGCACAGTCAGGTCTGCTACTCAAATAAAGCAATGTCACTAGAAACCAGTAACATTTCTGTTTAGATATGTATTTACGTTATTGACAACTGCCACACTTTAATAGATATCTGTCAGCTCTAGCTACAGTAGCTAACATTACACATATTTCAATTTGAAAGTTAGCTAATAGCTAAAGTACAGTACAGAAAATTAGCTCTTCAGAGCAGTGTATGAGAAGTTAACAACAATAGTAATTTCACAATATTGCAATAATTTATGAGAGTCCCAAACTATTAACATGCAACAAGGCCAACAGTTACACTCAAACAACTAATGTTAGCATAGTGTTAGCTTATATCTGTGGGCCCACACTGACATGTTTTGTTGCTGTGTCCCTGCTGCTCCCCCTTTTTTTTCATCAGTTTCCATAGCTTGTCATTTGTTTTTCTCTAAATTTATGAGCCAGAACAGCCAGAACAGTGTTTAGCATTGTTCATTCCAAGCAGTCAGTCTGCTACTCTTGCCAGCTGACACCAGATCACACATCAAAACTCATAAACAGATCAAACTGATTACAGAAGCATTGATCACAGAGCCTGAGTAAGAGTGTGAGCTGACTAAATTTAGTAAGGGATGTTTGTTCCATGACAGATTTTGTGCAAAGGCTAAATCACTCCTAGCTAACAAAGAGGTTTTGTTCTTCGGGGTATTGAACATTTTCCACCCATTAGCTACTTTTTGCTATTAATACAGGTTAAAGCAGTAAAACTCCACATTGTACTCCTCTTGATCTCCCAAAAAGCTCTAAGACCCGTAATAATTAGATTCTTAAAAGTCAAACAAGGAGTCTCTCTCACAAACTTTTAACTATTAAACCTCAGAACTTCATAAAGGGGTCTGATACACAACCTAAAGAGAAGTCATTCTCACTATGTCTTCAGCACTAATGAATACAAGCAGTCAGACGTCTGGGTGCAAACTTCCCTAAAAAGCAAATTCTCCCCTTTAACATTTTAGATGTGATCTTAAATAAAATATTATTTGACTGAACTGCAAAGTTTCAAATAAATATTAATCTCCATGCTAGTTACAAATCAGCATGAAGCCGCACGTTTGTGATCACCCCGAAAAATCAGAAGAATGTGTCCCTGTTTATGTGTGTGTGCCAGAGCATCTAGTTTGTTCATTTCTGATCTAATGTTGTTTTTAACGGGAGTCGGGGTGTTATGTTTAATTTAATGGTGTTGGGTTGCCAGGTTGTGACAGCCAGGTTTGGGTACTGATTTAAGGTAAGACTTAAGCCAGACCACAGCATTTGGATTCAGACTCTTAATTGTCCTCTTTTATCTCTTTTACTTTTTTGCATTGAAAAACACAATTATTACTGCCCCTTGCATGTACTAAGATACCTATAATATCTTAAAAATAAATATTTGATACATTATACTTGTGATTTTTTCACATTATTCAGATACTAGAAGTCAGTCTTTTGTCATGTTGCCTCTCTTTATTCTTTTGTTTTGTTAATGCACCTTCCTCAATATAGAATAATTTGTGAATTGCAGTGTCATCTCAAAGGGCTGCCTTTATCCTCTAAATTTTCCTAATGTGACCACTATTCACATTGCTGATTATCATCAATAGCCTGAATACTTAAGCTTTGATTGGTTGGGTTTGTCTGTCTTTCATTTCCCTCCCTAAAGGATCATCTTTGGAAAGACGGGCCGTCATAAATCAAAGATGGCCATGTGTGTTATCTCCCCAGATTCGGGTCTGGAGTGGGCTCTGTGGATTAGAGACGTGACAGGCTTGGTTAATGGAAGACAGGGCCCGGATGCTCTATCCTGGTAGTCTGTGTGATTGAGTATGGAGGAATATGATTAATGATTCAAAGGCTGAGTTTAAATAGTCAGTGCTTTGGGGGGTTTTCTGTGGTGTATTTTAAATCCCAGAGTGAACAGAGAGGAACGAGGATGGAGGAGCTTCATGACAAAGAAATTTAAGATTCTTGATACTGACTAGTCTTCCTAGTCTTTTAAAAAAAACATCCCTTTTCTACCCTTTTCTTTCTTCATGTTCAGCAGATTTCTTTTCTCACCTCTTCCCCCATCTACATCCTCTCTGCCCCTTGTAGATATAGGTTTCCATAGTTACAGAGGGGGCACCATAGTTAAACAATAGCCGCAACATGTGGGTCGCATTGGTGGCTTTGACTCTGTGTGTGTTTTCTATGACTCTGACTTTTTCTGAACACAAAAACCAATGTAGTCTTAATCACTATTATTAGTTATCTCACTCCAAAGGCCTCTATTGCAGAAACATCAGTAATACTCACCTATAAATGTCTATATATTAATACTTTTTCATGTCTACTGTATGTCATGTTAGTTTTTTGTCAACTTCTCTGAGGGTTTTCTTAAACTCAGTCAAGATACTCCTCCAAACCGATGTGCTGTGTTTGTCTGTAGGACTGTTGTTTATGAGCACAGCTAAATTTGATATATAATAAATATATATATATATATATAGTCTGACATTGCCATAGAAATGGTTCTGACTCTTTAAATTATTTTGAATTCTATATTTCTAAAGAATAAGGCTGCAATGTTCTATAATTTTCTTATTGGCAAAAAAGCAGCAATGAATTGAATAAAAATGTCTACGTATACAAAGCCTGAGCTTATTCTTATGTGCTACAAATCTCCATTATTGTCCAAAAAACATTAAAAACATATCAGGGAGGCTCACTGTCACATTGGTTGACATGCTCTTTTATTACCATGATCACACACACACACTGTTATTTATTTTTAGTCACTCCCACACACACACTATTCTGGAGCTATAAACACCCAGTGAGAAACCAAATATGCATGAGTCCACAGCTGGAAATATTTTCTGAAGAATGCGATATTTGCTCACGTTTGAAGAAAGTTTGCTAAGTAACTTCAGTTCCCAGCTGTTTTGGTGATCATTACTGAGTCTTTTTAATTAACATCTTCAGCAGGAATGAATGGCCTCAGGGCCGAACGACAGGGACGGGTTTGATAAGGTGTAAAGTGCTGCGAGAAAAACCCACCACACTGTTGTTGGTTTTTTTGTTTGTTTTTTGCATTGTTTTCACAGAAATTTGTTTAAAATCAGAAAATGCCTTTGCAATCCAGTAATGTAGTAAATGGCTTAAAATAGAAGGCCTCAATATAAACATTGATGGTTTTAATATAAATATAGATACAGTGAATATAAATAGGCTAAGCATAAATATTGGTTTTTATACAGATAAACACCGCAAATGTCCTTTTGACGGAAAACAAACACATATATTTATATATTTAAAAGGCCTTATGAGATCACACATCCATTAACACATCCTTTGGAAAATGGGAAAATATTTATTTAATGTAGCCCTATCACTTTTTATTGATTTTGTCCTGATATGGCTTCATGCTGTGAAATTATTATGTTTTCAAGCTAATTACTCCCATTTATAGTCATCTGCAGAAATCTGTTGGCAAAAAAATCATGTATAAACAGATCTCGTACCTTTTGTTATGTTTAGACCTCTATTACTCAAGTCATTAGCAGTGGAAGGGATTCTAACTGTACAGAATAAAATTAAGAGTTTCACCTTCAAAAAAAACAAAGACCCAAATGATTTAAGCATGGCTCTCAGTTTGTCTTGGGTTTGCCTTAGTCAGTTTAGTCCAATTTTGCAAAATAAAAATTAAACAGAAACATTTCTAAATAACCTTGGAACTTGTAGTACCCTCACATTGTCTTCAGTTCCAGATTCTGTTGCAAAAACATGTTACACAACCGCAATCAGACACGAATCTTGATTGTGTTAGCGTTGTGTTAATGCATGTTCTATTCTCAGATTAATGCATAGAAACCCGCCCGGTGGGAGCTCCGCATAATGTGTCACATTAGCTGTGTTTAACAGTGTCAATAAGGGAAAGAGGGAAGGAGGCAAAGGGGAAATTAATAAGCCTTTGCACGTTCCTCCCTCTATGACTTTCTTGCTGTCTGGATAACATAATAGGACCAATATTCCCCACAGGCACCTGCTAATGACTTGTCACTACTCAGCCTCCTTATGGGATTGAGCTGGAGAAAGTGAATCTGTCAGGCTCTCTGAGATGGTTTTAGCATGTTAAGTGAGCTATTTTGACAGTGTGACTGTCAATGTACAAATAACTTTACAAGTAATTTATGTAGCATTGAGCACAAGGTGACAATTTTTTATCTGAACATGTAAATTTAATGACAACAGCACCTTATTTCAAAGAACTTAAAGTGGTCAAAGCTATTAAATCTCTGTTGGAAATGGATCAATATATCTAATCCAATTTGACTTGCATAAAAGAAGACAAATGTTTCGACTGAATGGGACTACATTCGTTTGTTATTTAAGTATTTCTGCAGAGTAGCAAAGCAATTTTGTTCGAGCTCCTCATCTAAAGACCGAGACATCCTCCCAGTTCAAGCTGCACAGTTTAACTCACCTAGCGAATAATGCAGCTAATAAAGCACTCGCACTAGTTGAACTTGGTGAGTGACAAATACAGCTTCACGGCACAGGTTCAGTAGATTAAAGCCTGAGGAACATAATAAATGCAAGACAAGGCTCTCTTCTGAACACCTGAGCAGACAACCCCAGCTGCCAGGCAGCACCTTCATCTTCCGTCCTTGAGAGAAATGATATATATGCATGTTGAAAATACACACTTACAATTAAATGATCCAGCAAATTCATGAATCTGAAAGGATTTTCTTTGTCACCCTGTGGTAATCATCAGCGTTCACTCTCTTTCTCTGCAGGTGTTCTAGCATTCCTAGCACTGTCAGTAGGACTGGTGTCATCAGCACAGGAGCTGTACCTCAGCCAGACATCCCAGGATCCTGTCTCCATGGCAGCTGCCCACAGCAGCCCTCTGTCTGCTACCAAACCTCCACCTCTTGACTGGCATCAGGAAGGCTCCAGCAGCGGAGAATGGTCATCCAAAGGAGGCACTCAATCCTCAAACATCATCCTCCCTACTGCCGCCCTCCACCCTTTGACCTTGCTTCGCACAACCCAAACCTCCAGCCTGGCTGATGACGAATCTCCCTTTCATGACACAAATACTATCACCACTAACACTGTGAGCACTGAAAGTCATGTGAAACAGCCCCTGGAGCTGAGCTCTGGTATTGTAAACCAAGGCCCCATGCACAATTTGGTCAGGGTACCTCAAATCCATAACCCAGTTCCTGTCAGCCCTAACCAGGCCAGCAGCAGCAACAGCAGCAGCCCTGAATCTCTCAGCACAGAAGTCCCAAATATAGATGTGGAATCTACTGCCAGAGGGGCTCCGAACTCTCTGGCCCTTATGTCCACCTCTGGATCAGACAGAGGAGATACGCTTACCGCACACCATGTAGAGCCTCAGAAGCTGAGTGTGGAGGAACCCACTGACCCCAGCAGGGAGTATGTTTCAGATCTTGACCACTCCTCACTGGCCTCCCTTTCCTTTTCATCAGTGGATGTCAACCCTGCACTAGGCCTGAAACTTCGGGAGAACGCTCGAGGTGCCGCACACCATGCCATCACCCTGAGGGAGGTGCATGCAGTGAATGAGCCTCCCACTAAAGAACTGGAGGTAGAGCCGACGGTCGGGCCTGTCACTCCAGTTAAGAACCCACCGCAGAATCTAACTTCCACTGCGACCAATCCGTCTCCCTCCACTGAGCCCAGTCTCAAGACAGAGAATTCAACAAACATCCCAAGTAACACTGCACCCAGCAAGACCACTACTGATGAGGGTCATGGTCAGGCTTTCCAAGGCAACGGCACAGACAATACCCCTCTGGGACACTGGTTGGGGAATGTTACTGCCTATGGAGGGCTGCTCTCTAACAGTAGCTCAGTCGAGGAGGTGCCTGCTCAGGGGAACAGCTCAGAGCCCCCTTCCACTCAAAACGGGAGCTATCTGAACAGACAGGTTCCTGCCACCACCCAGGACCCCTGGATGGCGGGCAACAGCTCAGGCCCCACTGTGGACTCCCCACCGTCTCGCATGACTATCTGCTTGAGCAGGATGGACATTGTGTGGATTGTGCTGGCCATCAGCGTGCCTGTGTCCTCATGTTGTAAGTAGTGTCACATCAGAAAGAATGTCTGATTTAGTTAACCTCACTTTAAACGTATAATATGTAATTTCCACCACTAGAGGTCTCCCAATCAAAACAATAAAAACAAAAAACGTAATTTGATGACCCCATAAAGTAGTGTAGTTAATTTCTGAACAACCGCCATTGCAGACAGAAATGTTCACAAAATATTATATTAGTTTTAGTATTTATTATTTAGTATATATTATTATTTATCATTTAACTATTTTATTCACATTACATTCAGTCACATTTGCCAACTTCCTTCCTCACTCTCTGGTAGATGTTACCACTAAAGTTAGCAACAGGAGACAAAATGAAATGCACCATTGCTTAAATTTAATTGCAGGATTCTCTGAGTTCAAACACTGCAGTAAAAAAAATTGGGATAATGTTAGTACACCACTTAACAAAATGTATAACATAGATGTGAATGTGAAAATGCTACATCACCAATTATATGCCCGAAAAATATGTCACTATCATAAAGAAAATTATTCAAGGAATAGCTATACATTTTAAAAAGATGCTTTGTTTGCTTCGTTGGTATAATTAGCTGTAAAATTCAACACAACTCTCACATTTGTACAGTCAGTATGAAGCTACGGCTAGCAGCAAGTTAGCTTAGTTTAGCATAAAGATTGGACATGGGGAAAAAAATAGTCCAACACGTGAACCAAAGTAAAAATCACAACTTGTCATTTAACAGGTGACAAACAGCGTGTTAATTAACCTTCTCATAGGCAGATTTTGTTACTTTGGACAGATGCACAGAGCCAAGGTAACTGTTTCCCCCTGCCTCTAGTTTTTAAATGAGTTTTTAAGCTAAGCTAACTAGCTGTCTACTGTAACCTCAGATTTAACAGAATAATTTGACAGTGTTCAATCAATCTTCTCATATAACTCTTGGGGAAAGCATTCCTGGGATACAGTTAAGCTATATTGCAGTACAATTTTGTAATTAACTAAGCATAGGCTATACATTTGGTGGTGGAGGGGGGGTTAAACAACTTTACTAGTTTATACTTGCTTTTGTATTAGAGCTCCTTTATTTTTAGAATTTCTTTTGATAGCCTTCAGACACCCTTCAGGGCTTGATGGTGTTGCATTCAATTCAAGAGTACAATAAATTTTTTTTTTTTTTTTTTTAACCGTCAGTAGAGCTGCGCCTCAGGCAAAACACAATCTCTTGCATTTCAGTCTGTGTGAGAAATAAAAAATTATTTCCCTTTGATACTAAATAATTTTCTTGCATGATATCTCCAGATTTCTAACTGGGAGAGATAGCTCAAAATTACTCCAGGGCACGGCACTAATAACCATTTCAAACAGTATTTTAAAGTTGAATTTCTTCTCTTCAACCACAATTTCCTCTCTCAGTGGCGTGATGTCATGAAATAAACCAGCCTCCACCTGAGCAGCAGGTGTGGGCGCATTCAGAGGTTATTTGAAGAAACAGCTCCTCCAGCCTTCTGTACTAACCTGCATTTCCCTTTTCCTGTCTCCGCCTGCTCCAGCTGTGCTTTTGACGGTGTGTTGCATGAGGAGGAAGAAGAAGTCGTCAAGTCAGGAGAACAACCTCAGCTACTGGAACAATGCCATCACCATGGACTACTTCAGCAGGCACGCTGTGGAGCTGCCCAGAGAGATACACACTCTGGAGAGCGAGGTACAAACGACACTCTCTCTATGAGCAGAGCTGCACTCAGGAGTGTGGGGACATTTATTTGATGTTTCACTATCAGTCAGCAGAATGGTTTTAATGAGTATGTGAACAACAAAAGGATCCGTGTTCAACCTCTCCTGTCAGCAAGTGTCGAGCCTGCTGAAGTGCACTTGAGCATGACACTGTATTACTACAAATTACCAGGAAGCTATTGTGAACAAACAAAAGGAGAATTTCGATGGAAGGTTTCCATTAAGAGTACTTGTTTGTAACACTGAGTAATTTGCAGTATGCCATCTAAAAATACAGTGACAGGCAATAAAAAAACTTTGTCCGTTGAACAGGGCTGTAGCAACTAATAAGGACTCAATTCATGGGAATTTGAGTTTTAGCGTCGTATAATTTCACACATATTACTATTTGTTTAGACTACATCTTTTAAAATTTGACTGGTTGGGGTTTAAAAAGTATAATTTAGTAATTTACACCAAAATTAAATACCGGCAGTGTAGAGAGGGTGTTAAGGGAACATTTAGAGCAAAATGTAAGGTGACTGAAATTGCAGAAAACCTAAATGAGCAGCTGCATAAATAAATGAAATGGCACTATTTCTTAAAATTTTGTTGAGGGTTTGGTTGGTGACTGATCAAACATTTTTTAGGTGATTGTTGTTCTGCAGTGGAAATTTGGACTCTGGACCTCAGTCTTTCAAAATCCGTCCTACAGCCGCAATGATAAGGAAAGCAGAATAACAGGTTATAGTTTAGATTGTGAAGAATATTCAGCTCTGTATGTTTGAGACATTACTTTTAAATACATGTACCAACACGAAACGCATTATTTTTGTCAGCTTTTGTTTTTTTAATTTTATTTTTAAGTTCAAACCATTGACAGTGTTTTTTTGTGGTGTATTGCATATTGATAACTCCCTTAAAAAAGACAGTTCACCCAAAAATGAA
>JAQFJB010000013.1:6245460-6256143 GCA_029874875.1 Naso minor
TTTTAAATTTTCTGGCCTTGATTTGTTGCTGCTATCTAGAAGAGGTTGGTCTTTTCCCAAACTTCTTCATCTTCAAGTTATTTCTTCAATCCAGGCTGCTCTTGTAAATCAGTGTAGGACACAAATACATCAGATACATTGTGTAGGTTCCCCTTTGAGCCACCATCCGTATTGTTGACTTGCAGGTTACACACATGCTGAAAGGTTAACGTTCCTGCTCCTGAAGGGGCAACTGGTCAGCTCTGGGTCACTCAGTTTCCCAGGACATAAAAAACAACAGATTCCACAAGGAGTCTATTCCTAGTCATGAAGGCCATTTCCAAATTAGCCCACACAAAAATACGTGCACTACTACAACTTGAGAAGACTGCGCTCTTTTTCAAATGTGTGAACGCAACAGGATTCCTGACATTTAGTGACTGTTCTGCTGCAGTCTGGAAACATGTCTTACCCTGTTGAGCTTCTGCAGACTGGTGGTGGGCAGCGCCGCCAGGGTTTTGTAGTCAAGTTTTAGAGGTCCAGTGCCAATGTTCTACAGAGAAATAAACACACAACAGAGGTGAGAAGGAGACTAAGCTGAGGTTTGTTTAACAACAAGCGAGAATCTATTCAAAGTGAAGCAGTTTCACTGGAGAAGACCATGTACAGAATAGAGAGAATCGCTCCTATGAGATAAAAGAAACGCACTTCTATCCTAAATGTGAACTGACTACAGAAAGTTTTCAGCGCCACACGTGTGATGTGCGGTAATACATGTGAACTGGTATAACTGGCCTCCTCTCACCCCACTTTTACATGGACTAACCTGCAGAGATGTGACACCCTGCTGGTTAACAACTAACATGCAGTGCCAGTTTTTGTTATTAAAGCGTCCAGCCAAAACTTAAAGGACCATACCAGTGTTACTACATGTCATTGTCCTTTGCCAAATCGGCCACATAGGTTAAATAAACCCAACACATTTTTCTCAAAATAGCTTTATCTATGAGATTAGTGTTTGTTTACATTTAGTCCATATTTAATAAACGTCACAGAAAGTATAAAGAAGGTCCGTGTCAAAATTCCTATTCATACTAATATTCGAGCGCGGACGGCAGCACTTGTAAACTATTTTTCCAGGCGTAATAGTTTCATCTCTGTGGCTCCTCTCTCTCTCTCTCTCTTGCTCATTGATTTGTGACCAAATAAACACAGACATTCTCTTTAGAAGGGTGAATTACCTATACCTACCTTTCATGTATGCTACAGTGTTTCTATACCCTGTTTCAACATGAATGGCAGCAAATGAGGTTTAAAAGTGCAGCCTGAGTCAAATATTCACTGGTATGGTCTTTTAAGAGCAGCTACCCCAAAGAAAGTCTGTTTTTATCTCTTCTCTGCCTAAATATAACTTTCTCCAGTAGAACTAAGTCAGTTTGAAAGTGGTTCAGGATGATTTATTTATGAAAACTAAAATAGAAGATTCTATTTCCCCCAGAATACCAAGAAGATCACACAGTAAAGTCCAGTGGAGTGGTGCAGTTTGTGCTCCTTCTGCACAGACAGGAAGGTTGTCTGCAGACCTGCTGATGAGGAATGTCTCACCTCAGTCTCCTCTTCTAGCAGGCGAGTTGCCTCTTCTCGCTCCAAGCGCATACGCTCCTTCACCAAGAAAGGATGGAGAGTACAGGAGGGAAGACACCCAACCACACACAGCCACACAGTAATGCAGTAAAAGGGTGAAAACGGAGGGTTTAAAGAAGAGGAGAGGAGTTTTTCAGGGAGAGGTGGAGAGAAACAACAGTGGGAAGATGGTATGGCGATGGGATGATTGGATGATAATGGTAATCACATCAAACACACCAGTGATAAGGAGAGATGAGAGACAGTAAGAAGGGAAAGAAAGGATAGAATCCGCACATGTTAGAAAGTTCTCTATTTATTAGCTATGGGAGCAGATAAAGCATGCAAGGCGGGACTTTGCAGGAATAGTTCTGTCAAACACAATACCCACACAGTGTGCAGAGGAGAAGCTTCATTCACCCGATAACACACAAACCTGAGCTGCCTCTAAAGCTCCAGTCTGACTATAATGGAGCAAAACCTGAATTCTCTTCTCTTGCTGTATTTCTATTTGCTGAATTGAAAACATTTTACCTGCAGCCCAAACCAACAATGAGTTTTCAGTTTGACTTACCACTTTCTCCATCTCTTCTCGCTCCCACTGTGATGTCTCTCTCACCATCTCAGACTCCTGGAGAAGAGATTTAAGATCCATACAAAGCCAATAAATGGCTGCAACTCATCCTGTAAATCTTAGCAGAAACACTGCCTGTCTGAGTAATTTAAACTAGTTCAGCCTTCATATGAAGTGTTTTATGACTGTGTGTGTTCTGAAAAAGGTTGTGCGAGAAAAATGTGTCAAAGTCTGCAGGAACAACAGAAACAGGCATTCAATAAACCAACAAGCGGCTGCATTCCTTTAGTACGGGCAGTCTCCCAAAAGCTAATCTAGACCATTTAAACAACTGTGCTGGCGTTTTCTGGGTGCTGTGGTGAAAAGATAAGGTATGTGTGGTGTTCATGGTTGGAGTGAATTTAACTCCACTGTCGTTGAAATCTCCACCTGCTGACAACAAACTGCTGTGGAAGCAGGGAGCAGCTGAACAAAACATCTGATTCACATGTTGACTTTGTGAAAAATTCATCAAACTGTTTCCTGGCATGTGGATGAATGGCTGTGATTCCTGGTAGACACAACAGCACTGTTTACTTCGATTATTCGGGACGTTTTAACAGTGAATGTAACCTGATCCAAACTGCACAGATAATGTTAGCTAAGCAGGAAACAAATCTGTCAAAATATGTGATAAGTGTAAAAATAATCAGTATTTAAATTGAAAAAAAAACACAACAGTATTTAATCTGTATTGTACCTTCTGCATGATGTCTATTTCCTCTGGGCTCAGGTCTCTGTCAATGGAAGAGATGCTTTCCATGCTGTTCTTACGGACGATGCCTGTTGCAAACGGGTTGGCAATGATGCCAGGGGACGCCTGGAAATGGAAACAGAACCAGCAATTTTCATATAATTACCTTAATCCAAAGGTAATGTTTACTTGAGGTCATTTAAATGCCTTCAATAAAATTAACATCCATTTTTTAAGCATGACCTTCAGTTTTTATTCGGGCCCGACCAATATAGGATTTTTGGGGCTGATACCGATCCCAATATTAGGGAGCAAGAAAATTCCAATATCTGACATATTGGCAGATATCATATGATAGCTGAACTGAACTCAACTGAATGTGTTTACCTAATACTTTTGACAAAGATATGTAATGGAGGCAAGATATCTTACATTTTAACGAACTTTATTCCAAACATTAAGGCACTGAACAGTTGGCACTTCTCTTATTAGTTATTAAATAACAGACCGCCATGCTGAAAAAATTACAAATTTCATCATTTCAAATCACTGATCCAATATTTTTTCTGGCCTATAAAAATAGTTTTAATATCGGACCATATCAGGAAACATATATGTCGATAATGATATATCTGTGATAGGCCAATATTGGGCGTTAAATCTCGGCAAACCAATACATCAGTTGGGCCCGAGGTTGTAGTTTCCTTCAGTGGTTCTAAAATCATGAAAGCATTCAATCCAAACGCAGCTGCCTGTCATGTTTTACCTCCACAGCAGCAACTTTTCGTGGGTCGAAGCCATCACACACCAGCATGACCAGCGAGTCTCCCACAGCACGGAGCACTCGCACTGCCTCCGTGTGCGTCATCCCCAGCAGGCTGTGGTTGTTCACCTCCAGGATTCGCATGCCGACCTGCAGCCGGCCGTCTCTTGCCGCTGCACCGCTCGAACTCACCTGTTTGAACATCAACCAAGTTTGGCTTGACTACAACAGCCTGTAATTACATAACTACAGTATATAATCATAGTTTGGGCCTTAAATGACCTTAAAATTAAAAAGGAAAAGATTAAATTGCAAAGTCGTGATAGATAATAAACACATTTTTAGAACCTTGGAGATGAAGATGCCTTCATCTGTGGCATCGAAGGGGTTTCCTGCATGACCCTTGGCCCCCCCTCGAATACTGATGCCAAGTTTCTCCCCCGGCTGCTTCTGGATCATAATTTCCTATAACAACATAAACACAGCTCGTCAGCCGAGGTAAGTGAGCATTTGCCTACATTAGTAAACAACTGTTTGCTTGAGCTAAAGCTCACCTGCATCCCAGGCGGTGAAGGGTCCCTCCGCACTAACATACGGATCTCCTGTTTGTTGGCCAGCAGAGCTCGCACAGCTTCCTGGTGTGTTGCGTGACGCAGATCGATGGAGTTCACTTCTAATATTCGGTCTCCAACACGCAGTCCACATTGACATGCGAGACCGTGAGGGATCACCTGATGAGGAGATGGGCCATGGAGAGTGAGATACAAAGGATTTTAGAAGACGCAGTAATAGAAAATTGGAAAACAGGGACTTTCACAAGTTTTACCTTGGAGATGAAAACTCCGGGTTCATTAATGCCAAATGGGTGACTGGCATGATCACTGCCTCCCACAATGCTCAGGCCCAGAGGGCCACCTGACTTCACCAGGGTCACTTCCTGTTAAGATTTGAGGTAGGAAATGTGTTATAGGAAGAGATTTTCAATAGAATCAAGGCCTAAATCTAACAAAAGTGAATCAATTTAATGTCGGGTTACATGTAAAACTCACGTCTTCATCTATAAACTGCCTAATAAAAACAAACCAAGCCTGTGTACACACATACAGTATACTCTTACCAGGTATAAGTTGCAGTTGTAAGCTAAGTAAGTTAAAAGCTACATCTTTGCATGACAGACAGTTGGACTAACAGGGGTGTTATTACAAGCTACACTCTAGAGTACTCCATTACTTAAATTAGAACAGTCCTTCATACCATGCACCATCTTCTCTGGAACTGGACGGCATTAAGGATAAGGCAGGAGCCAAATGAACAAACATAAATGCTGAATGCCTTCATGAGGCTGCAGCAAGGTTTAATAAAACTGAAAAGCTACTTAACACATTGAAGCACTGCAGTCTTAGAAGTCTCACCTCGATGGGATACTCGTCCTCCATTTGGCTCAGGTGGTTCCCATGAAGGGAAAGACCCTCCTCCTCTTGGTCTGGTGAATCTGAGGGTTCTGGGGGTGGAGGGGAGTGGGCTCGTGCCCGGGATAGACCTGGAGAGCCCTTTGGTGCATTCGGGTCTCGCTCCACCAGGAGGGCGATGGTGGGGGAGGTGCCGGTAAGTAGCGCTACTGCCTGGTCATGCCTGGCCTCTGTCATGTCTACACCATTGATCTGCATCGACAGTAAAACCAACCACGGAGGGTGTCAGCCCACCAGGACGCTCCCCATGGCATCGGGCCACACTTGCCATTGGCACGATGAACATTAAAAAACACATACATGCTGGAAACGGCATGCTGCCATCATCATGAGTCTTCTCTTATCTAAGTCTGTACCTCATCAGTCAAAACTAAATCCTAGTATTTACCATCTAAAACAATGTATTTTTTTCTTTAAGAGTTTGTGAGTGCATTAAAGTGAGTACTGTTATTTTAAGAGGAACCCAACACCTAAACAGAGCAACAGGAGCAGGCAGAGAAGAAGAGGGATCGGGGGTAACGGCAGGCTGCTGCAGGCAATTTCGAGAGGCAAAACTTTCCTGAGGGAGAAAGGCTACGAGCAAGCAAAGCTTCGTCCTCCCCAAAAATTATAAAAGTCCTCAAAGTCAGACTGCTTGTGCTGCTATCTTTTAAATGCAATCAGCTCGACACTTCTTCATCCCTTCTTGCCTTTGTTTACTTAAAACACAAATGGAAGTGTGTAATTTCTCCAAAAAGTATGATTTTAAGTCAACAAAGGCATGAGGAAAAGTCCTTCGACAACTTTTGTCACAAAGACTAATTTAGTCATTCGTTTTCTGACTGTGATTGGAAGGTTTCTTTCAGGCATGCACAATCTTAAAACCTGCACTCTGGTCTGAAGTGACAAGCAGAGATCAGCACTGACCTGACAGTACCAGCTCTTACCGTCAGCTGATTTGCTGCCACACCCGCTGCCATGACAACACACTGAAGTGTCCTGCATGGCAGCAGAGCGACAGGCTCAGCCCACTCCACCCCAACACCACACCCACCACCAAGCAGGCAAGAAGATGCACTTAATGCGTTAGTAAGCATGCAGATGAAGAGTTAGAAAGGGAGAAAAAGAGGCTACAAATAGACCAAAGAAAAAAGACGAAAACTGCTGGAAAAGGAGTGCAAAGAGGATATTTCAGGAGAGAGCAGAATTTGCTTTAAAGAAACAGCTGACGTAGGAGCAAATTTTACATTCACTATATTGTTCGAGGAACCTGAGGTAAAATCCAATCAGTTTTAGAAACAGTGTGTGATGTTAAAGTATGCTACATGCAACTCATGAGCTTCTAATACAGAAACAAAGGAGATTAAAGGCAAGCTGGAGTTTGACGAGCAGAGCAAACAAACAAGCATGCAGGGACCCCCTTTGTAGTGAAACACTGTAAATGTAAAAAGCTAAATGCTGCGTGAAACCAAAACAGACACAGTTTGTGTCTTAATGAGAGACACGGGGTTAGAGTTAGCATGAGGACTGTGTTAGTGTTCCATCTCAGCCGATGAATTAATTTTCTGCATGTGGTCAGCATGGGATCAAGCACAAGTTAGTGTGATCTATCTTAGATACAGCAAGCGAGTAATGAGAGCAGTGTTGTGGGTACATTTACAATGGAAAGTTTTTAACATACAGGAATGATGATATACACACAGTTTTTCATTTACAATATATAAAATGGTACAGATTAAGATTAATCAAACGTTCAGTATCAGGCCATTATCTTTAGCCACTCCGGAAATTTAAAATTGCTTTAGCAAAGTCCATTTATCAGCATATATTGAATCCTTTCTCAGCCCATTCTTAAATACCTTGTGTAGGTTATCATAGAATGTGGAAAAACATAATGATTCCCATCTTCAAATCAACAAAAACATTGTAAAGGAAACCCTGATTTGACTGTTTGCCTTGATGGAAAATGTGGAGGGGATGTGTAGCACTCACAGAAATCACCCTGTCGCCGACACGCAGTGTGCTGTCTCTGTGCGCCGCTCCCCCTTCTGCAATGCGAGAGATGTAGATTCCCTAAAAGCAGACGAGAGACATAACCGATTGTTCAACTCTAATGTACTTTAGAGGATAAATTGCTCAGAACTATACTGCATGTACATTATAAGTCATTTTTTACAGCTCTACAGATGGAAAGAGATTTATAAGAAGGCTTTATGGCGGCTAGAAAAAGGGTAAAGTCAGCGGGACCACTAAATTATTGCATAAAGCTTTTCTGACCTCCCCTGCCTGTGTATCAAATTAGACAGGGTCAGTGGTAAACTGGTGCAACATGCTGAAATGCCTCAGTCATCAGCAAGTCAGTGCAATATCCCACTGTGAGGATTACGGCTGGGACGCTTCTTACAGGTAGTTAGGTGAAATTTGAAGCTCACAATGCTAAAAACTGTGAAATTAAGTTGTTCACACTAACAAGCAACCTTACACGTGCAAGACAACTGAATAACTTCATTCAATCATTATTTAACAATAGGACTGTGCAGATTAAGCAGCAAGCACAGGGACAGTATGCCTAACTGAGACAAACTCTCACTATACTCAGACAAATTAGGCAATTTGTTTAAACAAAAATTACAAAATCTGTCAACACATGCAGGAACAAAGTCTACTGCACCTCCTCCTCTGATTAACTGAAAACCAGTCAAGTCACTGCATCCATTTCAAAGAGCTTTTGAAAGAGAGGCAAGACTTACACTCAGACTCGCCTAACTCCTAAAGTTTATGAGTCCTTTCCTCTTTGAGGGCTTGTTGAGCTGCATGAGTTGCATGAGGTGCAATGCAGTGTTGCGCTGACCCAAATATACACCTCACCCCGTCCAATTACAGTGGACCTATCAGGTGTCAAGGCTGGCTATTCATATCTTCGTCTCCCTGGTGAGGGCTGTAAACGCTTCGGCTAGAATAGACACTGTTAAAAGACAGATCCCTGTGACGGAGAGGGTTACGCACACACTTTGTGACCCAACTTTAAGACCAAAGCTGCCATGTACTGATTGTACGGCAGATTGTGCCTCTGGCTTGAGATCATCTTTCAGTTTCATCTTTTGCTTTCAACTTAAACGCAGTGCTTCTCTTACAAATTTGGCTTCAAGGGGGAACCTTTTCACCAATGCTCGAACACTTAACACTTACTTGATCCCTTAACAAGTGATCAAAATGATTGATGAGTTTTCTGTCTCACCATGTCTCCTGTGCGGTAGGGTGTGGAGCCCTTGCCCCCCGCGATGCTGAATCCCAGTCCCTTGTCGTTTCGGATCAGGCAGGTGGAGAGGCGTTGTTGAGGCCCGCTGGAAGTCGTCTCCAAGTTGAAGGCGAGACCGCTGCTCCGTCTCTCCCGTGGGAAATAGTCGTCCTCTGGCCTCAGCGGCGTGGTGGTGATGGCGTTCTCTGGCTCCACCATTCGCTCCCGCAGCACTGTCATAGAAACTGTAGCACCAGAGCTGCGGAGAGCTTCAACTGCCGTGTGATGTTCTGCTTCGTGGAGGTCCACCCCATTTACCTGAGAACACACAAGGAGAGAATGACTGACTAGGGACGCTCCTGAATAAACGTCTTATTTTAAACCAAAAAAAAGTGTTGAAGACCAAAAAAAAAAAGGAAAGTAAAAAGAAAACGCTTTACCTCTAGAAGTTTGTCTCCCACTTTCACCCCTGCTCTGGCAGCAGGACCCTCCTCAGATACTCTGGAGATGAAGATACCCTGAACAAACAAACAGACAAAAAAAGTTTGTATAATCCAAATTCTTTTGATTTTTTTTTTAAACTTTCCAGATTCCAGCAACAAATCTCACCTCATCATCTCCTTTGTAAGGTGTAGATCCTTTTCCTCCAGCAATGCTGATACCCAGGCCCCCAGTTTGCCGCTGGATGGTCAGAGTGTGCTGTAAGTTAAGGAGGGCGGAGTCAGCACAACTACTAGTGAAACTCCTGTAAACACCACACAGCTCAGCACAGATTGAGAGGGAGGTTAGCCCATAATTTTCTTATTCTTTTTTTTTTTTTTTTTCCACATCTTGACTTCATGATTTGACTCATGGGTGACCTCCCTTTTTCTGCCAGAGGGTGGCGTCAACCTCATCACTGCATCCTGTCATCATGCCAATGGATGGATGGTGATACAACTTGTCTGAAGCCTAATGTCAGTTTAAACTGATTAGTTTGTGCCTGGAATTCTCCTCAAAGACATTTTAAGGTTCAAAAAAAGGTAATAGTCATTTGTGGTGACTCAAGGTAGAGGTTAGGTAACTGACAGTAGACCGCAGACATAACCTGAAACAAGTAATTAACTTTCTAAAGCCATCTGAAATGGACTCACATAGGCCTGACCTTTACAAGAAACATGTTTTGTGTTTGTATGGAATAAGGGTCCTTAAAACTGTGACGTAAACACTAAATAATTCCTAACAGACTGTGCATATTCTGTATACTTGCAAGCCATGCAAAAAGGAGAGGAATGGAGACAAATGAGGGACAGGTGGAAGGAAAAAGGGAAATGTCAGGAGTAACAGATGAAGGGAGTGTGCTGCGCCCTTGAAGTGGAGATGATTTTAGCATCGTAGTGTAGATACCCCAAAGCAGTGAACTGGCAGGGACAATTCTCATGTGATGCTATGAGACATTTAAATGTTGTTGTATTTTTAAACAAGTTTCAGTACATGTTTTCTTCAACAAAACTAAACAGCAAAGGAGAGTATTCTTTTACAACAATATGAACAAGTGTGCTAAAAAAATACTTGAAAGGGAAAAACAAAAATTTTTTAAAAGTCTTCAGACGAGTAACAATGCAAATATCACGTGTCATGTCCTACAGTTCAAAAACTTAAATCACGTTTGTCAATCCTTACAAGTTAACAATAATAAAATCGGACGTAAAAAAACACATAAATAAATAAAAATTAAAAATTTAATCTGTATTCATTAAGCTGGAGCTCCTCCTGTGGTTGCAAGTTGAGTTACCTGCTACAAGGGGGGGAAAAAAAAAAAACAGGAAGAAGAGGAGAAAAAAAAAAAACACCTGGAGGAAACTGATGAAGACGGCTTGCTTCATCACAGTGCAACCAACCCATTCATTCCAGGGCAACACAGCATGGACGGTGGATAACAAGGAGCAAAGCGGCAGAAGCAGAGGAAAGGTACAGATGCAGAGACGCTGTGTGGCAGAACGTGATGCTGGACTGGAATTTATAAAACGGTTTCTGAGCTGTTTTGAGGCAATGCCAACATTTGGGAAAACATGACAAACATTCGAGTACGGCTGGACCCAAATATTAGAATATTCGTTCGTTGAGTAGGTATTCGATTTCTGCTTCGGGTATTCTTTGTGTGTTCAGTTGGTTGGTTTTTTGCTGTTGATGATTTTTCACCTAAACTTAGGCTAAGGCAAACTGCAAAATAGCTGATATTATGTCACAAAAATGGCATAAGAGAAGGGTTTTCCATACACTCAATTTACACTGTATATGAAAATTGGCCAGTACACACTGATTTTTTATTTAGTTCACTGATTT
>JAQFJB010000013.1:6278324-6289592 GCA_029874875.1 Naso minor
TCCACTGTTGCCCTATGGGTGGGCTAATCACTGCTTTGGTTACTAAACCATCACAGTGACAGAGAGGCTTGCACCACTAGTGCTGGGACACAATGTGCACAATTTGACTAACACAGACAGACAGAAAGAGAGAGAGAGAAAGGGAGTTAGCGTGGAGTCTCAGTGCAGATTTGCAATCCAAACCACATTCAAAGCAGCAGCCAGAATGAGAGCACTGAACTTCATCTTTTCAGAGCTCTTACACCTGGCTGCAGTTTGCTCCCATTTAACGCTCTGTGAAGTCAGTCTTCCACCTGACAAAAACAACCATAATACATTAAGATAACTAGACACAGACTGTTATGAACAACACATTTCTGCTATACAAGGGTTTCTGAAGAGATGAACAAATCTAAAGAATTCTCTCAAACAAAGATGCAGCAAAATAACACCAAACAGCCTGGAAATGTAAATGATGACATGCAGGTGTCTGAAAAGCCGCTGAGCAGATCACAACCACAATGTAAACACAAAGGGATGGACCTCAAATGTTGTTTTTGCTGATATATTAATGGTCAAGCAAAAACACTGCTCCCATTCAGACTTTGCTGTTTAGTTAAATGGCCTGAGATTCTCCGGTTATGTTGTCACTCAGCAGGAATGAATGAGTTCACAGGCAGATCAGAAAGAAGAGGCCATCCCCAACATGATCACGTGCTTTGTCAGTCTCTTTCTGTGTTCCCACAAACATGACACAAAACCAGAAGCGCTATTGTTTATAGTCCACGGAGGACGTTTGGCTCTTTCCTGGATGGGCTGGATCCGGTATGCGCTGCCTGCCGGCCAGCTCTGTGTTTGTCCCACAGTGAGGTTCTGCAGCAAAATGGTAGCCTCTGACACGGCATGGCCAAGGCTCAGACTGCACCATTTTTCAAAAAATATCTAATTGCAATTATTTGGACTGGTATTGCGATTGTGATATGATTTTCGATATTAGCGTGAACGACAGTTTATACATAATTAGTCTCCTTTTCACTGAAAAAACATATTAAAAAGATTATGGTTAAGTCTGTAGAACATGTTGTGTTGGTCAGGACAGCTCTGCAGCACCACAGTATTTGAATTGCATTTTGTCACACACATTTCTCCATTAACAAATATTGCACCCCCTGCGATTTGAAAACTGCAGTAGTCCATATTGTGATTTTGATTAAATTTGGATTATGCACTGTGGAGCCCTAGCCCAGGCCTCGCATATAGAAGCATTTGCTGGTTAGTAAGTATACAGTCAAGTAAGTGTCAACACATAATGTGATCAAACACATTAGCAACAGGAAGAGGAGCACTTTGGCTCTTCAGCTGCGTGATTCAGCGTAAATAGAAAGAAGGGCATTTAACAGGATGTGCATATATACATTCATAGACAAACAAAGATGGTGCTGAGGTGCTTGAAGAGATAAAACACTTAACTAAGGCTGTCATATCAAAAACTCTCAGGCAGAAACAGAGGATGTAGTCCTCACTTTCAATCTCATCTATAAAATATATGATACTGCTAATGCTGTGCAACAAGGTTTTAAGAGGAGCAAAGTAAGTGAGAAACGCTGTCAAAACTTTTTGAAGCTACTTAACATCTTTCACTGCAGGAGAATGTTGAGTAATGCACCTTAAAAATGGACTGGAAGTGCCTGTGTGTGTGTCAAGAGTGCACGAAGAGCCTCGATACAATTGATGCATTGTACGTGGCCTCCCTCACAGGATCATGTGGCTCACTGTCCATGGTTTTCCAGTAACGGTCTTGGCATTCTTCCTCTTGGAGCAGGCTTCACAGAAGTCTCTACCTTTAAATTTCTCTTTAAGGTTCGTTTCCTGATCATTTGAAACAGACGTTGAAAAGAACAGACAGGTCATACCACAGCCTCGCTAGTTTTTTCCATAAAATGTTAATATGTGGTAGAAACGGGCAGGTAAATTTACAGCCTGCCAGGTATGTTTTTATTTTTACATTTAGAGGTTCTGGCAACGTACTTTTAAAAACAACGCAAATTTAATGCGGCCAATTTCTGAAACACTGTTTAAGGATCATCTTTCATCGAACATTTACTTGAGCATTGCCTTAAGTCTCCGCTGACAGACTGAATGGCGACACAGTCCGATGACAAGGATTAATAAACACTTCGAGTTACATTAGCTCCTTGAATTATCATTAAATTACGCTTCAGTAAGAGTGATGTTGGTGCTCCAAAAAATAAAAAAATCTGAGCTCAGTGAATCAAAAACATGATATCATCCTCAACGCACTCACTCAGTCATCACAATTTACCTACAATCAAGCAATTTAAAATCTAGACTCCTCCAGACAAGCTGACAAATGAAAGCAACAGTTTTAACAGATGACAGCCCTTCCTACAATTTCATGACTCAATCAGGCTGCAAAGAAAGTAAGCCTATCAGGTGGCACTGACAGCCGGCCTTGTGCTGCACAGACATGAGCTGACAAACATCTGTTAGTTTTGCACGGATCCAACAA
This sequence comes from Naso minor, assembly GCA_029874875.1. Classification (NCBI taxonomy): domain Eukaryota; kingdom Metazoa; phylum Chordata; class Actinopteri; order Acanthuriformes; family Acanthuridae; genus Naso; species Naso minor. The sequence continues at coordinate 6,280,834 of JAQFJB010000013.1, forward strand.
ATCTGGATTACAGTTTTTGACAACAGAAATTGAAAAGGTCAAAACGTTCTACTCATACGCCACCAAATCGCATTGCAGAACACAAATAATTCAGTTAACCTACTGAATCTACAGCATGTAACTTTTCTAACGTGTCATATATTTAAAATCCTGAACTGTTAAATGTGCAGTGTGAGTACAGCTTATCAGAAAAGCATTTAATCCTAAGCCTACAACACAAACTTCATTAAGGGTTCCACACGAGCGGCACAAAGTCACCTGTATGTAGTTCACTCATCTAACATCCCTGTGGAAAAATAACTGCCCCACTTTAGGTGTTGCTATAAAGTGTCTTAGTTTTGCTGTCGTAGCTTCTTCAGAGCCCAAGGACAAAGTGTGGCTTAAAGACGAGCGGGTCTGCTCTTCTTTTCTGCCTCTGTTTGACCCTCAGACAGAGGCCAAGGTTGCCGAATTGAAAGCAGATTTGGAACCACAATTGCCATCACCTCTGTGCACAGACGGAAAGTACAGCAGGTATGCAGTGACCAAAAAGCCCCAGCCCATCTGGTGTCCCTCCCTAACAACGGAGGGTAAACGCACCCTGGCATCAAGCGAACTACTGGCCCTGGGAGATCCATTACCTTGGAGACAGGCATTTGTTCAATAAATTTGCAAAGGGAACAAGGAAGAGAAAACCTCCCTTGTCACGCTCGACTGACAGTCACACGAAAACCAAGCCTCGAAGATAAAACACAGTATCTGAAAATCTGCATTCTATCATCACACTGAAAAACCACTGCAGTGAACTTATCTGACTTCATGTCTGTTATTATTTAATTTCTGCATTGTGGATACATAAACACTGGGCCAGAAGAGCGCTCAACACTTAGGCACATGTGCTTATCTCCAATACAAGACAAGGATGCCGTTACTTAAGATTACAAACCAAACCCCATTAATATGTCATGGAGACAGCATAATTACAGAGTTGTCTGCACATCCCTCCCACACGACTCCAGAGGGGATCAACGTCAGGAAAAACCAAAACACTAGCCCTAAGCTCACAGGCAAGCGCATGCTGATCCTGCACGGCTGTCTGAAACGCTGCTCCTCCTTACACTCGATGCATGAACCTGGTTTGTGATAACAGATCTAAAAATACACTACAGGTGAACATGATGATTCACATCAAAAGAATCACACTGTACTTCTGTTCTGAGCACAGAGAGCAAACTTTGTACCTCTGCCAGCGTGCCATGTTTGTGGCAGGTATGACGTGACGGACGCTCAATCTAAACTTGTCCTTGACCTTATCTGACATGTTCCTGTGCTTGAAAGAGCCGTTAGACTGCAGAGCTGCAGCAAATGTCACACAGACCCACAATCACTGCTCACAGACTAACATGTGACAGAGCACAGTCTGCAGCCCATCCAAGCATTCCTGCAGCAGTCAGCGAAGCCTGGCTACCAGACACGCACAATCAAATAGAAGTGATCTGCAATGTAATCTACTTATTGATTAATTCGCGGCTGTCGATAATATGAATTATAAAAAGGTTCCGCTTACAATCATGACTTCTAAACTGTAAGAACTTGCAGCTAATGTGGCAAAGTGTCAGCCTGCAGAGGGTCGGTGAGGTGCACTGAAGAAGTAGTTCAGGTTTTATATCACTCAGTCTACAACTGATTACAACATGGCGGGTGGGGTGGTGGTGGTTATTTTAGCTTTACATGCATTTACAAGTTTTCCCTTTTGTAAACTGCAGAGTGGAAATAAATCAAAGAAAAGATCAAGTGAGGGAGAAACATGCCCACTCACGTTTAACAATTTTCCACTTGAATTTTGGATTAGATGGCTCAATTGCATTTGCACTGTCAATCCAGAGATGTGAACTGGATTTTTGGGGCAAACATTCACCAAGTGCAAAAAGCACTGAGGACAGTTTAAAAATCAAGCTATTCATTGTCACGGCTTTACTTTATCTAAATTATATCAAACAAATCTTTTCCATTCAGTCCTGCAGTCTCTTGTTGCTTTTCAGCCAACATCCAAACTGTAACCAAGATAACTGCAATAAGCTAAAACCAGGCCAGCCAACGTGAAAGCACTGTCAGACATTATCTACATCTGCTGCATGAGCTTTTGTAAAAATTACCTTTCATAAGGATAGAATTTAAAAACATATCAAAATATAATTACTAGAGCTGCAAAAATTAATCAAATGATCAATCGAAAGAACATAAATCGCCAATTATTTTGATGATCGATTTATCATTTAGGTCATTTTTCAAATTCAAAAGTTAAAAGAGCTGCTGCTTTAGTGTCTTAAATGTGAGGATTTGCTGCTTTTCTGTGTCATTTATGAAAACAAATGAGTGTGTTTTTGTGTTGTGGGCTGCTGTACGGACAAAAGAAATAATTTGAAGACGCCACATTTGACTCTGGGAAATTCAGGTGAGCATTTTTATCACTTTTCCGACATTTCATGAAATAAACAATCGATTAATCGGAAAATAATCTGCAGATTAATCTATAATAAAAACAGCTGTTAGTTGCAGCCCTAATAATTATCTTGCTGAGACCTTACAAAATATGAACATAAATACACAGGCAGTTCAGTGAGAAACAGTACTGAGTTGTCTTCTACATCCTTTCAGCCAAGTCTCTTCTTAGTATTCCCATTTGCGTTTTCAAGCCCCAGAAGTTCTTGGGCTGGCTTAATTAAAACACTGTTAGAAGAAGTGGAGACTCATATTTAACAAGGCGAGACTGAAATTAAGCTTGATTAACTTGAGAATTCAACTGAAGCAAGATGTGCATGTGCATCCTGCATGCTTCGGTGATTGTCTAAGTATAGTGGCTGTGTGTGGGCTTCACCAACAGGAATGTAAGTGAGTAAAGTTCAAGTGTGTGTGTAAGAGCGAGCTAGGGGAGTCGGCGCGGCTTCCAGAGGGTAGGGCAGACTCCTGGAGATTCCAGGCATGCCTGCGTTTCCTCGGATGTCACGTGCTGCAGTGCAAACACAACTATGCTGAGTAAATTACAAAGAGCACACCAAGACTCGCACATTTTCCCAAATGTTTCATATTTAAGCAAAACTACTATTAAGTAAAGTTAAGGCAAATGTGGTTAAAGTGTCGCTTACAGTTACATTAACCAAAACAGGAGTAAAATTATTAAATCTTTCATAATTAAAGACTACATCCACAGAGAAGTTCAACCTTAATCCTTAAAGGATCATTATTTTTGTGTTAGGCCCCTAGAGATTAAATAAGGTTTTGTAATGTTGAACAGAACTTTTTAAAGTGGTGATGGAAGACATATTATTAGAAAGCTGCCTGGTGGGAGAATAAAGCAAAGACAATGAACACAAAGAGCTGCATTGTGAACTGCAGTGATTCTTTGAGTTAAAATAACTGCCCTTTTGCCACAGTATACAATGGCCTAACTGTCAACACTTGCTGAATCAGTCATCACGTTTGGCTGTTCTGCTGAGACCATGTCAAGTGCAACGACATCGGCAGAAAAAAAGAAAAGCAAAGAAAGGATGTAAATGCTGAGACCAAACATATTCACATGAAATTGTGTATTTTTGCAGCAGTGGAGTGAATGGATGTGCTCGTGTACCCACACTGGACATAAATGGCCACCATCTTCTTTTCTGCAGACCTGTTACTGCTTTGTTTGTTATTCTTCGCTGGCATGAGCATGACACATACATGCGTGCTTGCTTTATTGTCTCCAAAGAACCCTGCTGTGCTTTCTGTTGGCCTCCCTCATCTCTTCTCTGTCAGACACGCAATCATTCATCCATCAGCACCTCTATTAGAAGCTCCCAACTGGTCATGTGGCACAACCCACACATTCAACTTGTGTTATATTGTGTTTGGTCAGTAACCAATTAGCCAATCATGACTGCGTGCAAGTCATTGTTGAGATCTAAACCCTCACATCTGGGAAAGATGCTCCCAAAGCTGCAGAACTGAAGACTCTTGTTTCCACTCAGGTGGCCTTGACCCACAAAAACTTTTAGTAAAAGCAGCAGTTTATTGGCCTGGCCACTCTACAGCAGTTCACATGCAGCCCAAATATTCTTTCTCTTTCTTTTTTGAAGCTGGATTGTTTATTTTAAATGGCTTTACTTCAAGTTAAACTGACACTGGAACACTGCAAATATCATTTTTCCCACAGAATGACAGTTCAACTGTGCCAGGGAAATATTAGTCGACTAAAAATATTATGAAACATTACATTACACTCTTTCTAATAGTTTCAATCCTTTAACACCATTTTAAGTTGACTTCATTCTCCAAATTATTTTATTTTTATGCAAAGACTATACTTAAATCTGCTCAACCTCCTTCATTTTTAAAACTTCCTTAACTTTCAAAAAACACTGACATTTAATTCACGAGGATAAACATGGTCACATGAAGGCTTTTCTATACATAAAGGAGCATATGTTGTAATTTCACAGTGGAGGTGTGAGATGAAGGAAACTGAATAAAGCCCTGGAAATAAACCAGAGGATTTTATCAGTGGACTATGGACTAAAACACTCACAAAACCTTGATTAGCATCGGCATTATACCTGAGCACACACCTTAAGCAGAATCCAGCACAACTAATAGCTTTATAATCGAATACAAAGCTGCAGTTTCACGGCATAAAGATATAAAAATATGTATCTTTAACAGATAATTCAATGGTACTGAAGCAAAATCAACGGTGTGATCAATAAAGAGAAAAAGATGAGATCACAATTTAGATAAATTGTAGTGGATTATTCAGTCAATGATCATGTTAATCATCAGTAAACACTACGCTGAAATATTACTCAGTGCACTTATTTGTATCCTATCAGTCAGCAGGTAAATATTGTAGGTGAGTTCAATGTTTCACAAATTTGGAAGTGTGTGCTTAGCCGTCTCACGAAAACTTTTCAACACAACTAAAGCAAGCTCTAAGAACCATTAATTCTGTACATTTTAAATATGTTCCCAGATTAGGTCATGATCAAGATAGATCATGTTCTTTTTTCCTGCACCTTCAAAACACACAGGGAAATTTAATTTAATCATTAATTCTCTGGGTTGTGTGGGCTACTGTTCATTTGCAGCAAATTAAAAAGGACTTACAAAGTTTAAAAGCAGAGAGACACCAGTTCTCAAAGGACATTTCTGCTTTTCGGAATTGCACATCGTAGAAGTTTGGAGGCAATCAGTCAAAATTAGCTGGTTTGGGGAAAAATATTCCCCAAATGGAACCAAATGTTTGCACTCTGGAGACCTGAGGACAGACATGGCGCAATACTGTCGCAACGAAGAACCTTCTTCACACTTCCTTTTGATTTTTGTTTTTAACACTTAACCAAACAACACTGGTTTAATATCACCCAAGTGTGTGACTTTAGACAGCATTGCTGTTATTACGGAACCAAAAGAGGCATAACGGTGTGATGTGTAATACAACGGTGTTGGTGTCTGGTTTAAATATGCACCTGGCACACTTCTAAACAATAAAAATGGCATGATCGGTTATATGACAGGTGATCTCATCCTCTGCTTGGAGGGAAAGGAGTTCCCAGACCTTTTGGGTGGATATTTTCAATCGCTGTTCTTCTTCTTCTTTGAGTTAGCTGCTACCTGCAGCCACTAGTGGGTCATCCACTTAATACCCTGTGAAAACATCACACCTCTGTCCTGGTTAGCCGGCTCAGCTTTTTACAAAAATGTCGATTCAGCACAGTTATGACCTATGCTGCCGGCTCAGAGACTGAACAACAATGACACCTCATTCCACTGTCAAAACTTTTAAAAAGAACGACGAGGCAAGGTAACAGCTCAATATTTCTGCCTTGAACGGGCTGTGTTGAAGGGAGCTGGTGTGAGTCAAGGGAAGAGCATTCATGCGGTGCAGACACTGCCACTGCAGTAGTAAACATTGCTGCAGCCACAAGTGTATCACTGTACTCCTCCCTTCTCATGACCCTTGAGCTCTTGGGTTTAACATTCCTTCACAGGTTGGCACTGCCACGTCAGAAACAAGGTGTTTTACATTACATATCATAAACTCTATCAGCCAGAGACACTTTGAACATCCGAGTGTATATATGGGACACAGGGAGGGGCTAGGAACAAAATGAGGGCACTGGAGTAAACAACAATAACAGATAAACCTCCTGTTTCATGCCTTAACATAAAGTTCCCTAAAGGCTTTACAAAACAATGTCCAGAATGGAGATGGTCTCACAAAAACAGGGCATTCCACGGCTCACTTGATTATTCCCACTTCCTGCTCGCGGAGACGTTCCCCGACAAAAGGGAATCAACAAGAAAAACATGAGGGCGTCAACAAATCAGACGGGTCCGGACCTAGACGCTGACTGAATGCCTGAGCTGCCCAACAGAAAAAACAAAACAAAACCAGAGCTCTGTGTGCGCCTTGCAGCAGCTCTGCCTGGGACTAGCCAAGACAGAAAGTCATTCTGAGCTGGCCACCTGTTTCTAAACACATACAAAAGCAGAGTGTTTCTGTTGTTGTAGCTGTTGTGCAGATAGAGGGGTGGCTTACTGGTTTAATAACAACCCGACTACTACTTCTAAATACCTGCTAAAACACAGCTTCTACTGTAAAAACTAAAGGTGAGAAACAGAGACCCATCCAAAACCACTGAGCAGAGGATGTAAGGGCTATCAGGTTTTAGAGTGATAGATAGAGGCCTTCAATGACTGTGTGTGGCCAGCAGATAAAGGGCGGCATTTGTTTGTGGTTCGTTTTAATGCCATCCTCGGGCGACCTTTTCACCCACAGGGACATCAGCACCCTGACAGATTAGCCTCAAAGGCCTGTTTGTGTGACTGAGAGTGAAGCTCCTGAGCTTCCGTATGATGAAAAGGTTTCGGTAAAAACAGCATCTTATCCTGAAGTCCCAAAGACCACGTCAAAGCTGAATTTAGCTATTTTGAATTTCACGCGTTCATCGAAGGCAGCGGCCTCTTTCTGAGTCTGCAGCATTGATGATACCTGCTGAAAATGTGCAAATGTCTCAAGCAGTTTACTCAAACAGATTAAACATCTGGCACAAGATGACCTTCACCTGTACAGCTAACAGAAGGGGAAATAACCAGCCTCTTACTCAGCAATTACCACTGGCTGATAAGTTTGTCTGTGTTTACTGAGCCTTATTGACATGCAACAAATATTGTCTTTTTGCTACTCTTCGTTCTCAGGGAGAACATGATGCACACTGTAAAGTAAAGACATTGTCTTGTATTTTCTATATGTTTATATCTTCATATGACATAAATATTATCTTGTCCTGGTTTTAAAACCTGCAATAAAGCGATGTGATTATCTAAGATTACAATTAATTGGCAAATATTTTATTTACTTTTTCAGGCAAACATTATATTGTTACAACTTCTCGATTTAAGTAGTAACAACATAGGGCCCCTTGTGCCATTCAGCCACAAAAATACTTTGGATTAGCAAAGCCGAATTTTTTAATATTTCCTGATATTTTTGGCCTAACTCCTTATCTTCATCATAATCTGCATGTTGGCTGTAGTCATAAAATAATGCGACTGAACACAAACTGATTTTGCTCAACGAAAAGGAAACTCTGCATTTGCAGCTCAATACCCACAGGAGCATTTAGCTTATTTACAAAGTGACCACTAGCATTTCTTTCAATCTAACACATTTGTTTGCTTCTTCCTTTTCTTTTTTGTTTCTACGTGTTTAAAACAAGGATTTAAGTGTGCCACTCCCTGGATACTCTGCCCTTTACATGTGTGAGGTTTCTAATCACTGGCTGCTTAAAGAGTGAAATCAACACATAAACACAGTGGGATGAAAAAAGAGAAAATGGCGTCACCTTGCACATCTTGTCTGTATGTACTTTATGCCTGGAGCCAGGAGAGCTCTCATCCTATCACAGTGCTCCAGCAGGGCATGCAGTCCTGCCACAGACTCTCCCCTATCGCAAACAGCTGCCACTGCCACCTCAGCCATCAATTATTCACCGGAGCTTTGCCTCCTTGTTTACCTTTGAGGCCTGTGACCAAGGCCAGAGTGTTGGGTCCAAATCACACTACCGAATGAAAAGCAAGGAACCATTGGCACATGTCATGTGACAGCCAAAGCCCGAACAGGAAATGCTACCGTGCTGAAAGTCAACAGGACCACACAGGATGGAATCTACACTATTATAATGACAGAACTGTGAACTGTTGAGCAGGTCATCTTTACCTCAAGTAGGCTTCCAACTAACAGTTATTCCACACCAATGAATGCCATTTTTTATTTGCAATTTCTTATTCATTATTGAAAATGTTTCAGAGAAGAGTGAAATATATGCATGTCATATTTAAAATCAGTTTTAAGTCCAAGCTGTTCAAACTGTTTTGTCCAATTAGTAGTCCAAAATCCTACAATTATTTTATTAACAAATATATGAAAAGAGAAAAGCAGCAAATCTTCACACCTGAGCAACTCTGAAGTGGTTTGAAACAACTACTCAGTTACCAAAGTAAAGTTGGTTTTCGTTAATTGTAGTTGGAAAAAAATCAAGCAGGAATTGAATTCGAGAGGTAAAAAAATGCAGCATTTTGGGGGTACTGACATTAAAGAGGATGTCAGTGGCATAAACGGATGCAGCCCAGCATGTTCACATGCAGCTTGTAACCACTGCTGTGCAGATTTACATCAAAAATACTACAGAGGTGGATGTCTTTATGCATGCCTTGTAGCAGCAGTGTGTTTAGCACTGTAGGCT
>JAQFJB010000013.1:6297204-6307384 GCA_029874875.1 Naso minor
GTAAACAGTTTCCTGTGTTTAATAAAATATGGCTTTATCGCCTTGGTCATAGTTTGATTGTTTCAAAGGGTAAAAGGCTGTCCACATCAAGCACTATAACTATAACCGTAACAATCACGATATGAGCATCCACACTGGTGAATGATAACGTTCTGTAAATGGCGGCACAGAGTATGAGCTGCACATTCCAGGGTAACGTATGTTGATGACCTGCTACTGCTGTACATTGCGAGGGGGTTGAGGAGATGTGAACAGAAGACCAAAATGATATGGGCTCACAAAATTCTTCAAAGGCGACAAGAACTGGGAGAATCAAACACTGTTACAAGAGCTGTCTTCTTTTAAAAACAAGTTTCATTCGTACTTTCATATGTTTGTTGACATTCTGGCGGTCGTCAAAGCGGACATCAGTGTCTCAGGTAAAATTATTTTTTTGTGTAGTCTATTCTGCAGCCCAATATTAAGTAATATCACTGTTAATAGCCATGTTGGATGTGACGGGACGTCTATGTGAGATAAATTCTGATTGGCTTCTATCGTTCATGAAATCACTCTTGAAATGATCCAAACAATATCGTTTGCCTCTGCTGTTGTCGTTGGTTGTAGTGTGGACTCTGCTGTCCGCTTGAGTTCAAACGATTTTTAAGTTTATTTTTTATAGTTGTAATTATCGGTGTGGGCAGCCCTTTACTGTATACATAAATAAACTTGACTGAAACTCACCCTACCTGACTGGTCTATATGCTTAAGAATGTCAAGCACGCCAGATTGCAGCCTTACTTCACAAGAAATGACAGTTTGCGAAGGTGTCACCTCTGAGCCTATTATTTTCTATCTATTGCATATGTTGTAAATGGTTGTGCTGACAATAAGCCTGCAAAAATCCATCCATACAGTGTGTTTTCAAATGTGGACTAATTCACAGACGCATCGGATGAACTGATGAGGAAAAATGAGCCGGGATGTTAGACTGACATCTAAAAATAGCCAAAGACTGGCCAGTACTCAGTCCTCAGACTCATCTCTTACTTCAATAGGCAGTGACAGGGAAGGAGCACGCAAATGCATAGCAGCATTCAGACTCTTATGAGCTCATTATGATAATATCATTCTTCATACAGTCAGTGCCCTTGTTTCCAGCCCTGTATAGGCCTGACCTCTCACACTGCTCCCTCGCTTAAGCCCCACTGACTCTGAGGACCAGAGAGGGCCCATATGCTTTGTGTCTGCACGCTACGCATTCACCGCAACCACATGAGACACTCTGTCACCATGCATTATGTTTCCTGGTTGAGGCCAGCCCCACACAGAGAGACTGTCGGTTAGCCGTCTGCAACGGAATACTTGAGTGTATCCGTCATTCAGTGTTTCAGGGGCCATGCACCAGATACACTATGAATATCTGACAAATATGAACTAAGTGGATGAAACACACCGTCTGTTTGCAGGTAAACCTCATAAGGTAGAGTGGGTCTCAGTTTTTGTGCCAAGAAAACATCCTAAATTACACTAAAGACAGGCTAAATATTCAGCAACTACTTTCTGTGTCTTTATGAGTAGCTCTCACCCATCTGTGCCAAAAGAGTGAAAGTAAGAGCCAAGTTGGAACCAAAAGTATTTATGCACAAAGCCATCTTTCATCAAACTCAAGGAGCATTCCTTTAAATAAGCACTCTTACTGTATGCGTAAAAACATGTCAAGCAGATGAACTGTTCAAAAACACAAATATAAAAGCATCATTGCTGGAAGACCAACGAGAAAGTTCCACCACGTATGATTCACAGGATAACAGGCAGTCCCGTCAACACTTCAGCCTCTGCTGACCTTTACATGTTAACAATCGTCATTAGTGAATGTGCCGCTTGTTGGTTTAACCCACTAAGCTAATGTCATGAAATGCTAGAGACAGACAGTGTCTGCCACTAACCAGTCTATTCATACAAACTGCCTGCTCCATCACAACCACAGCTTGTGCCTCGTCCTAATAATGAACAATGCCTTGAACTAGATAAAGCAAGAACAAAGTCTAGCAAGCAAGTGCTTTGTCTCACAGCTTTGGAGAGGAATTGTGAAAACAGACTAACGCCAGTCCTGCTCCCCTTAAAATAAACTCTTCTCTTTGTAATATTTTAAATGGTGGGATTGTGAGTGGGAACAGCGTTACATTCATTCCATGCATGCCTTCCAACAGTGCATCCAATCCAAATGGCCATTGATGCTTTTGCTACAGGCAAAATGTTGTGTGCCAGCCAGATGTTTTGGTCCGGGTTCTCTCTGAACATTCAGCATTTCATCCCTGCTGCCAAGAACCCTCTGTGCTCCTCCTGACTGGCTATAAACACTGCACTACCCTGGTCCAATTTTCTTCACACTTAATTTTCTTACTCTCAAGTTAATTAAGGCTCAGTGTCATTGAAAAAAACACTGCCATACAAGAACAGTAAGACAGTGTTAGTATCCATAGATATATATGTTTAAAAAAAACAATGCAAAGCATGGCTAAACTTAAAACAAGGGGTAGTTTTTTTGCTTTTTATTATCCAATACTGTTAAAGCAATGCAGGTTCATTTCCAAGGAATCAGGGGGGAGGTACCCTGCTCGGGGGGAAGTACCTGAGCAGGTGATATCATGCAGCTTATTTAACTGCTTATGTCATCTGACAGTTATATTTTCTTTATAAAATTGGTGAATGAAACACCAACCAATGAGGTGAATATTTAACCCAGCAAGCCATCCACTGAAGACCCATTTATAGCCACTAAAATTGGGATGATAATAAACAATTTTGACAGACACAGCAGGCATTCAGCATACCTTTGGTAGCTCTTTGAGTTGGTTGGCATCGAGGAGAAGCTCTTCCAGGCTGCGACTGTAGCGGAATACCTCATCAGGGACTGTCTGCAAGCTGCAGTGCCGCTTGTCCACCGACTCGACGTGGCGGTTGCAGCGCCACAGGGGGATACACTTCAGCATGTCCGGCCGCCTTGGGGGATTTGGTTGCCGGTGCTACAGAAATCTCCGCATCGGAGGGTGAAGGTCGGCGGGAGAGAGGAGATTTTGTGGGAGTGGGCTCACTCAATGTCAAATCACTCACTGTGTTCCCACAACGATCTTGAACAGGAGGCCGAAATCCACTTAGAGACACAAAAATAATCCCTCCAATCTGTTAGCGATATTCCCAGTTTCAGTTCAGACGTGCTCAAGAATTGTCACGTCGGTCCTCCCGTCATCCACCCCGGGATTAGAATTAACATAAACAAAACTGAAACTCCCACTTGGCTGACTTGTTTCCTCACTTCTTGCACTCACTTCTTCAGAGAGACGGAGCAACGTTAGCTTGTTTTGCTACCGCCACCATCCCTGTTATAAGACCGAAGCTTTGCCGTGGCTAGCTAAAAAACCTAATGCCAACGACCCAGTTATGTGGAGACGTTGCTTGAAGTAGCCTCGTCATGAGTGGCCACTGCCAGTACAAACAGCTGATTTAGGTTACATATAAATTACTATCACACACAAGCTAACACAACCCAGGGAGCGAGTCAGCAGAGATTAAACTGAGTATGGCCGCGCAAGGATGTGTGTGTCCTTACCGGCTGTGTTGTTAGCAAGCTAGTTACGGTTAGCTTACATCGGCTAGTAACGTTAGCTGACTGAACGCCTTTGTGCCTAGCTGCTGTTAGCTAAAACTAGTAACAAAAAAGCTACGGAAAAACCTTTTTAACAAGACAGTTGTGTGTAGCAGCAACATCCCAGTAGACGTCAAAAAACTGCCCAGCTACTGTTGCTTCAATGCGACGTAGGTAAAATGCCAGCAGCGAGAGCAGGAGCTTCAGCAACAGCCGTGCATCCCTCCCCTTGTTGAGCCGAGGCAAGCCGGTTTGGCGTGTGGGGGGCTGGGCTCAGTTTGAGCTGGAGCAGAGGCCACACGATAGTGGCTGGCGCCGCTGTAGCAAAAGCAAAACATTACTTCATAGCTCCACCTAGAGGTCATCTTCAACGGATACAGTACTACTAAAAAAAATGTACTTGTGTTATACAAGCAAATTAGTTCAATTTTTTTTTGTACTAAGTGGAAAAATATTCATTGCATGCAGCCAGTGCTCCAACAATTAGTTTCTCCTGTGTCCAATAACAAAAAGTGAACAAAACTGCGCATCTAGGCCATCTGATATTTGATTACTTCAGTATTTGCTTTACTATGTAATGTCATGTTATGCAACCTTTAAATCAATATTCAAATGATACATCATACTTGTCAAACATCCACTTACAAGGTCTTCCTGAACTCACTGTCTGATTGAAAGATGTTACACAACTGTTAATATGGTGCCACTGCAGAAATGCAAGCTAAAAAAAAATTTGGCAAAGTTACGTAATATCTTCCAGTCTAGTGCAAAATAAATAATGCATCATCTACAAAATGCAAATAAAGCAGTTTTGAAATAAATGTGTCAACAAACCAGTCTCAGATCATGAAAAATAAAAAATGTTCAATGTTTTAAAAGGTTATTACAGTAATGTATTCACCCCCACTCAAATGCAACTAACACTAGCATGAGTACCTGTGAATAAAATGCTGTTCTACAATGTAAAACACAGAACTGTGTTAAACTCGAAATATCAATTTATTCATTTGAAACTATTTTTTTAAAAATGAAAATTGCAACACAGGTGTGGACAAACAAAAACTTTTAATTGTAGAAAGGAAAGAATGTTTACATGTCCCGGCAATTTCATGAAAGAACAAAAAAAAGAGGAGCTAAAGCAAGAAAATCTAAATGTTTTACAAGGTTGGATTACAAAAATGTGAAACTTGCACCAAAAAACAGGGATGTTCACAGATCACAAAGCAAAATCTGACACGTAAATACTTTTAATGACTTCCCCAAATGGGGTGGTTAACATTAATATCAACAGCAATTTTTAAAAAAAGAAAATAAAAACATAATTACAAGATTCATCGGCCCGGATCTCTAGCTGCAGTGACTGTGGCTGAAATGATTTGGGCGACAGGTATGGGGATGGGTGCTGGTGAATCATTTCAGACACTTCATGCAGAGAGGTCACTGCTGTTGAAACGATCTTGGTCATAAACTTCTGCAACTACTTTGCGACCTCCGAACCAGCGGTCATTAAGGGCCTGAATAGCTTTGTTCATCTCTGAAGCCATGGAAAACTCTACAAAGATTTTGACAATGATATCTGCATCCTCCTCCTCTCCTTGCTTTTCTTGGTATATGATGACTCTGTTGACGGAGCCAAACTTCCCGCATTCTTCTGTCACCTCTCCCTCCAGGTCGTCGTCAATGTCCTCTGGTCCAACCATATTTCGAAGCACCATCACCGTGGACTGGAGAGAAGCATGGCGAGAGTTTAATTGATTAAAAAGTCATTCAATAATACAAAGGTGTGAATAAAAGCTTTTATCAACAATCTTTTACCCCTTCATTTCCCAAGTCTCACCTCTGATTTTCTAAGCAGTTTCTGCATCACCATGTGTCTGGCACTGCTGCCTGAGATGCTCATATGCTCTTGGTCACTCAACATTTCCTGCCCTGTACCATCCTGCAGCATTTCCTCTTTCTCTTCTTTCCTCTCTTGTTGGTTGGAGCCTCCAGCTTGATTAGACAGGACTGGTGGCGAAGCAAGCACAGGGTTCACAAGACCAACCTGGGGAAGCACTGGTATGGGAGGACGTACTGGAGTCACACCTTTCAGGGAAAGGCAGACATGCAGTCAGTGACATCAAAGGTGCAAATAAATGCACAGGCAAGAAACAACCTTGTGATTATTTAAGAGCATGTGCCAATTAAATATTTTTCTTAATGTCAATGAAATGTTTTACACTGGCTTGCGATTTAATACCAATGTAAGGTGATTTTAACCATTACAATGAACTAGGTTAAAACATTGGAGTAATGCTGTATTGCTGGTTCACACAAGCGTGTTTTGTCATTTAGCAATTTGTACTGCCTGTAGAGACTGCAATGGCACCTTTTTCAAGTATCTCCCTTTCATCCATGTCTAAAGCATTTCACACTGATTATATACTGCCTCCACAAGGAAGTTACATTCACACCTAGTCCAGATTTCCAGTCTAGCTTTGGTAACATTTGCTGGAATGTTAATTTATTGGTCCAAAAATTGTGAGGATTATGACTGAATCAGCGTTTGACTACAACTACGCAAACTAAAAACCTAAATTCCAGCATGTCTGGTTACTTTGCAGCCATGTCAACAATCGAGAAAGGCATAGTGAGGAAACTGGTTGAAGAAAATAGTTGTGTATTTTTTTTCTGTCTGTTAGTGACTAACAACCTTTTTATATTCCAACAGAAAACGAACACAAATGATTTTCACACAAGTATTATTCACTGCAAAACAATCTCTTAAAAAGTGGTCTCCTCCATGTTGTAAAGTTAACAACACTATGAAGAACAATTTAATAGAAAGGAAATAGCACTCATGTATGTGTTGATACACACCTGTGATGACTCCTGGTGCCTGGGCAGCCATAACAGCCTGAGGTATTCCCATTTGTTGACTGAGAAGTTGGGGCGCTGCTAACGCCCCCAGGACTGATGCGCCGGCTACAGCCTCCTTAAGAGAGGGGGGCCGAAGACATTAGGTAAGGGAAACACACAGAGCACAGCACAAGGCAGCACAGTCAAAGATCACAAAGCATGGCACAAAATGAGATCAACTTTGCCTATCTTCACTGAGAATCAACTCTCCAACATCATTTCAGAACATATTTATTAAAAAAATAATAATAAAAATTCATCGTGACTTCTTGTTAACTCAAAGTATACAGTAGTGATGTTCAGAAACTGTTTTAATAATGATTCATTCTACAATGAACACAGCTGCCTGGTTCATCATGACTGTTCACACTGAAGTTAGCTGTCAGTGTGTTTGTGCTAACCAAGAGAGAAATCTCTTAGCTTGTACACCCAGTCAGTGAATGGGAGGAGCTTCTATCATTTATGTTACAACACAATGAATACTATATAAAAGGAAATTAAATTTTTTGGAAGTCTGTTTTTGTTTTGAGCACATTTTTAATAAAGACAGAAAAAAAAGCCCAGAATGTCTCATAATTTAGATCTGTTAAATTGACACTGTTAGAGCAACTATTTTTTTATGCGATTCCAACAAAACTGGCCTTCTCCCAGTCACCTCATTAAGGAATCTATGCCCGTATTATCTGTGCTTTTGGTGTCAAATCTAGCTAGATCTGGGTTATATTTACCTGGAAGGCCATTAAATCCCTTTGGAAGGGATTCATACTTGCCTGGGCCGTTATCTTAGCAGTGGCTGCCGCTGCAGCCACAGCTGCAGCAGGCGGCAGACCACCAGGGGTCGTGGGGGTCAGCAGGGGCATGGGCGGAGTCACTGCTTTGCCCACCCGTAGGTACTGACCCCCCAGGTCAAAGAGGTTCATAGAAGACACAGCGTCCAGGGCTGACTGAGGCTTTTCATACTCTGTAAGTGAATAAAATGGTAGTTAACAGCAGAGCGAGGGTAACACCAAGAGCACGAGCGAATGAGGGCCCTCCAGCTCACCAATGAAGCCAAAGCCTCTGTGTCGCCCTGATGTTGGGTCTCTGGCTAACGTGCAAGACTTGATCCTTCCGAAGGCCTCAAACACACTCTTGATGTCATCATCTGACAGGTCAGGGTGGACCGACGCCACATAGATCCGGTTAAAGGCGCGCGCCTCCTCTGCCAGCTGGTCAATGATGGGTTGCGCCTGACCGATGTTACTTGGCCGCCCAACCTATAGCACAGATCATACCAGCAAGGCTACTGAGTAAGAGTCTTACAGTACCTAACGAGAACGCACTCCTGGAAACTTCAAATCTATGCAGTGCTGACTTTCGGCAGCCACCAAGTTCAGTCACAGCCACTCTTCACCTAAAATCTCACCACAATGCTGTCCTGTCAAGTATTCTCTTAATGTTTAGATGCACGACAACTACTACACTAAATAAAAAATCTAATAAAGAGATTCTGAAGCCTGAAAAGCAACAAATATTTCCAGCCTTTGTCATCCCATCAATTCTTGTAATAATCAACTGGTAAAAAAAATATTCTAACATTTTTAACTGTCTTTTTAATAAATATCCAGAACACCGAAATGTTGACAATAATTTAAGTCCTGTGGAGATCATTGCACTTTTGAGAGTTCTCCCTTTTCAATCATCACTAATTCCGTCAATGTCAAACAAACAAGGTCTCTTATTGATCTGTTACTAACACATCTAATCACTGCTTACTTACTTACTGCCCTTTATGCCTGCTGGCATGCAGAGCAGCAACAAAGGATCTCCACTCCTGTCTGCTTTAGGACTAGCAACATCCGATCACGGCAGTTAACACTAAAATTTTTAATGAGCTTTGTAAAATAGATATTCTCATCTATAATCACACAAGCAAAAGATAGAACATTCTATTGATGTAGTATCAAATATTACTCAATTTACAGAGGAAATACAAATCTAATTTCGCAAATAGCGACACTAACTTGCCCCTTAAGCCTATCTAAAAAAAAAAAACCCCAGATTCATGTACAGTGTGACAAGCTGAGCTGGTGGCAACACCGAAAGGGGATCGCAGTAAATGTGTTATGCTACGGCTGCGCACTCTGACAACCTCCTCTCTTCTGCAAATGAACTGATATTCCTATGTAAGACGAGCATCCAAAATAAACTGGGATCTGTACTACAGATGGGGCGGCCAAGCAACACCAACCAGGCGCAGCCCATCATCAGCACATGATGGACAAAGAGCAGGACCACGCGCCGTTGGACATCATACTGGAACTGGCCACTAAAATATCCTTGGTGAAATCATGGAAGTATAACACACGACACCCAACTGAGACAGTACACTAACCATACACACAGACAGACAGACAGACACACACACGCACGCACCTGGAAACAAACAAACAAACAAGCAAAGAGAAAGAGAGATTAGTCAGAAATGAGTAATTTCTCAAGAAAATTAGGTATTACAACAGTTTATTAACAGATAGACTTAGCAACCCAAATGCAAGGGAAGTTCTAAATTCCTGCTCAAACAAACTACAACAAAATCACTGAAAAGGGAGATATTAAGTTGTTTCCCATTTATCCGTGTGGTCCTAATACCTGGGGGGTTCTCATCTAATGACAAATTACCTTAATGTTTCGCCCCCCCAACATGACTGAGTTCATCTGCTCCAGTGCCAACTGAGCAGCTTCTGGCACATCATATTCCACAAAGGCAAAACCCTGCAAAAACAGACCCAACATTAAAACAAACAAAAAAACTTCAACACTTGGGCATCTTTCTGTCATTTTAATTGAGTGGGAACCACAGAAATTATACACTTTGATTTCAACACTTGTTGAATGACACTGACCTTGTGTTTCATTGTAACAGAATCCCAAGACATGTCAATGCTCTTGATTGGGCCGAAGGGGGCAAATGCCTGTCTGATGGTGTCCTCACCAAGCTCATAGTATATGGAGCCCACATACACCCGACACATGATGGCTAGAGCACGCTGCCGCTGAGCTGCCACCTGCCAACCGGGGAAAACACCACATGGTAAGCATTAGAGAGTAAAAAAAAGGAAGACAAACACACAAACACACACACATTAATATTAAATATGTATTTTCTACTGTGGTTGCTTTCCCCAAAAATAGTCTGAGGCCAATTCCAGGTAAGGGGGTCTAGACAGGTAAAAAGGGTGTAATGGGATACTGTAATCAATGGATAGAAATTTGTGGGAAAAAAATGCTAATATGTATAACAGTCATAAAGTATTGATGTCGCCAGTTACAATATGGCCTCTATTCTGTTACTATTGAACAGACGTATGGAGGAAAACACATTGATGTGGTTGACATGCACAGCCCTCACAAACAGTTGGCTTCAGTAACTGACCTGTAGTCCAGGGATGCAAGTAAGGTAACAAAAGTAATCGTGGAGTTCAAACGAAATCCATACAAAGTCTTGATGAAAGCATTTCAAACTTTCTTCTCAAGTCTAAGGGGAGGGATGGTTTAACCACCAAAAGTTGCTGTGTTTTACTGATGCCTTTAAGTCAGTCTGCTTCTGCTAATTTCATTCTACTACCAACAAAATATGACATGTGGCTAATTCATGACATTATGGAAAGTTGA
>JAQFJB010000013.1:6342955-6355707 GCA_029874875.1 Naso minor
ATATGAATAATATTGGCCAATATACGGGATATCGGAATTTTCTCAGACCCTAATATCAGTATTGGCATCGGCCCCAAAAAATCCTATATCAGGCGAGGCCCATTTTAAACTACCATGAACCCACTGCAGCAGCTCCATCAGCTGATGGTGTTAATAAGTGGGTGAAGTAAACAATTAATAACCTCTGCCACTGCACAGTATCTCTGAGTCTGATTCACATCTCACCTCATCCTTTGAAAACTCTGACCTTACAGCATCTCCAAAGTCTCATCTCTTAATATTTTGTGCACCACTTCTTTCACCTAGGGCTGCATCTAACAATTATTTTCATTATCAATTAATCTGCCAATTATTTTCACTATTAATCAATTAATCTTTTATGCCGTGAAATGTCAATGAAAGTGTAAAAAATGCTTATCTCGGTTTCCCAGGGCCAAATGTGATGATTTCAAATAGCTTCTTTTGTCCAAACAGCTCAAAACACAAAACTCTGCATTTATTATTATTACTGACACAGAAAAAAAAGAAAATCCTCACATTTAGGAGGCTAAACCAGCAAATCTTTGACTTCTTTATCTGCGATTCATTTCTATCGATAATTATTGGCGTAGCCGATGCAGCTCTACTTCCATGGAATGATTAATAACAATTCTTATTAAGCAAAGATAAAAGATAAACTTAAAGGTGTTTGTCAGATACATGTCCCAACAGTAACATTGTGTGAGTCACTACCTTGCCTGTAAAACATCATACGTTAGGTTGAATGTCGCCATTCTGAGGAAGCACAGATGACTCAATCAAAGGATACGTGCCACCAGTCAGATATCAAAAAACTGTAATTAGTGATACTGCTGGTGTGAAGTTTCCTAATAAAGGTGAGAGCAGCATTTCAACACTGCATGCAACGACTGTCCAAACATCTTAATTCTCTGTCGCTTTTCACACTCACATCCAAGCCAGGTAAGATTTTCACGAATATACCACAATGAAAAAAAGCCTTTACGATTGTTACGTCTCAGCTCACATCGCTTTGCTTTCCAGTCACAGCAGCAGCGCTCAGTCCCTCAGGAAAAAAATCAATGCTCTGTGTGTTGACTCTAGAGGGATGAGCTGACTTTGAAGGCATCACATTCATCCAGTTTAAAAATGAACAGCCATTCCCGCCCGCCAAGAAAACAAGGCAACATGTGCTGACCATGTGACTGTGGACGTGTTTATTTCAATGCCTGAGCTGAATAACAGATTTGAGAGTGTGTATCCTGAACTTTCCCCCACTGACTTATTTACTGTGCATTCATATGTGTTTCAAGCCTGGTGCTCAGACACACCCGCGCCTGCTGGACGGAGACGCCACTCAACACCTACGTCAACACAAGCATGACTTCAAAGACAGCTGCGGTTTCAACCTGTTTGAGCAGTAACAGCCAACAGGTACCGGCGCCTCTTGTCACCACACAGGTAACGTCACATGGACTCACTGTATTTGTGATAGTTCGGTACAAACATGTATGAACCCCTGAGGCTGAGCAGATGTGGCAAATGTTTTGCCTCCATCATTAAAAAAAGGACTATTCAAGACTAGACCAAAACACCGGATATAGACTGTGGGTGTAAGCCAGCGATAGGGTGACTACTTAAGTCTGAATTCTACTCAACTTCTGCTGTTTCTCATGTATAGCAGAATGATAACGGGTGCAGCCAGACTTTTCTCCGGCACTGTTGGGAGCAGGCTGTGCAAGAGGAATTCAAAAAGGCTACACTTGCACGTGGTGCTGCAGGCTCAAGATGGGCGATTAAGTGGAAGACTGAGCCTTAATGCCAGCAAAATTTAACTGGTCACAGCAGTTCCAATCACATCCTAAAAAGTAACAGTAATCCAAATAATATTAAATATCAGCTTTCAGCAGACTTAACTGTTTCATCAAAATGTCAATCAACAGAAGATAAACTTACATTAACTGCCAATAGCTAATTGATATTTAGAGTCATTTTATCAAATCACCCTCATTTACAGTTTACCAAATAGATGCTTCCAACATTAAAGGGCAACTTTGCCAATTTTCAACCATATTCCTATCTATCCAAATTAGGGATATGATGTGAAACCCAACAATATATATATTTTTAATCATCTCTGTGTCTCTGGGACGCAGCCTCAAAATCTTGTTCTTCCTGGAACCAGTGACATCACTGCTTCCAGGAAGAACTACGAACTATTTACCCTTTGCACACCAGGCGAGCCAGCCCTATTTTTTGAGAGGATTTTCTGGTTCTGGTGGATCAAAAACCCTTCGTTATTGAAAACTACACAGTATTAAATGAAAGAAATGTTCTGATGCAACAGATAGCAAACTTGGGGACCCAGCAAGTACTACTGTTTTGTGATGCAATGCATCCTGGTACATGTAGGCACTGCAAGAACTACTGTATGAGCAGGACAGCTAAGAAAACTCAGCTTTCTCTGTCATTATAGCACAAACTGAGGAAATTTATTGCTTCAGCTGACTACAATTACCATCAGTATTGCTCAGACATCCACATGAAAAGTGGTGGATTTTCCCTTTAAGTCTTCAAAGCAAATTGTGATTGAAAATAAGTCAAGTAAGTTTCTGTACAATGAACTTAGTCTGGTGCAAAAAAATTATTATAAAACTGCAGAACAAAGTTCATCACATTGAACATATATTTGATGATTTTATAATATTTGTCAAACATTCTTCCTGTCATGACATATATGCTGACCTCAGGAAATAATTGTTATTGATATTCTGCTATTGATTTTCTCTCCAGAGACCAGTCTGAAATGCCCGATGCTCTCAATGGGGAGTTAATGGAAATATGACAGCAGAGGAGGCCCCGAAAGCATACTGTACATATGGGTAATCAATGGGTGGAAAAACAGCAGGGTGGGGGTAGAGCATAGTGTGTGTGTGTGTGCGTGCGTGCGTGTGTGTGGTTTCCCACATGAATGATGCTCAGTGGCTCAGAACGTGCAGTGAGGTCAGGTGGTCTCAGCACTCAGAGGACACTGTGTGCGCTCCACAGATAACCTTCAGCTGAAGTTCTCAGTCTTATCTGAAGCTGCTGGTGGAAACGCCGCTCGCCGCCTGCTGCTTCACAACTGCCGCGACATTCAGAAGTCTGTTTCTTCTGTTAGATAATAACTCAACTGTGGGTGTGTTTGCCTCTTTGTGAAAGTCTCCTACTCCTAACATGGAGCCTGTGGACAGGTTTCTATGTCCCCGAGGCTGCTGATGTAACTGTCACAGATACTCGACTGTTTTATGTCTTTGATGTCGACATGAAACGAACATTTGATTATTTGTGGAGAAGAAGTTTTAAGCATGACCACTGATTATTTTCTTTAATGCCACAGATGTCTGAACAGTCCAGCTGCTGCTGAGCCTCACATGAAAAGGATATGAGACAGACAGAGGCACGTACCCTTCAATATTTTTAAAAACAGAATAAATTTTCCTGTAATTATCTTTGGCCATGAGCACTGAGACCTTCAGCTGCTCATCCTGCAAATTAGCTTCTTCCCACGTTTTCTAAATCTGCTCGGAACGCTTTTAGAAGGAGCTGCAACCAGAAATATGCTGATATTTGTGGAGCCTTGCCCTCTTCTGATAATCCATTCATCACTCACATAGTTTTCAATCTAAATTTGCCAAAAAAAATTATTTTTCCTGCCTGCAAATTGTGAGAACCTGCTGCTATTCTTAGCCTTAGGTGATAACAAACTGAATCTCTGAATCACTGGGGATTTGGACTGTCAGATAAAAAACAACCAGTCAAGTAATTAAAAATATATAATTTAATAAAGTCTGAGACGTCAGCCATTTAAAGCCAGTCCTACAGCTACCACAAACTTGAACTGATTATAATCGTCGTCATCTTTTTGTCAGAAAATTGTTAAACATCTCAAACAAAAAGTATCATCTTTAAATTGCCTGTTTTATCCGACCAATAGTCCAAAACTCTAAGATTTTTACTTTATGATGACATAAAAGCAAAATTATCAAAATTTAAGAAGGTGGCAACAACAAATGTTTGACATTTTATCTTAACAAATGACCCAGTGGATTAGCTGATTCTCAAAATAGTTGCCAGTTTCATTCATCTCACTTTATTAATCACTGAATTGACAAATTATTTAAATTCTAGATTTCTACTTTTAAAAAATGATGGAATTTGATGTTACATTCATTCTGAATCACGCAGTGTTCCTGTTTACACTCAAAGCCGCCTGCATTTATGTAAACAAGTAATTTAACTTTAATCTTGGTTATAAAGGGAAGGAGTCAGACTTGTGTTACACGCCCAAAGTGTGTTTGTGTCAGTCAGAGTGGATCATAAACTCCACGCAGGGTCATCCACTGGGTTTAATGTCAAGATCCTGCTAGAAATCGTCCAAGGAAGCAAATAACCAAACCAATCATTTCCTGCGGGAGCAGACTGGTGGAGGTGTGAGCAGATCAATGCACAGGCTGTGTCACTGTGCTGGTTTTTATGATGGGATGGTACAAATGTCTCAGCGTGGCTCAAGAACTGCATCACGGAGGGTGTCCAGTATGATCGAAGAGGGCAAATCCATTGATTGATTTTATGATCAAAGGGCAGATTGCCTCAAAAGGCGCTCACACGCGCGCGCGCGCGCACACACACAGACACACAGACAAACCCACCAACCTGCTCTTTCCGTTTCTGCCATCGGCCGCACGGGCTCTCCTCCAGGATCTCACTCTCATCCTCGCTCTCCTCTTCCTTCCCCTCCGATCCTGATTTCCTCTCCGGGACGGACATCGTCATTTTAGCGCCGTATGCGACCGATCAGAGCCTCTGCGCCTTCCTGCCCCCTGAACTGTCTGTTGCGTTTGTGTGGATCAGACGAGACGAGCGGTAGCGCAGAGACGATCCGCCGCTCGTCTGCGCAGTGAAGAACCCCCCCCACACACACACACCACACACCACCCCGCCCCCGACGGCACCAGCCGCTCTCAGCCCCCCTTGGCGCTCAAAACATCTTGCAAAGACAGATGGTTATTGCTTGAAAAAGACGCTCCTCTGTCAGAAAGACAACGCCACACCTCATTCAGAATGAAACCTGCGGTGTGCACGTTGTAAGGTGGCAGGAAGAGCTGACCGGGGTGGGAAAATATCTCCCAGACTTCATGCGCTCTCTAATCTGCATGCAGAACAGCTTGCGAAATGGGTTTACTGCTTATCTGCCTCCAAACGCTGAAGCGACGCGGGAGGAAAAGCTCATCCGGTAAAGTAAAAAGATTCCCAGTCAGTCCACCGCGTCTCACGTATCGGATTTATGGCACAGAGTTCAATTTTCGACCATCTTCCACGCGCGTCATTGTCGGTGTTGCTAGATCTGAAGCCGTGGGCTCCCGGGCACGGTGCGCAGGGACGGACTACCGTAAAGTCACCTGTATGCGCGCACAGTATATTTAGGTAGGTAAAAACTGAGTCAGTCTGGAAGCTGACAGGTGCCTTTGTGGACGACCACCACCTCATTGTGGAGCAAGACAGACTTTTGAGCGGGATCGGACCAGACTGGGGTACATTTTAAATAAATGGTGGCAATTTAAAAGAAAAAAAGTCTCTAAAGTTACTTTAAAAAGTCCTGGTTCTTGCCATGATAAACAGTAGACCTAATTAGCTTAAATGAGCCCACATTATTTGTTCATTGTAATAAATAATTGCCAAAAAACACAAGATAGTCCATTAAGGATAAAATGACTATGAATAGCTTCTAGTTGTATTTCCCAGTTGCCTGAAGCCATGGACAAATTATGACAGCAGCTTGGACACAGAGATGTAGGCCTCATGCACAGCTAGCCTCCTACATATGAGCCAGACATGCAGACTGAGAGAGACACAAAAAAACATTGTGTCGTCTGCAGGGTTTTTTTTTTCCACGTCTTTGTGGTAATTTCCCATCTATTTGTGGCCTCTCTGCATCTTACGGTAAATGTTGTGCAATCTTTTGTTTTAGACATTGTGGTCATTGTGCATTCCTTTGTGGTAGTTTTTCTTTTTCTTGGAGTCATTTTGTGCCTCTTTTAGTTGTTTTGCATCCCTTTCTGATCATTTGACTGACTCGCAGACAAGAAATGTCAACAGTCACAGCTTACAAAAGCAGGGGCCCCAGGCCTGTGCCAGTGAGGCCCCTCAGTGATCCATCTATAACACCAATGAGCCTACCTGTCACCTTCTTACTCTGGTAGAAGGAGGCACCAAGGTCGACCAATGAGATCCCTCTGCAGACGCTGGCCACTCCTCTGGCCCCCACCTCTGAACACAGCAGTCTTTGTTATCATGTTTTAAACCAGCTCAGGGCCGCCATGAAAATAAGTAATGATCCTTTTTACATGTTTTTTATATCCCGTGGCATACTTTAGTTTCACGACAATGCATTGTGACAAAGCATTAAATGCAACTTATAGTTCATTATATTTCACATCAAATTGTATTTTTTGTCTCAGCATGTGCAGGCCAGGTATGTTAAGTGTATTTTAGTGTAAAACTGGATTCAAACCCAGAGCACTGCAGCAGTCAGGACCTTAAAACAGAACAGGACACAGCTTTTTAAAATGTTTATGAGAAGAAAAGGGGCCTTTTGTACCTTCATAAAGAGGGCCCATGATCTGATGTGGCTCTGTTTAGAGGGTCACTGAGCAGGAGCATCAGAAGGTGGAGGGTCAGAGATATAATTGTCTGGTACTTCACAGAGTCACTATGTTGGCAAAATCTTACCCAAGGAAGCACCAAAACCTTCTGTATGGTTATAACAACACAAGCCCTGAATGTCAGGATGGTCTGTAGTTTAAAATTGCCCAAATTGTTCAGCAGAAGGTGCTGTTGGCAAGCTGCAAATAAAACCTCCAGATTTGTCCCACAGTTAGTTACAACAGAAGAGCAAATGTTGCACGTTCAAGGCTTTATGGACATTAATGCTGAGCCAATACAGCAGAAGGAGTCTCTTGCACTTCAGCCCCTTCACAGACGGAGGTCGATGCTCTCAGAGTTGGACCTTAGATGAAAAAGATAATTCAATGGGTCACCTCGCACAGGCAGAACCAGAAGAAAATACTGGAGCACAGAAAGGACAAACTTATTGATGCTTACTGTGTCTTCTTCAGAGTCAAACCAACGTTGGACTCTTCAGGTTCTGTCTGTGTGAGGTGGCCATTGAAAAGCTGATAAAGACAATAAATTCATTGGCCAACATATTTTTAATTAACAGACTATGTAGCCTGTAAAATCCAGATTTTTAAAAAATGGAAAAAATAGGAAGTCCATAGGCTTTTTTTAATCACAGCCTGTATTCCTAAATAAAGACATTGGAGGGGCAGGGGCGAAAATAGTAAAAAGGGCACTTGATACGTGTGGTGGGGCACCAGCGTGCAAAAGTCTTCAGGCATATAACTGTGTTTTGTCAAATGGAAGGGCACCCTAGAAGGCACTTCATCATGCTATATCTACCATAGGGGCATCCAAGAGGGCACATTGGCTGCGTTCTTTCAAACATTAAGGCAGCGGGTCCGCCAGTGTGTTTGATCAAATCATCCATAAAACAGAAAACACTGGGCTAAGGGAGCATTAATCCAGTAAAGGAGTGCTCCTCTCTGGATGTATACTGAAACTCTGGAGTCTGTGGTGTGAACTGTACATAAAGGAACTTGAGGATGAGGTGATACAGGCCTACAAAAAACAAAAATGGACAGAGGACAAGAGAACTTTATGAAAAGAGAAGCATGAATTGAACATAGAGGAAGTTGCTATTGCCACAATATTTATATTGATAATGTTTAAGTTACGGTTCTGTAAAAAAACTGCAGCTGCTTTAAGAAATTTTACCGAAAGACAAGGAGCTCCTTTTCCTGACAGATGGACAAATGTTAAAAGCAGTTGGGAGATTTGAACTGATAACACTGATTTGATATGCAGCTTAATTCCAGCTCTCAAAGCTAAAATGTGCCCGACAGTGATTGTCTGTTGCTCGTATCCGTATGAGCCCAATCCACAAAGAATACGGTACTCAGTCTGTATTTCCAAGTATCAAGCTGAGGTTCATATTGTTTCATGAGAACTGTTGTTTTTTTTCCTTGTATAAACCTTGTTTGCCATCTAGTGGTTCTGTTTTAAAAATACTTCTGGAGCAAAAACTGCAACCAGTTAGTCATCACGTTTGAAAATAATCATCACAATTTAGAATATTAAAATCACAATATTTGCATTCCATGGCTGCTTTTAAATTGGTCACATTTATATTCAGACCAATATTGAACAAAAAATAAAAAAATAAAAATCCACAGAGTTTGCAAAAGAGTGCGAAATGAAAGCACTTTTTTTTTCTATCCTAAAAATTATTTTGATTGTGAATTTTTTTTTAAATTTTATTTTAAGCTGGCCAAAGACTTGTGAGCCAGTAGTATAACAACAATGGTACCATGTGGTATCTCTGTGTCCTCAGTGATCAAGATTCTCAACGGTGATGGTTTGAATTTGTCCATAGGACCTTTATTAAATTGTTTTTAATATATGTCATAATTTGCCTATTTTTTCTATATTTCTATATTTTCAACATGAGCATGCTTTAGCACATTTAATGTCCCTCCAGTCTCACTATCAGCACCTCAAGTATCAGCTTTGCATTGAGTTTGATCCCAGATCTGCATGTCAGTCACTGTCTTCCTCTATTTTGAGCGCCTGCATTGACAATTGCTCTTACTGTTAACAAAAATTTCTCCCGGCACAAGGAGCAGAGCAGACAGTGATGCTGAGAAGCCACATGCAGGCCACATAATGGTTTTTCAGGAGCAACATAATAATGATTAGCTCAACATTAAAAAGGAATATACTGCACTTTTCAGGGCACAGAGCTTATTGTAGAACTAGTGTGACATCTAGTGGTGACTTAATGCCATTGCAATAATACCTCAACTCATTAATTGGGTGAAACAGTTCACTTTTACTACACACAGTGACCAATATATTGTAAAGGAAATGAGCTGGCAATACTTTTCAGACTTATCAAACATACATTGCCTAAAATTTTCCCACTGATCTCTCTCAAAATAATGACATTATAATGCCCTTCATCTGCACTTTTGATTAAAACTCTAACGTGAACACTTTGATAAAGAACAAGTTCTGTTAAGCTATTTCCACTCAGTTGAAAATAGCAGTTATCCTCCTGATAAACTGTGCTAAGCGAGCCTAGTTATCCTTTTAGCTATAGTTTAGTTGTTTGATTATACTTTTACTTGACCGTTTATGTTAACAAAGTGACTTACCAAGTTAGGGTAAATTTCATGTTTTTCCACAAAGACAACTCAGGGGTTTAAAGATAAACAGTTAATTAGCCTCAGCAAGGGATAGCACTGGCTACCTCAAGCTAGCTTTCACTAGCCTAGCTCTCTTGTTTAAGATTTGATGGTTCAATTTTAGCTTTAATTTGTAGTGGGCCATCATAATACCAACATACATGGCACAACTTTCTTTACAGTATGAACAAAATTTCAAGTGCATCTTGACACAGGCCTGTTTATAGTTCCATACTTGAAAACAAACAGATCAAACAAATGGAAGAAAGAAAAACGAGATCAAAACAAATAAATTAAGATCAAATAAAACACAAATAATAATATCTATAGACTACACACAGAGTCAAGCATCCCTTGAAAACTCTGACTGCAAAACACTGATTGTACCAGCACATTTTTTATTATTTGTTGTTTGGAAACAATGTCTGTGGTTTTTAAGACAAACAATATTGAAACAAATTTTAGTCTCCCAGTTTTAATTTTTATTAAGCATACATTTAGATTTTTTACATTTGTCCAAAAACTTTTATACTTCCAAAAATGTTGACATTGTTCTCCATCTCCACCTTTAATAAAAAAAACCCCAAAACTTTAACATAAACACCGTGTACGTACATCAAATTTCATCATGTCCATTCAGTGTAGGCTAAATATGTTAGAGGTGGAACAGCCTGTGCTGTGTTAGGCTAAGCTAATAATCCATTAAGCTCACCAACTTTAGCTGTTTGATTTAGGCAAATTTTTTGATATTCAGTTGCTGCCACATTAGTAATGTCAGCAAGCTGATTTACAAAGAACTCTTTTTGTCTTTTCTTTTTTTTCCTTCTTTTTTCTTTCTTTGTTTTTTTTTTCTATAAAGGGAGTTCAGGAGAAAAAGGAGGTTGCATTTAGCACAGGCTACCCCAAACTAGCTGTCACTAGCCTAGCTCTCTTGTTTTAGACTTAGTGGTTTGATTTTAGCTTTATTTTCTGGTAGGCTTATTTTGTTTTCGCATGTTGTTTTCATCAAAATAATTCTATGATGTAGGCTATACAGTATGGATCAGCCTACTTGGATGAGCTAAAACAATTTTACCCTAAAATTGGCTAATTCAGGTCCAACCAACCATTGACCAAATACAAAGACAAAAAACATTTACACTTTTTGAAAGTGCACCTTTATTTTAATTCCGATTACACAGCAGACAGGTTTACTGTGCTCAAACTAACATCTGAAGCTAATGTTTACTTGCAGAGAATTCAAATCAAGAAGACTTGTCATGTTTTGACATAATTTCATTCCTTCTGGCCCTTGGAGTTTGCAGAGCTCCAAACTTCGTCACATTCCCTGTTCAACACCAGGTGGCCATCATCCGTCAGCTGAAGGTGGCACATATTGAACTTGCATTGGGTGTATGTGCCCGTGCTCCACTTGGGTTGGTCACACTTATTGTACATGACCAGGTTGCAGTCAGCCTGCATGCACAGGCGGAAGGCATCTGATCCCCATGTGTCTGAAGCCCACACTGGCTTCCAGCCATAGATGACAAAGTTACCGTCCTCCTGCAGGACAGATGGATTGTACATTTATCCAGAAAAAATAACACCAAAATATAGAGTATTTAGTTACTTCAGCATTTGACTTTACACATGACTGGTAAACATAAGTTTTAAAGATCATCTGGACTGAAAACCATCTGGTTTACTCACCTGGAAAACAGCCTTCCACTCCCTGTTGTTTGAGAACAGGTAGTCTCCCTTGCGGAGCTCATCATTTTTGGACAAGTAGTTCTTACTCATGATTCTGCAACAGAGAACATTTGTAATGTTGCTTCTATCAAAAATACAATTATATCATAATAAATAATACCATTATTTATGTCAGTGCCTTTAGAAATGATCCGCCACAGGTTTAAAACCACAATGAACCTGGTGTACGTGTTACAAAAAGATTCACCATGACTGCAACAACAAATGTTTAAAACAATCAACTAATGCAGAAGCGGCGAATACTTACAGCCTTGGATGTCCAACACCAGTCGGTCTGTGAGCAGAAATGAAGGAGGTTTAACTCACAGCTAGTCACTCCATTTTTATATGGTCTGAGCTGGAGGTGGAGAAAGAGAGAGCAAGGACATCACACCCTCTTTTCCTTGGAATCAAAGAACTGTATCAAGATAAAATGTTATCAAGTTGCACACATTCCCCGAACTATAAGCAAACATGGTTATTGTGTATTACACGCTGGAATATGTTGTAAATGAAATGAGAGAGAGTGTATGTGAGTATAAATTCTGGATAAAGGTGATATCTAGAATGAATCAAATCCATAAAACAAATAATGATCCTGGATTATATGTGATTGTGGAAAAAAGTTGGAAAAAGTAAACTTGGTGTGGTTTTTTTAACCAATAGAGGGGCCGTGTAACGCTGAAATGGTAGTTTGGTTCGCATAAAGCACTGCAAGGGCTGGTAAAACATTTCCACTGTGAATGCCTGGCTCTTGCAGATAATGTAAATATGCTGCAGATATAGCCTAATAAATAAATTGCATATGACCCGGTTTACCAAATATGCTGTTTTGTGTGACGTATTAATGTGCAGCATTTAGTTTCCATGGGTCGCGGTTAAAGTTACGTAGTGTTGCTTTAATATCTGGTTCTAAAGCACTGACAGCAGGAACCAAACATTTAATGAAAGTCATTTTTCCAGTTTCTCTGCTGTCTAAGACTCTTCAGCTTGGTTGTCACTGTCCCGAGTGAAACTTTGAGGTCATAAGGCAGTGTGGCCGTTGTCATCGGGACCATCAGACAGGAGCGGGGTGGTCAGTCCAACGAAGCAATATCAATAACACAATCCCACACTAACCATACTACCCAATACAATAGAATCAAGAAATAACACAACCTACTCCTAATTTTCCTTTGTAATAACCCATTTAGTGTCATTCATCCGCTACCAGCAAATCTCCTTTCATAAAGCTCTTTTAGCTTTCTGAGTCTAAACTCACAAAATGTCAGTAAAGGAAATATTCTTACATATGTTATACAGAAAAACGAAACCATAACATGCACATTCTGAATTGTAGTTTCTCACTTTTACCACACCAAACCTGTTACTTAGCGCACTAGAATGTTTCCAATGCGTATATTTATGTTATTTAATGTCACAAAAAGCTCTCAAAAATAAATAAAGGTACCGAACATTTACTGAGAGTCATTTTTCCCGTTTCTCTGCTGTCATCTCTGCTGTCTAAAATTCTCTTCAGCTATTGGTTATCATTGTCCTGCTGTTATCACGGACATATGTGCACTAACTGTAACTCATCACGACTCCGCTCAGCTACTTGGCAGGACTTTGAGGAAGAACGTTAATTTCTGGATGTTGATAACGACCGTTTGTTTTGCAAAAGAATGCTTTAAACAACTTAAT
>JAQFJB010000013.1:6409231-6425219 GCA_029874875.1 Naso minor
AATGACATGCAGCAAAGGACCACAGGTGGAATCGAACCCGGGTCCGCTGCGCGAGGACATAGCCTCTGTATATGGGGTGCTTGCTCTACTGACTGAGCCACCGGGCGCCCCAATTATGGAATATTTTTGGTTTTTCTTTTCTTTTTCTTTTTCTTTTACCTTTATTTAACCAGGCAGGTTGCTTGAGATCAAATGATCTCTCTTACGAGCAAGGCCTGGCCAAAATGGCAGCATTAAAAAAACAAAACAAGACTCAGACTGTTTGTCAGCCAGAACAAGAATTCTAAAGATAACACCTTAACATTTTCTACTATTTTATGATAGAACAGCCTAGTTCTTAATATAATTAAGCTTCATTGTTGGGCTGCAAAGATGAACTCACATTTGCATGAATCAACAGTGTATAAATTGCTGTTAACCAACTGATATTGATATATTTAAGAATAAGTAATTCAAGCAAACAATGACACTCTTTGTTTTAGAGTTGCTAAATATAATAGGCGGAGTGTCTCACTTGCTGCAGTGGTAAAGAAAACAGCCGTGCTCCTTCGGTCTAGAGGCAGAGGAGGGCCCTCTTTTGGTTCGCTTCTCCTTGTCAAAGTAAGAAATCACATTCTGCCAAAGCCAGTCTGGCTCTCTGACAGCAGCTATCAAAAAGACGATAAGCCTCCCTGATGCCTGAGCACAATCATATCAATGACCTTGTTGACAGCGAGGCACATTCGTTGAATGTTTCATTACAGCACAATCACTGACAAGAGATTAAATTCAGTGCATTTATTCAGGATTATGGATTGAAACAAAGACATCACATCGCCTGCCAAAGAGGTCGGAAACTGAGACACTGAGCAGACGACACATCATTGTGGCCAACGGTCCTGGTTTGCTCTGCCACAATACCAAATTTAAATTATGTACTAGCAGCTGTTCTGTTGAGAATAGCAGCTTCACTGCAATCCAGCACAGTGATGGCGATAAAGGAGTCTATTGGCTTTGGTGTGTTTGAAGATTACTTTCTCAGTAAACCGAGACCCCACCAGGCAGGGCCGGCTACACAGGGATACAGTTACAGAACCCTGGGGTCCTGAGCAAAAGCATGGGAACCAGCTTATCTACCTCGGGGTTTGTCCACAATAACACCGATAACAACAATGATCAGAGGAAAAAAACAATGCAATCAACTGTATTTGTTTGACTTTTTAAAAAAAAATCATGCTTCTCAATAATCTACATGATTTCTGTCTGCAATCAGGTAAAATCTCTCAGGGGACTGAACAAAAAGGAACTGACTGTCCCTTATGTAATATCTGCAGCAACCAGAAGGACACGGACAAATGCTGACAGTGCAAGAGGAAGGGAGGACAAGACGCTCTGTTTTTGTCCTGGAAGAAGTTTATCATTCATTAAGCCACTCGCAAACTGTTCCTAAGAGGAGACGATGAGTGGTGAATCTTTTTTTCTTTATTCCCTTAAAAGCTTTCCCATCCAAGAAAGCTTTTCAAGCTCCCTCAAATGTGTGTTTTGGGAAAACTATCCTTCTGGGAGGAAGTAAGCATGAAAACAGGAAGAAGGTAACTGCTACAGACTGACGCCTGTCAGGAGGAGCTTCAAACTTATGAAAAAATAGAAACATGGCATTCTGGGATTCTTTCTAGTGTTCATAATGCGAAATAATAGAAAGAGTTAACTGAATAATCATGTTTACTTTGCTTGTCTGCAACCTATATTTCAAAGCTATCTTGGGTTACCCACAAAATCTCTTAATGCCTTATCCTGTGATGTTATATATTAACTCAACCCGTCGCAGCATAACAAGCTGCCATCCTCATGTCATGATCAGGATCACATGGGTGAAGATGCTACCTTTGAACCAGGGATCTAGAGAAAGTAAAACCAACTCAAGTGCAGTTTCTGTTTAACTTAAAGAGGTATCGACTAGACTTCGACTACATCGACTAGGCAACATTTCAGTACAGCACTACATGGCGGTATTTTGAACTCCTGAAGGCACAATTGCAAACCCTTAAAAGACACAGATTCCCTTATTTCTATTAAACTGATCTGAGGGTGCTATAATGAAGTGATGGAACAGGCAGCTGAGCTAAAAATCAAGGTAATGTGACTGTTGAGGATAACATTAAAGGACTAGTAAAAAAAAAAACAACCTCTCCCCCAGTTTGGGAGTATTTTAGATGTCTTCCCAGTAATTAAAGTGAGTTAGCAAACATGTCAAACCTTTGCCTCTGCAAGACAGTCGGGGTCCTCTGGTTCTCAAGCAAGAATCAATGAAAGACATATTAGATGCAAAGCACTGTAGGCTAGAAAATGTAATATATGCTACAATTAATTTCATTACCAAAAGATCAGAACATTTTTGTACACACATCATCATAGCTGTGGGCAATTTAGTACATACACAACCTTTAAAAGGATGACCCAAGCTACAGCTCCGCTGTATGTAGGTCAAAAGTCATCACATTTCTTTTTTGACAGACTTGACAGCTGATAGGCCGTAATCTGCGACAGTTTCTTAATATTACAGTGATTCTGAGGAACTAACATTTCCTTTACTGTAATCTACAGGCCAACTAAAATAACGACTCTCTAACCTGATCTCATCTGAAGTGAGTCTGAATATCACCAAAAAAGAACCTGTTGATTTTTGCGTCATACCTTTAAAGGAAGGTGATAAATCAAGGGCAGGATTTTTTTTTTTTGTCAACATTAAGATCTGCAAAGTGTACTTGGTGGTGACTCATCTCCCCTACAGAGAAAAATATGCGTGACAAAGTGTCTTTGGTATGTTGTAACTTTCCAGTCTTTCTAAAAACTTCCATGTTAATGAATGAATATTTAAATTCTTCTCAAAGGACGAGTTTACCTTTTTGCAATAAATTTAAAGGAACATTACAGACCTTTTCTGGAAAAAGGAATTTTAAAAATGAGGAACTAAAGTCAGATGTTAGCCTGTTTCCTTTTTTTATCAAATTTGATGGGTTTAAGGCATTTTCAGATGTACTGCAGGGTGTTTTCTTAAAGCAGCGGTTCCCAAACTTTTCAGCCCAGGACCCTCAAAATAATGACACTGAAGACTGGGGACCCCCATTGACCTTGGAGGTGGCACATAACATTATGCACAGCCACGCACACATGCTATAAAGCCTATGGAAACACAAAAGAGCAACAGCTTAACAGCTATAATATTATTTTAAAGTAATTTATGACAGAATATAACAAAGAATATAACCAGAATTTCTACAATGATGGGTTAAAAATTCGCAATTTTAATTCATTTTTAAAATTCCAGGGGGATGTCTTGCGACCACCACTTTGGGAACCAGTGTCTTAAAGAACTGTGAGAAGTTACGGTAATCTGGGCCTTTCAAATATTCAGAGGAGAGCTCAGCATTAGGAGATTAGAGAAGAGATGAGTCAGCACTGCGTATTATTCTGTCCGTTTTGGTACAAAGTGTTTACTGGCCCTTTCAAAAATATATGATAAGCAACAGTTTTCACTCTAAACCAAGATCTGCATTTGAAAAAATCCAATTTTTTGCTGTAATCTGATGTGACCTTTGAGGTTAGAGACAGACAAAAGGTTACATTTCTTGGCAGTGCCTCCTCATAATGACATTAAGGGAAAAAAGCGAGACAGTCAGACGACTGGACAGAGGTTAAGAGGCAGACTCGCCTTCACGACACAAGCCCACAAGTGTTTTAACCCTGTGATCTGAGCCAGGACACCCAGGCTGGGCCTGGCTTCAAACGGCAGCTTGGCACGTGAGTGTCCACCACAGACTGCATGCTCATTTACAAATTCTATCAAAAAGGGCATAATTAAAGAAAAGCTCAATAAAATACCAAAACTGCAAATAAAATGCCTCTCCAGAAATAGGAACTTGATCACAATGTCCAAACCTCAGCCCTGTATTTACTTATGCACAAGCAGGACAATGACAGGGAAGAAAGGAGTGGTTGAAGGTTTCATTAGAGAACTAGGTTTACAAAAAACAAGAAAGTATGTGATTCATTTGTTTTGACTTTGCAGGCGATGCGTGTTTAAAGAGGCAATACATTTTTTCCCTTCCGAGGCACTGATTGCGATAGCTGCAAGTGAAGTGAAGATAATTGGCGGCCTTAATGTGTTATCAAAGACAATAACACTGTCTGAGTGCTGCAATAAATTTACAGAATCAACACCATTATCACCTTTTTAAGACATCGAAAAAAACATGTGCATGATAAACAGAAGTGGGTTGAGCGGAGAGTGATTTAAGAAAACAAGAGGACAAACACTTGAGGGAATACAAGCTTTTTGCAGCTGAGTGGTCGGCGCAGCAATTAAAGAGCCATCACTTCCCACAACATGTCATTTAAAGCCTCCAATTTGGGATGCACGACAACGCAAATTCAAGTGGGCTGAAAGTGGCGTGTTTGAGGACTGTTTTGTGCTGAGCAACCTGTGGAACTGAGCAGGATTTGTTTACAGATCATGCTATGGAAGCAGATCATGATAGTTAAAGCCTGAGTCAGCTCTACTTTCACCTCAGGTCAAACGGATATTAAGAAAGTGTGACACTAACAGGAATCTTGTTTAGTTTGATTGGCCTTAACTTGATTAAAACAGCTCTAATTGTGGACTAACGCATGTAAAAGGTGAATTAAACAGACAATAAATTAACCAGAAAAGACACAAGAAGCACAAATAAGACAACTTGAAAACATGACAGCAGATTAAGAAAGAAACACAAAAAGAGATCCGTGATTGTACCCTACCTTTGTGTGCTTACAGCAGAGAAGCCACCTCAGACATTGTAGTGCAATTCTGAACTGTGCCGTGAAGAGAGACCCGGGGCTGGTCAGAGTGCAGGACAAAAAACAAACAGAGAGAGAAAGCAGAGATAGGGAGACAAAAGGAACAAGTTAGAGATGTGGAGCGTGAGTTTCAGCCGGTGAGCGTCGAGTCAAGCTGAGTGCTCTCTCAGACCAACATGCACAGACTGATAGCAGCAGCCTTCCTTCTCAGGATTATGTTTCCTCCTCCAGCCTGCTGACAAGTGGCCATGTGACTCCAAGACCCATTCAGCACTGACTCAGAGGCCGCTGCTCGGACACACAAATATGTATCTGTCACACACACACACACACAGGACTTCAAGCTTGATGTGGAAATTCGACCCCAATGATCGATATCTGTGCTCAACAAACAGTTGGTTTTGCTTGCTTTAGTCCTTTGCTTCCAAACCTGGCTTGTGACAACTTGGAAAAAAGGTCCAACTGCAATCCTCACTGCTCCTCCAGTTACGATCAAACCATCTAAAAAGTGATTTTTTTTCTTCTCTGTATTTGAATTATTTAGTCCTGATGAAGTACAATGATCCAGTGATGAACAAAAGATAAGAGGAAAAATCCTGAAAAAATAAACAAAACTTGGTGCAGAGGAAATATGTTCCTTCTGCTTTTCTTCTGTGTGAATCATCTCGACCCAGCTATCATGCGACCCCTTAGGGAGGGGAGAATGGGAACCACTGATTTAGCCGATTTAATACAACAAGCTAAATGTCCGCATGCTTGGAGCAGTGATGCTGTATTAAAATGCTAAATATAGTGAGCATGAAAAACAGTATACCTACTAAAAATAAGTATGTTAGCTGCACTGTGAGCATTTTAGCACACTGAATAAAGCGATTACGTTAGCACTGCATATTTACCTCGATTGCATTCAGACTGATCTAAGTCTTGCATTAAAAATAGCGTTAAGCTCTATGCTAACGTCAGTATGCTAACATACTCACTATTGACAAGACAATCTAGCTGATGTTTAGCAGGTATGTTTACCATTCTCTCCATCTTGGTTTCACATATTAGCATGCTATCACTGGCTAAAAATTTGCACTAAAAACAGCACAGCTGCTGAATGAAATGTTATTAGTTTTGCAGGTATTTGGTCATAAACCAAAGTACTGAAAAAATAAAACTTTTTGACTTGATGCTGTTGCTAGATGGCGAGACTACAGACGTGTACACAAAATTTCATAGCAATCTATCCAATAGCTTTTGAGAGATTTTATTCAAAACCACAAAGGTCAACCTAATTTTGTCACTAATGGAAAAGTCCAAAGTCATCAATTCATCTGATAGCTGTTGATCCAATGTATTTCTTGTCTTTATTTCATAAAAAGGGATTTAAATGTAAAAACATGCTCTGGAATTTGGATGGCAGTAATAATGGGCCAAAACATAAAAAAACGTGTAATGCTTTGATGACATGAAGATTAAATACAATGTTCCCCATGTGGAAATATTGCATTTAATCTGAAATGGTCAGTTTGTTTGGAACACAGAGACAATAGGTGACCACCTGGTGAGGAACTGGCTTAGGCATACAAGGGAGTGCCACAAAAGCTCAGTTTACCACCACACAGAAGAAAATTAATGTCTCACTTGAAATCACACAGACTGGAGGACAGAGAGTGAGTCACTGTGCACCAGCTTTCTTTAGAATGTTGGGCAACTTGATGTCTAAAGGACATTGCACCGCTGCCAGGAAGCGTCTAAACATCTGTAATACAGGGTTTCTCAAACTTTTTCACGTCATGGGCAAGTATTCTGACACAAATTAGACCAAGAATCACATTCGATAAGATTTTATCCCAGGGTCCCTCATCTGATAAGATTCTGCTTTTAGGTGTTTTATTACACAAAATGAATGAATATTCCATTTTTTGCTGGGGACCCCTGGAACCCCCTCAAGGACCCCTGGGAGTCCTCGGACCCCATTTTGACAAACGCTGCTGCAATAGGTAAAATAAGTAAACAACATTCTGAGATTAGCAATGCCAAGGATCATCTGCACTGAATTCTCAGAACTTTTCTGTTTTAAAGTTAAAATCAAACTAATGCACATCAACTGCATGCTTTCCTCCATGTTTACAAATCTGCACAGGATGTTTATTCATTTGTGAATATGTGTGCACTGTGTGCAGAATTAATGTGACAGCAATGACATGTTGCCTAATATATATTTAATTATTAACCAGTATTGACTCTTGATATAACGGGGGATGCTGAATTTTGCACACAGCACCTTCCACTTCTTTCCATGAGGTTTAATCATCAGTTCACCTGTTTGTACTGGTAAAATATATGAGTTTGAATTTAAAATTACCTTCAAACACATCCTGGCATGCTACAGGTTCTAAGTGTACTTGGCAATGGAAAAAAAAACTTGTCATGTCATGGAGGAATCAACATTATTACACAATTAATCCCACCTAAAGTCATAAAAAGCCGCCAGATTAATTGTGTTTTGCAGCTAACAAAGAACAGTCCTGTGATCTAAACAAGATGCTTACGCGTTACCGGCCAAATAATCAAGTGCCGCATTCCACATCAGCTTATATGAGCCTTAGGGCTAAAGAAAAACCCAACCTCAGGAGGAGACTGAGTGTGTGCGCGTGTAATTATTTGTCCCCAGGGATGTGAGATCACTGTGGAGTCACATGCGTGTCTTGCGGGGAAAAGAAACGCAGTCAAAGCCACAAGCAGCTAAAACTGAAGTCCACTTCAAAGTCTGGGGCTTTCCTCAGTCCCGACGGCGTGCTGATAATAGCATTATCCACTGTGGTCAACTATATAAAGAGGTGTGACTTCATACATGCAAGGTCGACTGACATCTTTTTCTTAACTATGACCAACACACAACATGCTTATTTGTCAACACTTAACTGCACTGCAAAGAATAGAAACACCGTCCTCATTCTGACATCAAACCAACCCATGCACATGTCAAAACACTTCTTCTCAGCTGAAAGAAATAAAGATAAAAGTGACATTTACGAGAAGTTTTACACAACAGCATCCCGCCTTCGGTTTTTCTAGCTTTTATACTAAGTGTCAACATGACTCGGAAATTCTCCCTCCGGCTTCCTGTTATTCTTCTCCCCCTCCAAGTCTAAAAGAAGCCTGGCAGATTATATTCCTACACACTTACGTGGTTCAACCCAGGACAAAATATTTACTTTAAAAAGAACAGCGCATCATTGGTCAACAGGTGACCATTACAAGCAAAAACTTACACTTCATACACTTGAACTTGACAGAAACTCACCCACTCAAGCCTCCTGTGCAGCTCAGCAATGCAAAGACTGACCTCGGTGTAGCTGTATGCCACTGACAGCTGCCCTGTTTGTGGATCTCTATGGGGATTTGGCAGCGGTGTATGTTGATAGCTGCGCCTCTGTTGCCTTCGAGTGTTTTAGCCTGAAATAGCTCAGCAGTTTAAAAGTCACCCAGCCACGTCCTGAGCCTTGAAACACGCAGACGTCTCTACGTCCCCGCTCTGCTCTTCACAGCCCAGTGGCCACACAAACTTCACTTAAGGTTTGGAAAGGTCCTGCACTTCAGCATGACTGTGCTAAGTTATGTGCACACAGTCACTGGAACACTTCCATTCTCACATAGCTAACAGCTGCTCTCAGTAAATGTATGCCCATCTTTATCTCGTCTCTTTGTCTCCTCAGAGGCTCCTGCCAGCAGCAGCTAAGACAGCACCTGTCTTCAGGGGTGAAGAGGGATTGAAGAGGCAATCAAATCCTGGCAGCTTACATAATGCCTGCCCATTGTCCTCTACTCCAGAAAAGAAAAAGCAATCACCACTCAAGTATTTTTATACTTTACAGAGGATTGGGATGCTTGAAGTGTTGTAGGAGGCCAATACACTTTTGCAAATGGAAACCATCTGCGACATTTTTACTGTATGCAAAAAGTGAAACGTCGTTGCACAGGAAGTTTATGACAAAAATCAGAGGAACAAGCTTTATCACTGGGTTAAAATACGAAAAGGTCAAAAATCAAATGCCAATTTTAAGCATCACTAAATGTCATGTGTTAACTTTAAATAATTCTTTATCAGTATTTGGTTTCAGGTCTGAAGTTAGATGCAAACTTTAGCTTTAGCTACTGTAAAAAATCCAATTCAACCTGGTGAGATATTAGCTCTAAGCTTCAGCAATATCCCAAATTCAATATCTTGAAATCCCCCCCCCAAATATCGCGATAGATGATATTATGGCACAGCTGGGCTCGACGGAGAGTTGAAATTTGTCTTTGACACTATATCCTTCATGTGTGTATATCAAAGCGCGGCATGCATGCCTACATCATGCCCATTGACCCACTGGTAACCTCTCCAGCTGTCAAACAGCAAAGCACATTGATTCTGCCCTCATGGCAGCTCCGCATGCATTTTCTTTTTCAAAATAAAAGCTTGAAGATGCCCCAACAGCCGTTCGATATTCAATATTGTGAAAAATATCACAAATGATGGCAAATATTGCAATATTCGACAATATCTAATACTGGTGCCAGCCTAATTTGATTATGATTTCCATGTTCATCAATTAAGCTTAAAAGTGAATGCTGATTCAACACCAGTTTAAGTATCATAGATAAGCTAAAACTTTCTATGTATTTTTTACACCTGAACTTAAAACGTTTGTTGCAACTGAGACTTTTTAAACAGGATTCATAAATTAAAATTTACACGTAAAAAGTGGTCATATTTCAACTGAAAAATGTCCTTATATGAAGACCAAAATTTAAGGGATTAGGGTGAAAACGTTTCCTTGTAAATGTTTGTGTACAAAATGAAAGAAGGTTCGTATCTGAACTGGATATTTCTAAAGCTACATTAACATTTTTGGGCCGACACAGAGCAACATTAATCTGACACT
This sequence comes from Naso minor, assembly GCA_029874875.1. Taxonomy (NCBI): domain Eukaryota; kingdom Metazoa; phylum Chordata; class Actinopteri; order Acanthuriformes; family Acanthuridae; genus Naso; species Naso minor. The sequence continues at coordinate 6,418,966 of JAQFJB010000013.1, forward strand.
GAAGTGACCTTTCTGACCCCTTTACATCACACGTACTTATCTGATCCTTTTTTATATAAATATATTGATATGTGCAGCTTTAAAGCCTCAAATATCAATTGCAGTATCAGCCTCAAACTTCCGATATAAGTTAGAGTGTAATAAAAACACTGACATGGCACTAAGGCTGTCTTTTTAATGCTTGTTTCCCTATAGATTCAGATAAGCAACAATGTCTGCAGAGGAATTACAACTCCATGGTATTTATCACCCAAAGGAATTAAACTTCTACCCGAGAGAGACCAAGGCAGCTAATAAAAAAGGGGTCAGACTTGCTGTGTGTGTCTTACATAACAGTGATGCAAGAAGCACAAAACAGCAAACTTAGTGACCTTCTATTAACCTCCACTGAACAGTAAGAGCTTTTTTTAATTTTTTACAGTCACCGGCGGCTGGTCCTATCCGGCCGCAGCAGTGTTAGGGTGTGGCACTTGCTTGTTAAAACTGCATCCTAAGCTGCTCAGGTTGCACCGGCTGCACAAAAGGTAAAGCCGTGTTCTCACAGAAACATAGTAATTGTGCAGCTTTAACCCGGTGCACTTGTAATAACTGTATTTAGCCTCATGAGACTCATACTGGGACGGGAATAAAATAACCCCCGGGCTCCCAGAACCCAAACAAAGGCCTAAGATCTCATACTACGGTCAAATACAAATCAGCCATTTATCCATTTCTTGGGAAACAACATAATGTGATTGGGTTTGTTTTTGAGTCTGCGGGAGACAAACAAAAAGGCATGAGGATATAAACTTACACCCTCATGGGAAAGGATGACAATAGGAAAGGAGGAGGTGAGGAGGCTGGCAATGATTCCTCATCACGTCTGTTGTTCAAAGTATAATTAGATGCTCCAAAAAGACCACAAACTCCAGACAGCTGAATGGGATCTAATGTGAGAGGACGGTAGCCCAAACTATGCACGTTCCAGGCTGAATTGCCAGAGTGCTTAACAGTCATTAAATGCAACTTAGAGGGCTAGAGCAGAGCAAACAAAATTAATTGTAGACAAGGATGTGACTCCACAAATTTTATAGTAAATAGACTAAAAGACTTGTGTTTGATTTGGGTTAAGACAGATTTTTAAGCATGGTGTGTTTACTGACAAAATGCTGGGACTGTTTATCCTCACAAGGGAAGGTAAAATAAACATGACAAGCTGAGAGGCCATGATTTTTTTTTTTTGATTTTTTTTTAAAGGCGCATTATCTACCTCTTTTCCTTCCTTGTCTTCTGCATGACGAAGCAATTCCTGACAGGAATGTGGAGACACTCCGCTCAACTGTTTGTGCTTTGACATTGTTTTTTTCTGCAGCCAAACACGCCACTGTTGTCACAAATCAGTTTACAATAAGTCTGTTTGACGTATTCCACTGAGGCGAAGGAAAACAAATACAAGCTGGGACTGTGATCACACAGATAAGATGGATCTATCTGATGTGTTCAAGCACCGCGCGGGATTATGCGACAAAAGGCAAAGCTGAACTGCTCAGGAATTTGAGAATGAGAGAAAGAGAGAGAGCTTTTTGTTTTTCAAAGATGGAACAAGGTCAGATTCACCAAAACAAACATTTCAAATTCTGCTGTCGTTTGAGTCCTCGAAGCTCTCAGGTTGCAGAGAAGAAAAAAAAAAGTCACGGTTATTTGATTTAGTTAGATTAAAGAATCTCGAGGAAAAGATAATTGCTTTATCCTGAGTCTCAGCTTTACATCAAAGTCAAGTAACTCCTCAAATAACCTGCAGTGCACATGTAGATGATGATGGTGAGTCAGCAGATGAGACACATCCTTCCTCCATCCTGCCTGAGGGCAAGTCCTGACATCTACCAGCCATGTGACGCAGCAACAGCTCTGGGACCAAGGTGAGCCAAACTGGGGTGTACGGGCCTAAAAGGTTCTCGGAAAGGGTTTAAATGGGTCCATGGCACAAAAAATAATTAAAGTTTACAGGGATTTAATTCATTTTAAGTTGCAACAAGCGCTCCAGTTACTTATCATTTTATATTGATTGATGAATCTAATTTAGAGAACAGATGTGGTTCACAGTCCACCCCATGAGCACAGGAGTTTTCATGCACAATAAACAGTCTCTGTGACAGCATTGCTCGCATATTTTAAAGGAAGATAAGCTTCTTCATATTCTAGGTAAGGCTGCAACGATTAATTAACCGATCAATAGAAAATTAATGGCCAACTCTTTTGATAATTGATTAATCGTTTCAGTTACTTTTCAAATAAAAAAAGTAGAGAGAATTGCTGGTTAAGCCTCTTAAATGTGAAGATTTGCTGCTTTTTTGTATCATTTATGATAGTAAATGAGGAGGCAATGTGAAGACGTCACATTGGGTTCTGGGAAACTGAGATGGGCTTTTTTTGTTGTTTTTTTTACACATTTTGACATTTCATGAAATAAACAATTAAGCGATTAATCGTTAGAATAATTGATAATGAAATAATCATTAGTTGCAGCCCTAATTCCAGATTTGATTGATTGATGGGCATCAGTTTTCAGTTTCTTTTCAGAATCAGGTTTACACAGCAGACCTTTTTCAAACCATGTCACAGCAGCCAAAACAAAAAAAAGCAGGTGGAACTAACGACACAAACACTGGATCAGTACCAGTACTCGTTTTGTTTCACCTGCATTTGACAAAATGAAATATCAGCTGCAAAATGCAAAAAAATCAGATATAGTTTCCGTTTATCTGCCTTTTCTTGTTCAAAATACACCAGCAAATACTGTGCTAGTTACATTTTCAGAAATGCAAACAGTTTCCTGCAGTTTGATATCATCATAAAGTGATATTATAGGTGTTTTATAGTCGATAAGGCTCAAAAAGTCACTTTAATGATAAAGACTTCTGACAAGTTTTAAAAGTTTTATAGCCATTTTGTCTTTATATGGCCATTATAAAGCAATGCTGTTGGTGTCAGTGGGATGTAATCTGGGGTTTAGTGTCGTGGATTGTGGGTTATCTGAGATTTATTTTGTGATGTGCTAAATTATTTGTCAGTTGGATAAGTTAGTATATAAACTGACAAATCTATTTCATGATTGCTTGTCTTGTTGCATTTGAGCAAAAATGGCTCCCATTCCTGATTCTCCAATGTGATAATCTGCTGTGTGTCTTTGCGATTTGTTATTATTTTTTCCACGTTTATGTAATTGTAGATTGCACACCAGGTAAATCAAGTCATCTGAAGATGTCCCTTTAACCTCTGGGGAATTTGCAATGGATCTTTTCTCCAACCGCGTTCTGACATTACAAAGAAAACAAACAAATTGTAATTTAATTTGTCAGTCGCATTCCCAATGTCATTATTTGCAGTTTGTAGACTATTTTCATAATACTATTTATCATCTTAAAGTAACTTGTCGACAGCATATTTTTTGGTAGTTATGTCATCCTATGACCTGAGAAACCAGACATGTCATGTGAGCAATGAATGGACGTTTTACCAGTGAGCAATGTATGAATTATGAATGAATGAGTGAGGCTGACCGCATCCCCTGTCTCCACACTGCCTTATTGAAAGCACTGCTTGTTATTAAAGACAGCAGACAAAACGAGACACTGAGGTTTGATGAAGACTCTCCGCAGCCAACTCTTCAACATGACCGTCGCATTTCCACACTGACGCTGCTGTCAGGAGGAGTGACCGCTAGCTTGCTAGGATGAGGAACTCCTAACATTACGTCCCAAGAGGGTTAACGTTAAACCACAATGATAAACTGAAACTCCGAGCACATTTACAGGACTTTTCCCCTTCATTACCTGGTTAGCGAGCCGAGGAACAACGCGAAGTCATCCACCAGCAGCAGCGGACACTTTAACGTGCATGTGTGGCAGTTAACTGGCTGTCAATGCCGCCTCTCCTCGCAGGAAAATAAGTCAAGACCCGTTTGTGACCTTCAAATAACAACAGTTCACAGCAAAAACGCGTTTTTTATTAAGCGAAATACCACGAAGGCTTAAAATCACACACAGACTCTGGTTTAAGTGTTATTTACTCACCGGTGCCTGGTGCTCACAGCAAACTCTGAATGACTTGCTGAACCGGCGTCAAACCGTTAAGATAAGGAATGAATTCACTTCCGGTTTGAAATTCAAATGAAATATTTTAGTGAAAAGCATAAACAAATTCGTACATTTACCACGAAATAGGCTTACTATTATTTTTACAGATGAGAAAATGATAAATAAGAATATATCAAATCATCATATTATAGCACGACACACGTTTGGAATTCTCTCAAGCGCCACGTTATGTTTTTATTTTGAAGCCAATATTATTGCACTTCCGGTTTCACAACCTAACTTTTTAGAGCTTGTCGCCTTTTTTCCTCCAGACAGAAATCGCTGCGCCTGCGTAAATGATGAATCATATTTCTGATGAAAGCGTGAGGGACAACGTCGCTCCGTTATGATGCTCGTGACCTCAAAATACATAAAGAGAAAAACGTTGCTTCAACTTTTGGAGTGCCTTTGTCAATGACGTCATTGCAAACGGAAAAGCTGATTTGACATGAGTTGAAATGCAACAGATGAGGATTAATGTAAGTGAAGGTAGGCCTATTAATAAACAGCATTATTATCATCATCAAAAAACAAATTCAAGTAAAGTTGAATGAAAAATGGCCCTTAAAATAGCTTAATTTATTGATAAAACATCCAAATGATCAAAACATATCAGTCTTGCTATGAAGTTGTTAACAGTCATCACAATCTTAACGCAAAAGGAGTTTGCCCGGCTGTCATGAAACTGATAAGCAGAAAAGAAAAGTGCAACATATTCAACTTTCAGTCTTGACTGTTAAGCCAACACGCACTTAAACCACTGGATAACTAGAGAAACTGGATATGCCAATAAAGATCATGCAATTTTTGTCAACTCCTGTTTTTAAATTCAGGACCAAAATTTTTTATGAGGCCTGCACATTAATGAGCATTTTCTTTGCTGGCTTGTTAATAATGATCAGCAATTACAAGCCAGTAAATCCACACAATTGCACAAGAGCCCAAGAAAGCTCCAGGCTCACTGAATATCAACTAGTTTGTGACAATCCAATTACAAGGTTGTCAAAGAATGTTCTTCAATTAAGCACGATACCACCGGAAAATTAATCTTAAATTCCTGCTGTATTCTACATGGGAAGCGGACCTCCTCTGTATGGTTCATACCCATCAGCTTTAAGTACCTTGCTCCTTCCCACAGTTTCGCTCAGTGTTCGCACCTCTCTGTGTTCAACCTCTGCTCCACTCTCTCCTGCCTACCAGGACCTTTGCTTGCCCCCTGCCCTCTCCTACGCTTTGCCTTTACAAAGCACTTCTAATATTTTTTGTCTGCATTGCATTGTGATAGTGTAGATGATAATGAGAATCTCCTACACTAATTATGATATGACGTGACACAAACGTTCCAAGCCAGAATTGTGGACATTGCACACTTTGTGGAGACCCATAATATATATGTCAGTAATAAATTAAACCAGATCTAACCAAAATAACTAAATGTCAAGTCTAAAGTTAGCAGCCATAGTTAGTTTAAATTTGAACCACAAAAACAAGAACCACAGGGGCATAAGCTTCTTTCAGACACATTCTCCATCTGTAAGTTTGCTGCAAATGTCACATATCTTTGTTTATCAATGTAATCGCTTTCACAAGTTGGGTTTCCATCCACATTTTTATGCAAATTTTCAATTTCCATGCACACACACATACACACACACACACACTCAAAAAAAACTGAGTGGAAATACTGCAAAATTTGAAAGAAAAAAAAACCCCTTCGAATATTGGGGGGGAGTTTTTACGCTTGGAAAAGTTGGCATATCGATAAAGGGTAAATGCAAATAAATGCAGTGGAAACAGCTTCAGCAAACCAGTTACGAATAACAGTGATGACGACGATGTACAAAAATCTGGAACTCTTCCAAGAGCACATAGCTGAAGTATTAGTTGTTGAAAAACTTTGCAAGAGTCCAGTCCGTTTTCTGTCTCAGCTTTCCATTAAGTTTTCTGTAGTTTTTCTCTTGTTCTTATTTTTCTTATGACTGCCGACTGGCACTCTTTCATTACGTCATCTTGTTGCGTCGTCTTCTTCTGCAGTGGCACCCAACTTGAGAATTGGCGCCACGTACTGTTTATCTCAGTAAACCAAATCCAATAGTTGCATGACGGCAGTGGTTGGAAACGGGCATTATTTTGCATTTT
>JAQFJB010000013.1:6775650-6795754 GCA_029874875.1 Naso minor
CTAAATGCCATCCAAAAATCAGACATTCCTGTAAATGGCATAATAAATACTGTTAACCTATCCTATCACCTTCACCTGCTCTGGAGTGAGGGCAAGGAAATGGCCTCTTACAACGAATAACCAACATTCATTCTTATTGTGCATTATTTCTAAGGCAACATGGAGGACCAAGCCAGCGTTTACTATGAATCCAGTGGCTGGTGGTTTGGGGCTGTTGCCAGTATTTGCAGCAACATTGGCATGTTTGTCCCCTCAGAACAGCTTGGTTAAAGGCAACATGTTACACATGGAGTTTGACATACATACACACAGAGAGCGTCACAAATCCTCCGACACAGGCTGCAATAAATCCTCCGTACGTCATCTGATGTGAGCTGTTGTTGAACCTGATATAAAAATCAGACATTTCACTTAGAGCTGTTGTTCTTCTGAATTTAGAAAATGCATCTTTTGACACGCTGAAACAGAATAAATTAATACACAAATCAAAGTGCCCAGATTCCAGTGTAAACACAATCCATCCACCCATTTTCAGCGGCTTTTTTTTCCGTGTTCTTTACAGATTAAATTGTAAAACAAAAGGTTGTTCAGAAAATCTGCCCCCCCCCCCCCCACCACACCTGAACGTCAAAGTGACACCCTGCAAACTAATCTGGACCGAACTGAGATGATCCTGCAGTATCAGATGCACAAATATGTACACATACCCAAAAAGCAAACTCTATACAGTACAGTGTGTACAAACGTGTGTGAACCACAGCTTGTACAGGGTCTCAAATCAGCATATTTTTAAAGGAATAGACGTTTTGGGAAAAATGTTTAGTTGCTCTCTTGCCCTGAGTTAGATATGAAGCCGTCAATAAGCACTAATGGCGCTCGTTTTTGCAGTGCTGTTGGCATTAGTCATCCCTTTCTGGCGGCTTTTGGAAGAGTGAGAGAGTTGAATCAGCGATTAGAGAAATTAGTTTGTTAGGTTTGATTTAAGAGAATCAGTGCATGAGGAAGAGAAAACAGAAGTGATGCTAAACAAGCATAAATACTTTAACAGCAACCTGAAAAACATCTGATCAGCATAATTCAGATGAGGCCAACTGTGTGTAAACGTACAGAACGCTACTTTATCAAAACAACTGTTTGGTTTCCCTTTCGGACTTGACAAAGTCAGACTACTGCCCCCTGCTGGGACTGACAGTTATTTCCTCGCATGCATGCGCAGAACGTACATGCTAGTTGGCCACTGACTTTTATCTTTATGGTGCGTTCAAGTGCAGCTTTTTGGCAAGAGACGGGTGACGTGAGGTCTGACAGGTTCCCTTTACCTGTGAAAGTTCTTTGATGTCTGTTTGATGTGTCTGCAGCTTTAAGCACAGGAGGAAACAACTAACCCTGCTCAGTCCAAAGGTAATAAACTCCACCTAGCAGTACTTTTAAAGCTGATTTCAGTTTGGAAAACAGTCAAAGTATCAATTATACACTTCAATGAAATGTGACTTCTTTATTTTTGAGCCTCAGAAGTGCTGCTAGGTGGGTTTTGTTACTTAGGACAAAGCCAGACTACCTGTTTCCAGAGTTTTCCAATTTTTGTGCTAAGCTAAGTTAACAAGCTGCTAGCTGTAGCTTTATATTTAATGGACGTGAGTGATGTTGATCATGTCATCTAACTCAGCAAGAAAGTTTTCCCAAAGTGTCAAACTATCCCTTTAATTGGCGTAAATCTATTAATTTCAGTCGACCTGAGGAGTTTTTTCTTTTGTCTGTATGGCAGGAGATTTCTCAACAGTGGCATCAGCTCGAGTTGAGCTCCGTGTGTTCTGCAGCTTCGACGACTGGCACGTTGTAGTGGCGATCATCCTCTGTGACGAGGCACACGGACGGCCACTCGTCCTTATGGTCGTCTGGGTAGTAGGTGACGAACTCCTCCGTGTCCGCCTTGTACAGTCTGTAAACTTGAATGGTGCACTGCAAGGCGTAGCCCAGCAGGAACATCTCCACCTGCACAAAAGGCAAATTAAACGGGGACGTAATTGCACGGCTACGAAATGAGCACTTCTCAAAACAGCACAATCAGCTCCTCAAGCACATCATGATGATTTATGGGTGGCGTTTTCTTTTACAAAAGCTGCCTGTAAAAGTTGTAATTAAAACCGTGAAAATAACAATTAAATCACTCGGCAGTCTGGCCTTCATGGAACCTCCTCACGCCCGAGGCTGATGATGCAGAGACATCGCAGCACGAAAACAGAGAAAACAGCACAAGCTCCGGCATGTTTTACAGTTCATGTGCTCAGATGATGAGAATGTTACACGCCCATTGTACAGCAGTTGTTTTTGGTTACTTACCAAGTGTGACAACAGTTTATTCAACAGAAATGCATTGCTGGATTCAAAAGGGCACAAAATTCCTGGCAGCTACTTTTGTTTACAGTATGTGCCGTTTGTCATAAAAGGGTTCATATAAATGCTCCCTATGTAGCCTGTAAAACAGCCGACATGTCTTTAAATTCCTCTTCAAGTAAATCCAAGGGTGACACATAAAAAGAAGCTCTCGGTTTCTCCTACCTGCTCCAGCCCGGCGCTGAGGCCCACGTGGCTTAGGTGGTTGGAGAGGAAGGAGCGCGGGCAGTCGGACGAGTCCCGAGCAAACAGCAGCCAGCAGAAGAGCGGCACGTCTGCGCCGGCCTGCATGCAGCTGTGCAGCTCCACCGCTCTGCCCAGCATCAGCAGCTTGAGCGCTTCCAGCAGCCCGAGCTCCTCTTCTCCTCCCTGAAACACTCGCTCGCACAGCTCCTGCCGCTCCACTGCAGAGGAGCAGTCCACCGCCGTCTGCCACTGGACACAAATCAATACGATGAATCAATGACCGTTTTGCATTTAATCTACTGAGTCACTTATCAAATAACGAACGCCGAATGTTTGCTGGTTGTATTTGATGTCCTGCAATTTTCTGTGTACTTTCACTATAAATTGAAATAAGCAAAGTGAAGATATTTTAGACTGAGTTTGTAGCAAGAACCCTTCATTGTTTTTGCCATTTTGTTGCCTAAATTATTATTTATTAGTTGAGTGACAGAAAATTACTCTGTAACTATTTTGATAGTTGATTTCCTTGCTAAGAAATGTCAGTAACACTTTATAATAACTACACACTTTTAGGCATTAGTTAAGCATTTAATAAATACTGACTTATCATTTATAAAGCATCGTTCTTACATGAAAAGTCCTTACAGTTAGAGGTAGGGGTAACCCCAACCCTAAGGAGTTTCAATGTAGGAACGATGCTTTATAAATGATGAATTCAGTACTTACTCATGCTTAACTAACGCCTCACAGCGTTACCACAATGTCAAACATGACCTAGTTCCATTCTCTTAATTATCAAAACAAGCAAAGCGAAGAAGTCTCGTGAGGCCATTTTTAATATTTTTTGACATTTTGTTGGAAGGTTATTCTGAAACCAATAGCAGTTATCACAAATGCGTCCAACACAGCCTAAAATGCTGTGATGGTATCAGTCCGATATCAAAACGGGACCCTGCTACCTTCACTAGCAGCAGCGTACACCTGTATGCATGCTACCTTACATGTCTGATGTTTGATATTCATAACAGACAAGCAACTTGTGTAACTTCAAGTGCATGTATTACATTTGTCCCTTGTGGGAAACACACCCCGGCCCCCCCAAAATTCTACTTTAGAATAATTTCACCCATTTAAAACCACTGTTTGCTTTTCTCAGAAATTAATCCTTCATTGCTCTAAAACAAAAGACTACTGGCAGCTGTTTTAGAGCAGCTAAGAAGAACTGGTTTCTTGGAGTGTAACATTTGCCAGAGCTAAAAAAAAATAAAATAAAAAATGTCAGGAATTTGGCAATATTTAATTTTTTCTCTGTATTTGAACATGTATTGGAAAATGTTTAACTTAGCCAGGGCATAAAACAATGAGAGTGTTCATTTCCACACAAGGTTAGAATTATAAAGCTGTTAAAAAAAGAAAACCTAAAATGGCCGATATTTAAAGTTTAGGTATGGCAGGAAGGAAAGATGACATCACCAAATACATCTCTGTGTCACAGACTGAGCAAAGAAGAAAATAATCAGGAAATGCATAGATGATAAAATCATCATTAGCTGAAGTGTTATTTAAACGTGTCCTGCAAATTTCACTAGAATCTGTCTAGAATTATGAGATATCGAGTGTGTCAAAGTCAGCGTAGATGAAACGTCACCAAAATACTTGGATTCATCCTCTGCATGCCAGAGACTTCCATTAGAAATCAGCCTTTCAGAGACCTTTAAAATCCGCACATAGTTCAGTGTTGATCCGACCAGGTGATAACACCATCTTTAAACACTACCATGATGCTATACAAGTGTGACAAAGACAGGAAAACAGTGATCTACATTATATCCTGACCAGCTGTGTGCGAAAGACATTTCGTTATTTCCTGTTTTCAGTCCTTTCCTCTCTGCAAAAATCTCCTTTACATCGCCGTGTGCTCGGCTGTTGTACGGTCCATTTCACCAATCGTGTCAGTTCTTTCGTGCAAATGCAAACAGGAATGTAAAAACTGAGCAGTCGTTATTTAATTCATTCCTGACTTCAGCTCCCGGGGCTATTTAGTCAAAAAGGGGGCATTCATGGGAATTTTTTTTGGCAGCAACAGAAACTACAGCCTCTAAAGTCAGGGGCTGCTGCAAGTCATTTTCATCCACCCCCTGCATATATATGCATTAGCACATAAGAGTAGTATTTATGGCAGAAGCCAAGACCAGAATAACACAACACAGACTGTTTTGAGTGCTGTATGGGATCCATAATGTAGGGCACAAAACCAGCTCACAGGAAAGCAAGAGAGGTCTGACTTAGGGAAAAAAAAAAAAAAAGTGTGTAGTATGCACCAGAATTCCTCACGAGCTACAAGCAGCAGAAACTGACTGTAAATTCTGACTGAGGCCTCATTCTGTTACAGTAAAGAGGCTCTGTGGTTTTTACAGTTAAAACAGTTTCTTTGAGGCCGAGGGTCCATTCATCACCCAAAATCCTTCACAGTGTTACAAAAGCCACGGGAGACAAAGGCATTGCAGTATTTAGAAAACTACCTCCCTTCGACATATGGTAGCAATCACATCTGAAAGCTGTGTGGACGAGTATCAATACCCTCAGTGTCTTCAGATGGCACAGAAATAGTGCTGCGGTTTGCTCGTTGCGTGTTTTTAAAATACTTTCTCGTGAGTTCCTGGGCAGATTTACAGCCGGTACCTTATTTTTGAGAAGCTCCATGTAGCCCTTCAGCTGCAGGGTGGCATCTCCCGTCCCATCTCCCTGCAGGCATTCTCCAGGAAATGTCCACCGACTTATCAGACCTTCCTGGGCCTCAAGTTGCTCCGGCAGCTGTAAACACAAAGAATTAAAAAGCTCAGATGTCATTTCAGCTGTGCTCCAAGGAGCTGTGGCAGTGACGTTAATAAAACATGGACGTTGGAACACTTTGTCAGTCCTCTGGAATTTGTGTTTTTGTTTTGTTTTATGGCATTTCTCGTGTTATCTTTTCTGTGCTTTTTGTTATGTGCAATCACAGCAGCAGGTCTGTTGAGCAAATGCTGAAGATGCATGTGATAAGACTTTGGATGCCGATGTTGTTTTTGTTCTATCTGCAAAAACAAAAAACAAAACACAGCGTCCATCTACTCTAACGCAACCTGCGTCGGCTAGCCTGGCTAACTCATCTTGCTGTCTGTAGTGAAAATCAAGGGTTACTCCCAAAGTGTCTTCATTAGCTAACTTTGGAGTTACATTGCACTTTAAAAGGACTCCCATTTCTGACTAGCAAACCCACTGTGTAGCATTTTCTCCATAAAACTTTAATGGACAAACAACAAACTCTCACTGCATTGACTGCAACGAGAACAAAACGCCGTGTCTTTATTCCCATGTCTTCAGCACAAACCACTGACTGGCGAGGTTGCTACTTTTTGCCTTATAGGTGGAGTCTCAGTGTTACAGCACAACATTTCGTATTTAGACAACAGGTTTTTAAACTTGCCTTTTGCCACAAATTACCTATGAAGTTGGGATGTACAATGATTTTTTTCAGCCCATTCAGCTTACTGATAATTACCTGCTTCTTCATTGCCGATACCAGTAATTCATTTCACATTTTTGTATTTTGAAAAGTAAAGGATAACCTTTATTTATGCACACCTGAGGGTGTGAAATGCTACGGATGCTTTAATATTCCATAGCTCTGACCGGATCTCACTGACTGTTTACACAACAACAAAGAAACACTTCTGATATGTTGTCGCGACATGTTGTTTTTCTCTGCTGCAACTGTGTGGCTCTACATGCTCAAAAGTTTTATGTCACGAGCGCAGCAACAGCATGCTGAGCTGTCGATGAAGACCCGTGACAACCAAGTCAATGACACGTATTATCGGCTCTATTTGTCGTGCAAAATTTTATCTGTGATAAAAGTGACGACATATTTTACAATGTCACGCCAATAAGCATTGTGCATTCTTACTTTAAGCACAAAATAATGTATTTAGCCATCAGGTTTGTATCTAAAAATCCCTTTTACAGGCCTACACTTTAAAACGAATCACCTAGAAATCTGAAAAAGTCAACCTGATACAGTTTTCAACACAAAAAGCTAGCTAACGCTGCTCTTTAAGTAGTCACGATTGATAAAATCTGGAGACAGTCTAAATTTATAACTAGCAAAATGGACAATTTACAGCTTAAAATAATATTCTCGCTTTAAATGCAACACCCCCCTTTCTGTGCCTCTGTTATACCTCCATGTTTCTGACTGTGAACTGTAAAATCTGCTCTGTGAAAGCGGATCATTTGAAGTATGGGGCTTAGCCAACGGTCAAGTCTGACCAGCTCATTAAGTGAGCGTTTACCATCGTAATGTCGTCGTCCTGCAGCCACGCGGGCAGCTGGGTGCTGTGGGAGAGCGCCTGGAACAGCGTTGCTCTGAGGGCGCAGTAGTTGTCTCCCCTCACTCTCCTCAAGCTGCCAAACTTCTGGGACATCTCTTTATAACCCTGCAGCAGCGCGCAGCAACACAACAGGAAGTCTCTTAGCCATTAATGTGAAAAACAACAACAGCAACAACTGGCTTTAATCTGAGGCACTTCTCCCCAGGAGCTACACCGACCTTTCTAATGAGAGCACTTTTGGCGGTATTTCCTTTCCACTCTCTCTCACTGTAAGACAGAATATCCATCGCTGGCGCCAAACTGCATCTGTCCTCCGCCTTCAAAACTGAGCGAGAGAGAGAGGAGAGTCAGAGGAAATGATGGACAAACATACGGACGATTGTCTATATGTTACAAGACAAAACAAAAGTCACGTTGGGTCAAATCTCTGATGCATTTCCACAGCACAGGTGCGTGATTTTAATGTACTGACGTGTCGTTTCTAACGTCGCCTGTGGTCCTGGTTTGTTTTCTTGTGACGTTGACAGCTCCTCAGCTCCTCTGTACAAATCTTCTTCACTAAAAAGAAGAAAATGGCCAATTATGTGTTTGTTGTTGTCAACCAATCCCTAGCATTGTCTTTCTGTCCAAACAGTGGTTTGTTTTCTTTCTGTGCTATAGATTTCTATTGTTGTCCAGAACTATTAAAAACACATAAAACCGAGCCACACTGTTTCAACACCACCCTGCAGCTGTAAACACTCACTACTGCACCCAATGTGTTTTCATCCACAGCTTAAAATAGTCCCCAAAGATACACGATTTACTCCTGCTTGAGAAACTTTGCAAAACACAGATTAAAAATAAATATGTTGGAAGTTTTTAACCAATATTTACAGAGTTTGCTATTCAGTAGTGATGAGTGTGTTTATGTGATAATCTTGCAGAGCATGAAAATAAAGCTAAAAATTCAATGTTATGTAATTTTTTTCCTTTTTTGGGCCAAAATCCCATTTTACTTCCACGGGGGAACTGTGTTTCCTCAGTGGTCACTTTGTGGCAATAACACATGAACTTTTTTAACGATGCCTCTGGGAATAATGATGTGTAGGACCTTTCAAAGCTGCGGACTGAACACATGATGCAAGGGCTGAAGTTGCCACACAGTTATAAACAGAGCCTTCCTGTGTTGTAACTCAACCTTTCAGCAGATAAAATTCACTTCATGTGTGACGTTAAAATTAAACTCACTCTAAAAAGCTGGTTAAAAGTCATCATTACAGACCTGTTCTCCATTCCATCTTCTGCAGAGGCTTCCTTCTCTGTGGCTGTTGTCTCCTCAGCCTGTGCAGCGGTGGATGAGCTCCCTGCCAGCTGCTCCTCTTCCCCAGTCACCTCCTGAATCTCAGCATCTTCCCCAACCTGAGTCTCGTTCTCCGTGGAAGTGTTCGCCGCTTCCTCCTCTACCTCATCGTTCTTCTCCACGGCGGGAACATCTCCATCTTCGTCCTGTCCTTTCAGCATCATTTCCTCTCCAATATCCTGTTTAATTTTCTCAGGGGAAGTCGCCTCCTTCAAGCTCTCAGTTGTATGTTCAACATTTGGCTTTGCATCCTGATCGGACTTTGAGCTGCAGAAAGAATAAATCTTTGTTACTCTTCCTGCTTATACATATGTATAGAAAGTTTATAAAGTATGATACTAAATGCTCAACATTACATTTTATCTGATGAAACAATGATTTCGTTATAAGAATACTGTAGAAAACACTTCTCCAGGAGTCTGTCAATCATTCTGCTGCTACAGCCAGCTAGTGGTGGCTATGTGCCCCCTTGTGGTCACTGGCAGGCCATCAAAAACACAAGAACTCACTTTCTGTAAACAAGTGCCTTGTTTTGATGTCTCAAACTCTGAACCCACTGACCTCTCGCCGGCGTCTGCCAGAGCCGTAACCTCCCGCTCCCCAGCACAGTCGGCGGTCTCTCGCTCCTCACCGCTGAGGTCAGGTCCTGTGAGTTCTGATCCATGAGAAGACT
The DNA here is from genome assembly GCA_029874875.1 of Naso minor. Lineage (NCBI taxonomy): Eukaryota > Metazoa > Chordata > Actinopteri > Acanthuriformes > Acanthuridae > Naso > Naso minor. The sequence goes on from JAQFJB010000013.1 coordinate 6,784,616, forward strand.
CAGAGACGTCTTGGCTTTTTATGACTCCAGGATCTTCGTCCTTGAAAGCTGAAGAACTTCCATTCTCCACATCCGCTGTCACAGCACTAGACACGGTATGACAATTCAAAAATGTTAGTTTTCATACAGCAGGGACTCAGTCTGCTCATGCACACTGCGGACTGAACAGAAGCCGGTTCGGTGAAATTGGTAAGATTCTTCCATCACTGTGTATTTCGTCGTTATCGCTGACTGAATGGATGTTTACAGAACTGAAGGGATCAGAATTTTTGCCAAACAAGCTACTTCATTGGAGTGATGTAAAAAATGATCAATTCAATGCTGCCAAAACGCAGCTCTGCTCGGTGATTTTTAAACACAACTACGGATATGAAATGAAAGAGTGATCAAAAGAGACTCGGTACAGCAAACAACTGCATAAAAATACTGTAATACAATAATAACCAGAAGACTGTCTCACAGTAAAAACATACCACATGCTATCTTCTGAGGTATGAAAAATGTATTGTCCTTTGTCACCATCAGTCACATCGGTTACATAAACCCCGCCCACTCATACTGAAACAGTTTTATCAATGATACGCTGTTTGTTTACATTTTGTCCATAGTCAATAAATGTTACAGAAAGTAGCTGAAAATGTGTGACAACTTTTGTCAAAAAGAACGTCTGTGTCAAAATCCTTCTTCACGCTAATATTCAAGCTAAGGAGGCAGCACTGTAAGGAACTATTTTTCCAGGCGTAGCAACTTTTATCTCAACGTCTCCTGGCTCCCCTCTCTCTCACTTAGCGATTTTTGACCAAATAAAAGCAGACGTTCTCTGTAGAAGGGTGAATTAGCTATACCTAGTGACTTTCATGTGCCCTATAGTGTTTCTATACCCTGTTTCAACATGAATGGCAGTGAATTGGGTTTAAAAATGCAGTCTGACATCTACTAAAGTAAACACACGGTCGAATTTCAACATTTGTAGAAGATAGGACGATCTCTGTTAATGGTGAGAGGTCAAAAATCGACTCCTTTAGTGCAGTTGTTCTTGATATTTTTGGTTTTTGGCCCCTTAAAATAAAGTTATGTTATGAAAATATTTATGAATATGTTTAAGTGAACTTAGAGAGCCTGAATCATGAAGTATTTCACAAGAAAACATAAGGGAAGTGTAAAATTTGTCAAGCTGAACTTCTTTTTCGCCTTTTCAGTTTGCCACCCACCTGCCATGTTTGTTACTACTGATCTCTAGTCATCAGATTTCATATTTGTAAATATCGTAATTGTAAACATCCTAAAAGTTTGAAAATGCAAACTTATTAAAGGATGATAAGATAAATCTCAACGTATTTCTCAGCCTGAACCTGTAACCTCAAGATATGTTGATGCATTTCTCTTCAAAACTTTCAAAAAGTACCTAAAACTTCACAGTTGTCATGTGACTCACCGGCTCGGTGGCTCTTTGTTGATCTCCTGAGTGACCACAGACGTGAACGACAGCTGACAAGCTGCTGCAGTGAGCTGAGAGTTTGGCACAGATAACACTTCATTACTCTGAGAAAGCTCCCCCGATGGCTCGGCTTCCCCAGCATCCAAAGTGACCTTGGAGCTTGTTTCTTCACTATTATCACGAGCAGCAACCGCTGCAGCGTGCTCTGTTGTTGTGTTTGTCTCAAGATGGTTTTCAGGGCAAACTGCCTCAGCTTGTGAGCTCATATCAGGGAGTTTGTTCTTCACTGTGGCTGGATTTTCTTCCTCTGGTTTCATCTTTGCTTCTGTAAAATCCTCCCAATCAGCTGCGGCGTTTTCTTTCTGCAGGAAGTTGAAAGTGCATTGCAGAACTTCAGCTTGTCTACTTCCCACAGGACGGTCCTTTATATCTCCATCTTGTGCTCTGCTGGAGTTTTCTCTGAGCTCAGACCCTTTCCTGGGAGAAGACGTGACCGCCTCCTGCAAGTTTCCATTGTCCTGAGTGTTGTTGGGCTCTGTCTCTCCAACCTCAGGACTCTGCTTCACCAGCACAGGCTCAGCCTTTACATCCACCTTTATATTGGCCTCATCAGGCGTTATCCTATGAGACATAAAGAGGATGAGTATTGTCCCATCATACATCAAAAACTTTCTTCAAATTCAAATTAAAACCACAACTCAGTTGCTGCTTTCGTATCTTGAGTAACAACCTTTTTCATGGCCAGGAAGCTAAAGAAGAACTATGATCACAGATAAAATTTGCAGATGTTTCAAGAATCGTTCTGTAGGTGGAGGAGGTGAAAAAGTTTTCCACAAGAAAACAGTCACCTTTAACTGTCAGCGCTTACCACTACTGCGTGACATTACATAGAAAAGAGTCTCATCCTGAAACCATTTAATATCTCGGGAAATTCCTCAGGCTTGTTTGTGACCTCAGCGCTCTGTGAGCTTATGACCTTACACGCCTGAAACAAACTGTCAAATCTAAACGATATTTTTACTTGATATCCAGCAGCAGGTCACACTTCTCGGGGTATCAGGTGATCTCATATTTTGGCAACTTTCTGCTCAGGAAGATAAAATGTTTGCCTGAGTCAAGATCAAACTTAAAATGCAATATTTCCAGAGAGAGAGAGATTAAAAAACCCCACAAACTTCTAAGACATTTGCAATGAGCTTAGTCTGGAAAAACGAAAATCTAAATGGGCAAATTTATGACTATGTACATTTAAATGACCTTTGCTTTCACTGAGTGGATTTGGGAAAAAATTTAAAGTGTAATTTATTTATTTTTTTGGTATTAATGTTTCTTACTCTATGCAGTACTTTTTCTTTTTATAATTTTTAGTTGTTTTATTTTATTTTACTATTCTTATTTGTTTGCTGCTGTCTCTGAGCCATTAAAAGTTAGTTCTCTATCTCTCAGATCATTAAAATAACCTTTATCTTTCTGTTTGTAACCTGCTGCTAGATGACAGGTTTATTCCAACTTCCTAATATTTTTAATGAAGTATTAATAAGGGAACTGAGTAACTGTGCTGCCAGATTGTGCCACGACATATGTGGTGCTGAAGTTAAACAAAAAATAAATAAATAAATACAAAAGATTACAGGCCTCCCACTCCAAAAAAGGAACTATTCTTGAAACGGTCATCTCACCGTTTGTCATCATCGCCGTCAGGGCCACAGTTTCCCCCCACAACAGTTTCGCCTGTGGGCACTGTGGCCTTTGAGTCATTCAGCAAGCCACTTCTTTCTTCCGCACTGCTACAGGGACTCTCAGCGTGACAGCAACTGCTCCCCATCTGTTTCCAAACGCTCCCTCTGCTCGGGAGGTCAGGCAGGCTGCAGGCTGATGGGTGACCTCTGGTCCAGAACAACCACAAGCGACCTGACGAGTCGCTGAAGCCTGAAGATTTCAGGAGTCCATGATGACGAGGGTCAAGCTGCTGCTAAAGCCAGGGAGCAACCATGTTTATGTCCTGTATTAGAGTTGATGCCTACAAAAAAACAATACACAGCACTTGTGAGTGAACGCCCCTCCCTGTAAATACAAGGTGTTAAGCGGAATTCTGTGACCCTTGTGACCTTACTGGGAATTTTGTCTTGGTTTCTTCATTTTTTTAACCCCACAACAGAATTATGACAGTAAAAAACACCATGGGGTGAGTGCTATGTAAACAAACCCGGACACTTGTGTTGATGATATCAAAGATATTTACTCATTTATCACTCTGTTTGGTTGATGGCTTAAAAATTTGAGCATGAAGTCACACTTTTTATTGCCATTTATCAAAATGCACTGAGTGAGAGTGTGTCAAAAGACGTGTCATTATGGCTGAAATGCCAGTTTGGGTCACAGAATGCAGCGAAACACCTGCTACAACTACGTTCAAACAACATTAACGTCCCAATTCATGGAGAATTATCTTACAGCACAGCTACACGCTATTAGTAATAGAAATACAAGGAAGTAATAATGACAGCAGATTTCACACTAACGTTACACACTCATCTGTCACTGTCATGATAATAATGGCATAAACATACCTCGACTCAGTTTAATAAGAGACAAATTCCACAAGCTTGCGGTCATGTAGCTCCGATTCGTACTTTCGGTTAACGTTAGCTAGCCAGCTAGCTGCGGTAACGATAACAGTCAAACTTGAAATATAAACATGCGCTACTAAATTCTAACCGCCGCTCATGCGAATCACTGCCGCCACGCCGCTTACATTTTAAAATTAATTAATCATTATCGTTTATTATGATACACTTTATAACTAACGGGTATTTACTTTATTTTATGCGGAACATCTGTTGGTACGAACCCCTAGCATAGCCAGAGCAGCAGGTCACGGCACGGTCCGAGCGCATGACGTCATACACATGAGCGCCCAGAGTTTTGCTGCGTTCAGGTGCTCCTCGGAAACTCGCACACCTGCCCGTGACAATCATTTAATGTGGTGAGAAATATTTTGGAGGGAAGAAAGCTGACCGCATTTCCACGTACACTGACTTTAAAAATAATTAGCCATCTCAGTGGGTAGGAATAGTTTTGCTTAACTATTAAAAAATCCAAAATGAAATATTTGACTTGATGCTTCAACTATTATTTTTCTTTTCCTGAAGTGGCTCAAATGTATATGGCAGTAAGGCATCTTGTCCATGAGGTCATTGATCTTGTTTTGCTGTTAGTAATATTTTCTTATCAGTTAAATGCTGGTTAATGTTCAAACTACTAACTAATATTCACATTTTAATCGTATGATTGCTTTATTATGATGAAATACGGAGGACAGTGATGATGGTTGAATGGTTGAGAATGGTTGAATATTAATACTAAACCACAAAAAACACTGAAGAACGTTCTTGCTATTTCAGTTTAGTAATCTAAGGGATTACAACTGTTTTGTTTTCATGTTTTGAGTAAAACTGGACATGACAGTGTGATGGATGATTTTTCTTCATGAAATTAGAGGTGTAAAACCTAAAACATGCACTCCCTCTACTCTCTGAAAAAGGATTCCTCACCTATTAACTAATGTCAGATGAATGTAAATGTTAGAGTATGAGCAATGGGTGAGAGTTAAAGGAGGATGTATGCTTTGCAAAAGGACAAAACATGTTCTAAATATTAAACTAATGGTAATTCTTCATCACAAAATGTATATACGAATAATACGTAATATATCTTTATCTGGGAGAGCAGAAAAATAGGTGTAAGAGCAGAAATATGGTGAAAAAACGGCAGAAATTTTATTTTTAAATATCTTTTACATCTTATAGGTTATGAATGCAGTAATTGTATTTTACATTATATACACCAATATCCTGTATATACACATGAAATATTTTTTTGCCCGAAGTTTATGTGCTTCTCCAAGAAATGTTCAAAACCGCAGTGCCTGTCCTCTGATATTTAATCACTACATGTTCCTCAGCTCCTCGATGTGACTCTTGAGCTCCTCCGGCAGTCCGAGCTCCGACACGAGATCCAAGCAGCACTGAATTAAGTCGCTTAGGCTTTCACCTGAGCTGGAGGAGCAGTCAGTGGATCCAGAACAGGGATTTTTTTGCTGGTGAGAACCATCCAGGTCCATTTTTTCTGCCCCTCTGCAGCAGTCTGTTTCTTTGCATCCCTCTCCACTGCAGCCTGAATCTGCCGGCTTCATCTCCAGATCCTCCATGCTCTCAGAGATGTCGCTCACACTGGGAGGGGGATTCTCCACAGCATACTTGATACCTTCCATGACTGCGTCTTCATGCTGTGAAACCCGCTGCAGGAGGTCAGTCACAGAGGCTGGGACGGGGCTTTCCGGATGCCGGATCTGGAACGAGCACCATATAGCACTGTGATGTGACACACAAAGAGGCGACAGTGTCAGACACAATGGCACAGAGATGTGACAGGGACAGAAAGAGTCTTTAATAATGAGCACAACAAAGAGGCTCATGATGTTTCTGTGCAAGAAAGAGGCAGAAATATTTCACATTGGAGTGTTTTTTTTAAAGTGTGCATGAAAACTGGGAGGCAGAGAGAAAAATGAAGTCCTCAGAATAACCAAATAAACTTTTCCAGCGAATATGAGAATGAGGAAAAACAACACGTTAAGTTGTCTGGTGTATGTTTTTTAACTACCACAACAAAATTCATGATTTTTTATTTACTAAAAATTGCTTCAAGAACGTAACAAAAAACAAAACAAAACACAGTAAACAATAAACAGCTTATCGGACAGTCCAGCATACATAAAAACATTTTTATTCCCTTTAAATAATTTCAGAATATGTAGTCAACTCCCCTCTAGTAAAGGAATTATACATTTTAAAAGCTTAAATTAAGAAAAAAAAACAAACATGCCATTATTCTGCCCCTAGTGGTAAAACCAAGACTCAATTTCAAAAAATGCTTAAATCAAGAGACATGTTAAACAAATACTGTGACGAGAGACATTGTTTGAGATTAACTTATTGGAATATTTTGACACTGCCAAATAAAGAATACCTGATTGTTGCACTGTTTTTGCCTAGTAGGGCTGCATATGAAGCTTCAGGGTTGTATTTGTACCAATCAAAACTACTGTAAACAAATGAAACATGACATGTCACACTTTACTTTACTTTACTTTTTGTGAAACAGTGAAATGAATCGTCATGTTTGGCCATCAAAGGCACACTGGGATGCACTGAATATTATCACTGCTACTTGAATTATTCCAAGGAAAAAAAGATTTACAGCAACCACTGTGTGGCAACAACAAACATGTTTATTGTTATTATAATGTCCATTTGTGATGTCTGAAGGTTGTGGTTATGAGTGGTGAATTTTCTCTATTGCTCTGTTTTATGTAAAGGATTTTAAAGGCGTAATAATGGGAGACTAACCACTATTTCACCACAGAAAATGTTCTAAAAAGTCAGAAAAATAAGCAAATATCGTGTGTTCTATAAGTTTTTTATCTGTATCTTCCTCAACAGGTCTGTCTTGACAGTATCACATATATTAACAGGATATTTTACCTGACAATTCCTTTGAGGCGGCCCAAGGCGACAGCCTGAGCTGCTCCTTCCTTGTAGCCCAGGTTGAAACCGGCCTGAAGAGAGGCCTCCTCCCCGGCATCGACTCCGTCCACATAACCGTCCTGACCATCACACCAGACAGCAGGGAGACACATTAACACGTTAGCCTTAGCCTTAGCTTAACAGCTGCTAACGTTACATAGACTGAGAGCAGCTACTGAAATACACACTTAGTATTAACAGTGCAGTATAACAAAGCAAAACAACACATTCAATGTTAGTTATCGAGCTAAACTGGCGAACAGAGCAGAACTTCACGTTAGCTTTACCCTGATTCGCTTCTTCATGTTGGAAGTCCACTCTCTGCTCAGCAAACTGACGTCGTCCGCATACTCGTCGAAAACATCTTCACTGTGCGACATCGCTTTAACCCAAGACATCAAGACTTTATAATGTTTAATCGATTTAAACGAAGACCGTTAATATTTCACGTGGAACCGGGCAGTCTCACAGTTGGTGGCCACTTCGATACAGCAGCAGCGATTTTTTTTTTTTTAACAAATGAAGCGGTTCACTACGTCATCATCCTGCGTCCGAAATAGAAAATCCACCTAAAAAATGAATTTCATGAGCAAACGCCTCTGGCTATGAGTTTTAACAACTACCCAATTCTATTTCCCTCGGTTGACCTGTGACTAATATCGTTCAATTTAAGTGTGAACTGTAGGACATCTTCTTTTCATTATCAGGCTTCTGGTTGATATTTGTGAATCTTGACATTATTCAGGTAGAAACAAACACAGTCAATTAGCCTAAATTTGTTTTTATTTTTAACTGTGGATGAGTGACACCTTTCAAATAAAAGAAGAGAGTATTTCCTTTAGGGCCTCTTTTCTCACATGATATTTATAAACTAAACTAAAATAAAATAAAGTAAAAGACAATAAAATAAAAATTAAACTAAACCCGGCTACTTGAAGCTTAGAAAAAAGTATTTTAGGGTATACTTTCCTTAATACGCACTTCTTCTATGGTGTTTACTTCTGAATTATGAAACTGTGTCGCATACTGCCATCCAGTGACACTCCAAATTAGACAATAATATCTTTTAATCCAGCAGGGGGCGCTAATGGCCCGCTGAAAAAAATGAGTGTGATCTACAACATCAAATAATCTCTGGCATCAGAACTCAGCTGTATTTATTTATTTTCTCTCCTTATGCCTTTTATTTCTGTAGCAAAGTCTTATTTAACATACAAACAGCACTGCGACTGATTTGTATTGTTTGTTTTATTTTTAATCAAATAGGGATTAATTAAAGGAATAATTATTACAATTAAACAGACAAAATACACTATTTTCATCTGTGCAACTCGTTTTTTGATGATATTTTCTACAAGCCATGAGGCCAAGCAAAGTTTAAACAAGACTGAGAAAACATTTATGGGCTATCTGTATTTTTGTTGTTGTTGTTGTTGTTTTTAACATCTTAAAAATGTGGAGGATGAGCTGTCACAAAGGTGTGTCATGACTGCTTATACTTCCATTTAATCACTTTAAAGTGGTCATGACTGTCAGTTTATTTGCAATTAATGGATCAAATAAAATGAGAAAAATCATTTCAGCCTTGATTTTAGGCTGATTTTTGCTCATGACTGAATAAAGCTGGATTGCATTTTCTTTCTGAGTATATTGAACAACGAAAATAAATGTGTTTTTTTTTTCCAAATGCATTATGAAGAAATATTTATGTTTTAGAGAAGAAATCAAAAACATTTTTGTTGAAAAACGTTCTTGGCAGTTAAAGAGCGATGTATAGAGACGTTCTCTTTTTAAATAATCTACAGCTGATGAGCAAAACAAAGAAGAAAGTCAAACAATTTAATATTACTGACAATAACATGTGTCTTATAGATACGTATGTTCTGGTCAAAAACATGTTGTCAGGGTGTCAGAAATCATGTCTCCTGTTGTTTTTTTTCCATCCGTGATGCATGTTTAGTGAAGCTCGAACAGTTCAAATCACCGTCCAGTGTTTCTTTACAGCTTCCTGTTTAACTTTTCAAACAAGAAAATGTCATCCATCAGGACAAACACATTATTCCCTCATCAATAATGCATCTCACCTGCTCTTTTTCCTCACTGTTGAGTAAAGAGAGGAGGGAAAAAGAATCCTTGTTTTATTTTCAGATATTCTCATTCTTCATGCTTTATGGAAAACACAGGAGAGTCGCGCATGCCGGGCAAATGCCTTTCACCTTGTTGGAAAGCATTTGCAGCCGCTGGACAACAATGGCCTTGAGACCACTCCGAGGCCACGGCGGAGTTGTCTCTGTTCTGGAAATGGAGGCCTCATTCACGGCAGCCACACCTTCAGTCCCCTCGCTCAAAAGAGTCAAAACAACCAGCCGGGGCAATCACCTGACACATTTCCATCCAATTTCCACTGCAGAATGTGTTCATTTTCAGGCTAATGGCATGTCATTTTGCTGGAGCCTTTGGTCAAGAATTAATCCTGGAATCAAAACAGATTTTCCGGGGAGCAATCTTCCATCAAGTATTGATTTTTTTACACTCACGGAGCCTGTACTCCCTAATTTAACCTGACAGCCAGCAGCACAATGGACTGGGAGCACCTTGGCATCTCACAGAGGGAGCTCTCCTGCTCCTCCTCCTCCTCCTCTTCTCCATGAGGTGAAAGAGAAATTGGAAAGGAGGAAAAAAGGACTCCCAGATGTATAAAACAAAGAGCATTGCTTACAGAAAACACAGAGATAAAGCTTCCGTCTCTCTGTTTTACCTCTAATTATGTTTTCTAGTATAGTGCAACTTGGGCAGGTTGGCTGAGAGGGAAAAGGGGAGAGTGTTCTGGGGCCATCAGCTATCATTATGTCCCTGTTGACATCTCCCTGTCTTTGAGTGATTCTCATCTGTGATTTCCCCTGGCCATTTTCCACAGATGCACCAAGAGGGGTTTCATCATGGCCCCCATAAAAAAAGGCCCAAAGTGTCCGTACAGGCCCTCGCTAATAAGAAAGCAAAGATGTGTCCGACCATGTCACTCCTCTCCCATCCCTTCCCGCTCTCTTGATGCCTTCAGATATGCAATCATTCTCTTTTCTCCCCCTCTCTCTCTCCGCATGTGTCGTAAGTATACTATACCGTACGCAGAGTAGAGGTCAGCGGGATGAGAGGATGATGGAGGGCAGGGCCGGTTATTTTCCTCCAGCTCTTAAAGCAGCGATGACCCGTGTGCAAGAGAGTTGCACTTCGCCAGAAGGTTTTTCCATGCGCTGCTTACAAACTACCTGACAGGAGGGGAAACCATTTCACTTTTCATCTGCTTCTTTTAACTCGTAATCATCCAAGTCAGACTCAGTGTTACCTACTCATGTTTTACATTAAGTGGTTCACTTTTGCAACACATTTTGTCTTAATTACTGTATGTACTGCTGCACATTTGCAGGGATTTAGAGTGAGCAGTGTTGAATGTAGTATACACACATACTTAAAAATACTCCACTACATGAGTAGAGCCTGCATGCAAAACAATGCTGAAGTAAAAGTGTGTAAGTATCAAAAATAATAGTACTCCCTCAGGAGTGAAATGGTACCTGTCAGTGTTTTACTATTATATAAAATGTGTTGCATGTTATTGCTTTAAGTGTTTACGGTTGAGCTCATTTAAAATGCTTTATATGCTGTTTGGGCGTTTAACTGCATGCTTGCAATTTTTTTTAGCAGTAGAAAAATTTTAATCCTTCAGTTTATCAGAAAATTTCAAAATAACCGAGTTTGGAGATAGCCTACATGGTTGGCACTGGACAGGAAGAATACGAAAAACTGCAATTTGTAATCTTTGATAAAGGTAACTGAAGTTGCCAGACAAAAGCTGTGGAGTAAAAACACATTTGTTCCTTCTGGGACTAAAAATAAAAGCAAACAAAACCAGCCCTGATATGCAAAAAAAAACCCCTCACACATGCAGAGGCTGCTTTTCTATTTGCTTGTAAGTTTTTTTGTGTGTATCTGGGAGGAAATGAATAACTGTAATCTGTAAAATGCAAAGTAACTAGTGAGTAAAGCTGTCAGACAAAAGTTGTGGAGTAGAGAATAAAATATTTCCCTCCAATATGCAGTGGAGTAGGAGTATAAGGT
>JAQFJB010000013.1:6852867-6864941 GCA_029874875.1 Naso minor
CCACAAAGACCCCCTCCCTCCCTCCCTCCCTTTCTTTTTCTTTTTGTTTATTTCAGGTTCTGGCAGCGTGCTGTCCTGTGGCATGGCCGAGTCTGGGTAACACTGCCACCATCCACAGACATAAAACATGAGTCAAGAGCCAGAAGAATAAGGCAAACAGCACTACAGCATCTTACCAGACAGAAAACAGAGAGACATCTTTGGATACATACATTATAAAAGCATATTGTGTATTCAAAGACGCTGTGCATCATTTGTACTTTTATTTTTGCGCAATTTTAAAATATGTGCATCTGGAGTTTACAGCAAATCATCAGCATGTTTGCAACAACTCGAACAACAGGGGGTAAAATTTACTTACATCCCAGCTTCAAAAAAAGACATCAGAGCGTAAATCATAAGTCTCAAGGGAGAGTGTGTGTGTTCATATGTGCGTGTACAGTAAACCTGCACATCAGCACAGTGTAAATCTGTGTTTGATTCTAACGCCCTCATCGCCTCCTATGTACATTCTGATTGGTGATTTTTTTCCCCTTCTTTCCATTGCCAAACTGTCACAAAGGCAGTAACCCTGCACGTTTCCAAGCTGCTTATTGAGACAAACAATAGACCACTGGCAGATATCAATGGCAGAGATGAGAACGCGGGTGCCATATCTGCTGGGACTGCCTGGCGAACCTGCCTGTGTCTGCGCTTCATCTCCAGCAGCACCTCTCACTCTCAATTATTTGGTTGCTGTCACAACAAATCAATCAAATTACCGCTCCAGGATCGGTGCAGCTGCTCCTATTGCACCGCTAGTTGCATTAGCTTTGAAATGTATGAGGTCTACATTTTATCACTGTTATTTATTTAATGCAGCTCGCTCCCCTGCGAGTCATCTTACAACCACAGCAAAGTTAAATCATTAAAGGACGACGTGGAATGCATACTGCTTGAGAACACCTCAAATTAAACAGCGATAAGGGAGAAGAGATGGATTTGGCCTCTATTGTGTTAGGACAGCAGATGTTGATGTGAGGAAATGTGGTTGCACTGGGTCCTCTTAATGTACTCCTCTACTGACTGGTTGTGCACACAAACAAAAGCCTTTTTCTTCTCCTGTCCCAAAATGTTTCGACAAATACACACGTGAGAAAAAGGGGACCGCGACAAGCAACTAGTGTGGCTATAACAAGCCCAAAAATGATGCTTGAAATTCTCCGTCTCCGGTAACATAATGGGTAAAGGGACACAGAGGCTTTCCCACAGCAGAGAGAGGTTAAGTCAGTGGCCCGGCCCGGTGATCTAACCTCTTAAAGGAGCAGCAGTCAGCTGAGGCAGAAGAAATGCAGTCTGACATTTCTAACTAGTGTGGAAACATTTGGCTCTTCCCCCAGGAGCCCACCCTTTGGTGGTGTAATGAGCACAGTGATTTCCCTAATTTGTATCGTGCCAACACCCGCAACTGGCGAACGACACCACTGAGCGTTTGCATCAAAACGGCAGACATGCCTTTGATTGGCATTGACACCGGGTCTCATTACTGCAGGTGAGTGGGATGTCGACCTTTATCAGGAAGCTTGAGTGCTGTTTTGTGTTTCCTGCGGACGAGTACAGAGGAACAATGCTTTCACCTCGCCATTAGAACTCGCTTCTCTGATGTGATGCGCTGCCTGGCTTTCTGCTGAGAGCAAATAAGATGGGATATGCTTATTAATATGAAAGAGCTGCAGTAAACTAGCTTCTTGCATTACCTTTGAGTGAGTCGTAGAGTAGAGGAGTAGACAGATGAGACTTTGTTCTGCTTCCTCCCATTGGGCATTGCATGTAGAGTGCTTTGATACAACTAGTTTTACAAGTATGGTAATCATGCTTTGCTTGTTATAAAATCATGTGAAATCTAAACCTATTAAAAATGCAGCAGAAAGTTAGCATCATTTCTAACAACAAAAACATGCAACTGTTTTGTCTGCATCAGTCGTACATACTTGTGTATGAAAATGTGAAATCATGTGTGATTTTTTTTTATTCTTATGAACCGTCATATTTAAAGACCTCTAGCATGACCCAACCTAGTTTTTGCCTCTGTGAAGTCAGCGAGAATTGTGTGCACTCTGTCACAAAAGATAACTTTCTCCCTTGTTTAGTTTCATTGGGAATTTGTTTTTACTGCATGTTTGCAGGCATAAATCATTCTGACAAATAACCAGTTACACTGGTGCCTGTGTTTACTGAGTCTGCCGCAAGATGCTCCTCAGTTTTATTTAAGCAAGCACTCCAACTTTATAGCACAACCCCATTACAGTGATAGTTATTCATCACAGTCTGAGAGAGCTGCTCTCCTAAAGCTCACAGCAGTCTGGCCAGTTACGTTCTGTCAACATTCATTCTTACCGAGCCAGCTTTCATTAGCATGATCAAAACCTGGGATCAAACATGCTGTGCTTACTGCTTGTTCTGATTCTGGCTTTTCATTTAATTTCCCTCATTAGAGCTACACATAAAAAATACTAAATGTAAAAACAAACAAACTGGACTGAATAACCTAATTTTCATTAAATATAAATTATTAAACATTGGATTTTTACAAAGACTGAGAGACTACAAGCATTCTGGCCTGTAGACCCATAGAACACCATTCCTCCACCCTTAACCCGCCTGCTCCCTGAGACAAACAGCCTTATTAGTTGGTCATTAGCCGCCTCATTACATTTAAATGCAGCCATTGGCTGGGCTCCTTCTGGAGTCTCATTACTCTGCCTCACAGTTGTCTTATGTCTGATCTGAGGCTAATTAGCTAGCAGCGTGAGTTCTGTAAAGCACACTTGCTCCTGAGGTTGTGAAATGAGCTGACTGCTCCCCAGCGACAGCGTGGCGCTGTATTATATGTGTGATTAATCAGGCCTGGAGACCTGGAGGGGCAGGGAGGGGAAGTGGGGGGATGCGGGGGCAGAGGCTAGAGTTGCAGTTGTCTGACAGAGGTGCTGTGCCAGCAGGCCTCATTCAGAGGAGCTGTGATGAACTCAGACAGGGGAGAGTGGAGGAGCGTCGCGTGGCCAGAGGGGCCCGGACACAGTCAAGACATTTAGCTTCACTCGTGACTTGTGTCACTTTCTCTCCATGGAGGTCCCTTCAATGCATCCCCTTCAGATAAGAGGACGTGCGAACAGGCAGTCTGTCAGTCCACACGCTTAAAAAAAGATCTGCCACAGAGGCATTTCTCCACCGACAGTTTTTTTTCCCGCTATCTCTCGCGGATGGGGAATTTTATCAGGACATTGGATTCCAGACTGTCTGTTAGTTTGTTTAGCAGTGAACAATAAGAGTGACTGAGAGGTGTTTGTTTTGGCATTCTGACACCCTGACAATGTGTTTGTCGATCAGTTCATCAGATCACTGAAGCCTCTGGGTTGTCCCTTACGCACCAGAAGGAAGATCTGTTGAAGTGTGAGTCAGACGGGCCTGCTGGGCCCATTATCGTCCACTACTGATGGATACATTGAAGGGTTCGCTGGATAGATGCGGGTTTATTAAAAGCTCTGCCCACAGCGATGGCTGCTGTTATTTATGCATGTTTGTGTCCATTAGGCTTCTACCTCCACATTTCCTCACTCAGGGCATCTGTCCATCCATTTCCTCACATGAAGGGAGCCTTCCCTGCACTTTGTGCTGCACTGGCATTATTGTAATCTCCATCCTAAAAACACACTGCTTTACATGTGGCCTGGCATCTTTTTACATTAGTGCGGCTCTCTCATCCAAGATTCATGACTGACGGTTTCCCCATCCATCCCTCAATCTAATGGTATAAAAGAGACAATGTTTTAAACATTAAAATGAAAACCATTTACAACTATGATCAAAAGAGAACACTTGGGCATTAAAGTTTAAAAGGCAAGGATAAGTACAGCCATGTGGATGGACAGATGAGGTGGAAAAGAGATAAAAAAGTGAAGTACAGTGCACTCATATGCACAGGAAAAAGGCATAAAGTGCTTTTTGCGCTGCACTGCAAAACGTTGACCTGTAATTAATATGGTTGTTCCTTTGGGCAAGTTGAGGATAGCGGCTTTTTGGGATACAAACCCCTGAAGGATTCTTACCTGCTCAGAAGCTTTGTAAAGCTTTTTTTTTTTTCTAAAGAACAAACAAAACATGCTCCATGTTATACAATGGACGTAACAAACTCTTGTTGCGATCAATATTTGTTGTAGTTATTTTTATGAATTATAATGTGTAATTATTATTACATGACCTTGTCTTTTTAGAACATCAATCATCTTCAGTACAGATTATTTTCAACTTCCTTCCTGAGAAGCAGACGTGAGTGTGGACTCTGTTTTGTCAATGGAACAAGTTGTTCTATAGTTGTATTTCTACTTGGCCCTCTGTCTTACCTTGCAGGTTCTGGAGCGGGAGCGTCATGATGCCCCCTGCAGCAGCAGCAGCCACCAGGCTCTGGATGTTGGCCGTGGGCAGGGAGAGGACGAGGCCCTGCTGCCCGCCCAGGTGTCCGCCTGCGTTGAAGGGGATGAGGATGGGCTGGTTCATGCCTGGTGCTGCCCCCGACATCACGCCGCCTACTGCATTGGCCAGTTGCTGGGCCACCAGGAGCGACTGCAGCCGACACACACAGACAACACACGAATACTACCATTGGTTATTTATGTGGTCATCAAATGGAATTTCAGATTCAAGGTTCATTTATTGTCATTCAGCAACATGCGTCTACATGAAGAGAACGAGCACTTGAAGTCTGAAGACTGAAAACTTCATGACCATGAAGTCTTGTTGAGGAAAAGCTTGGCATTCATATGGTAACTGTAACATAGATGCCAAAGGATGGCTTGTTCTCCTCCTGGCTGAAAAAAAAGACATTTTTTAATCTGTTATGTGTTAATTGTTCATTTATCTTTCTTGTTACGTGTCAAATATTATATTGATTTTTTTTTTCTTTACTTGTAAAGTGTAAATGTAAATTCCACTTGTCAAATAAGATTTGGGGCAACTGGCTAACTCAGCCAAACTTATAAACTGCAATTATCCATTAGCTAGCAGCATAGCTAGCTGTGTGTTCAGATTTTAATTGGTAAAAACACAAAATGTGGTTGAGATCTAATTTGTTTATATAACTGTTATCATCCTCCTCCTGGTCTGGCCTGATCTGGTGGTGCAGTACTCACTGCAGTTTTGTGAAGTGGCGTGGGATTGTTAGCGCATTTGCAAATGCAAACATTAATTTCAGAATGTTTTTAGGATAATATGATAAAATTCCTCTGTAGTTGATAAATGACACTGAATACTTCTGTTGCAGAAGTAAATTACACAATAAGGGCATCACATTAAGTGAGACAAGTAGAGCACTGCAACTAAATGACTGTTTCACTAATCACTGTGTTTTGTTTGTTGTTTTGTAGAGGAGTTTTTGTGCTTTGCTGTGTCACACACAGACAGTGAAAACACACTGCCGTGGGTACTGACAGAGATCACATCCAATCTTTGTGAAAGAGCCGAGAATTGTTCTTTCACAGAGATGCAGAGTGATTTATGTTTCATCCCATTGAACAAATCTCTGGTACCACAGAAATGTGCCTGAAATACACAGTGCTTTTAGAAAAAGAAAAAAAAAAAAAAGTAGCAGCACTTCACTCTTTTGATGAGGGATATAACACATCACTCTCGGCTCTTCATGTATCCATTCATTCATATTAGTTAAAGTGGAATCTGTGCAGTCACACCAAGAGGAAAAGATATGTTATCAGAAGTATCGCTCTGAGATATTTTACACAGTAGAAGATCTCTTCAAATGTATTTTCTGAGGAAGTGGGTTTGGAAATACACCAACACATTTTTTATCAAGAGCTTTGAGCCTCAAGTGGGAAGGTTTGTAGCATGGCTGAAATCTCAGTGAATACACAGGGAATGACATCTTGAAATTTATTCATTTTGATAAAACCTTTTTTAAATTATGTCAGCATTTGAGCATGTCAAAGTGGATTTACACAGGAGGCACAAGGCAGGAGATACTGAGGATGCTGCAAAATCCAACTAAATTACTGTTTAAACATCAAATTGAATTGTTTGGAATAAAATAATAAAGTGGTTTGTCAGCTTGTGTTGTGTCCACAGGAAAGCAGACTTCAGATGTTGCTAGGTAAGCCCGGCCGCACTGTGTTGACTCCTAACGTTCACAAGCCTTTAACTCCCATTGTCAGCTATCTGCTTCTGTTTTGCATGGTGCATCTGCAGCCTGCACAGGAGGCGGAGCGGGCTGACTGGTGCGAAGACTCCACCATACTTCCAAAGCCTGGTGTTCCTGGGTGACAGGCGTGTCACCGTGATAACCTGCACGGTGCAGAACGCTCGCACCCACTCCGACATACCGGTACATGCGATCACAGTTTAAGAGGTATGAGGTCATTTGGTTTAAAGCCACAAAGCACGGACAGCTCCCAGGGCGAAATACCTGCGCCGAGAGAAAAATGTATACAGTTTGAGCTTCCAAGCCGTTAAAAGAATAAAGAGGCGCAGAGAGGAGATGGTTGCTGGCAGGAGCAATCACGCACACACACCATAGGATTCCTCCTTCTAAACATTCGCTTTGATACGCAACAACAGCGCACAACAAATGACAATATCTGATGCTTCTGAGAGCATTCAAAATGACATTTGCCATTAACTTTAAAAAAAAAAATGAATTAATAATTTGGGAGCTCAAAGAATCCTCAAAGGACAATAACAAAGGCAACGCGTTTCTTAGCTGCAAGTGACATATGTTTAATCTCACATTTTGAACTAAATGTAATCTTGAATCGAAGCAGCATATAATCAAAGACACTCTTTGAACATTTCATCTCGGAGTCAAACAAAATGAGATTGCCAGGCTTGACAGCAAAGACAGCCTCACATATAAGGGAATAACATTAAAAGACAATTCTGCAATTATCAGATGTAGCCCTGATTTATTTATCATTACAGGCAGCTTTGGAGAAACAGGCAGCTGTTCGGCACACAGGCAGCTGCAGAGAGAAAACACTTTGGAGATTTTTCTAAAGCGTAAGAGCTCTTAGTCTTTAGGCTGTTTGTTGTGCCAGTTTAAGGCTGATTATGATCTTTACCAGAGCCAAGAAAACTATGTGCACATGTCAAATACCAGAGATAAGAATAAATTTAGCATGAGCATAATTAGCTGAACTCTGCAGCCACATTGTAAGCTTTTACGACTAGAATCCTCAGCATCACTCATCTGGATTTACAAGCTGTTCACCCTCAGCCTTTCCGTCTGCTACTCTCACTCCTCTCAATAGGTGCTGCTGCAAAGCTGCTGTACAGTGCTTGGCAGGCCTGACAGCTGCATGTTGAGAAGTGGTCTCCTAGGGGCCACACGGACGCGCAGGCTAGGTGTGTGTTGGGCTGCGGATGGGGAAGCAGCCCCACTCAGGACTGGATGTGGTACCAAGCATCTCTGCCCATCAGGGGAGAATAGGCCCTTCTATCTGCTTGGCAGCTCTGGCACTGAGAAATTGCCCATAATCACCCAGATAGCAGACTTTTGTCATCCTAACTGCGAGTGGGAAACAGAAGGAAGGTGGATTCATGTTGGGTAAACTACCATCGGATAATGGTTGTTCGAACAATATCCGGCTCTGGAGCGAGAATCTATCAAAACATATTGATCCTGGAACAAGAGAATTGGGTATGGCATGCGGAGCGCCTTTGTTTCTGAAAAGTGTTAGCTTCACAGAGACTGTACTGACAGCATTAATATATTAGATGGTGACTGTTGAGAGCCGCCTGCTGAGGCTCAGACTCTAACTGCTGCCTGCTCGAGATGCTTTCCATTCTGTGCTTATCTGTTACCTTAACAGTAACAGTGGCGATGACCGGTGAGGGTATCTGTAATCAGAAAAGTGCTTTTAATTAAGCTCATTCTTTATCTCCGCTTGCAGCAGATTGACTCCTTCTCTGGGGATTTCTCACCCTGCAAACCTGCCCGACAAAACTGAGCGGCTCTCCTGCGCTCATGTTTCCTCTTTTGTTTATCCTGATGAGGATTGACTGTCATTGAGTAACGCTGAGT
The DNA here is from genome assembly GCA_029874875.1 of Naso minor. Taxonomy (NCBI): domain Eukaryota; kingdom Metazoa; phylum Chordata; class Actinopteri; order Acanthuriformes; family Acanthuridae; genus Naso; species Naso minor. The sequence goes on from JAQFJB010000013.1 coordinate 6,860,930, forward strand.
GCAGGCAGAATGGCCTTATTAAAGAGGATGGAGGAAACCTGATGCTCTGTGTGTGCTTGTGTGTGCGGAGCGGTGACACTGGGCAACACTAATGAGATAGATGTTCATTAAACATCACCGAGCCACCAGGCCAATAAATCCAATCAGATAGGACAATTCCTGATTGAGCTATTAACAGGGCCTGCAGGCTCGGGCTCTTTGCTCCCCTGCTTGTTTTCACACGGCCTCTATCGTCAGCTCATTAGTGCCACAACTCAATTACATTTGAAGATGAAGTGTGATGACAAAAGACTTTCCGATTTCACATTTTAGCTGGAGATGATTCACGGTGTGGCGTTCAGTGAGGGGGTTTGATGTTCTCTGTTTCACTCTCCACGTGAACTGAAAAAATATGAATGTAACAAAACGGAGTCAGTGAATTTTTATTGAAACTGATACAAAAATGTATTTCATTATGACCACAATCAGAGTGAAAGGCATTGCTCAGAATGCCTTCCTAAATCTATTTATTTGTATATGAAAAGAACAAACAAAACAAAAAAATAACATGAGACATGATTTTTGCAAATTGGATTCAAGCCACATTTGGAGGAGATTTGAAATGCAATTTCTGCAGATGTGTCTCAGTCCAGAAGCTTTGGTTGCTAAAATCAGATTTCAAAGTGTCGTTTGTGTCAGTCACAACACAACAAAGAACGACACGTCAAATCGAGAGTGACAGAAGTGCAGAGCGGCTGAGCATGATCCATGCTGATACTATGTATACCAACCTCTTCAGTCACTGCAGACCAACTCAGCACCTTAATTTGACCACAACTCCCAACACTCCCACCATTCCTGTCTTTCTCTGCTTTTTTCCCAGCTGAAAAGGGCGAACTGATAGATACACCTCATGTAGATAGGTTGGAGATGTCTGGACACATGATCCGATCACATGCAATTAATAGTGCAGACAAACTGTCTTATAGATCTGTCGTGAGAAACAAATCTGATTTTGACCATCAGTTGATACCATCAATCCTTCTCTGACTTCTAGTTTACCAAACTTTACCAAAGTTTCTTGAAGTGTTTTCAATCAGCACATGTGCAAAAATGGTCACAGAGTGAAAAATGAGCAGCACGGCAGAAAAATGAACTAGGATGGAGCCAACGGCAACACAAAGAGGAGATGCTTAAGCCAATTTGAGAACCTGGTCCTCCCTTGACTTCTCATACACCAGGCTGCAGTTTGTCCAATCATTTATCATCATTAAAGTGTCACAGTGATAACAACAAAACTACAGTCAAACCAAACAGGGGATACTGTTCAGAATAAAAACTCTGAGAGAGCTGAAAATGTTTTGAATTTTGATTTTGTTCCTTTTTGTTCCTCCCTGACAGAAGTTTTATACCTTTATGCCTGATCTCCGTCCCTTGTGGTGAAAAACTGATGATGCTGGCAGATCTTCGCCTCTGTCTGTTCAATGTTTCTCAGTAATTTTTAGAGCACTGAAGTCAGTAACAGCAGTGTAGAGAAACAATAGGCAAAAAAAGTTAAAACCTATAAAGACACAGTATGAAGAACTTATGGTAGCCAACCAAAGTCCTGTTTCAGGAGGCAGACTTTTAAACGCAGTCAGTCAAAGGTTGTCTAAGATCTAAATTGTAATACAATGCATGTAAATAATAATTATAACAGAAATGCTAACTAGTTAAGAATAATTAATGTGAGGTTTTTGAGAAATAATTAGGATTTGAGATAAAGTTTTCAGGGACTTCAAATGCAGACAAATATAGTAAATCAGAGGAAAACAAGCAACTTTTTCTATTTGTGTACAGTCATTTTGTCTCATAATATGGCACAAATAATTCTGGCTGAACACACTTGATGCTGCTGCTTGAGAAGACTTGGTTCACCAGTGCAAACCCCTTCAACGTTTGTGGTTTTTTAACATGTTACTATACCAGTTTTCTCTTAATGAAACCTTTCCAGAGTGTGGTAAGCTTGACAAGAAGGAGGCTAATTCTGATAGCTGAGTCTTGCAAACCTCCTAAATATTAGCTTTAAGTGTCCAGATTACCAAATTTTAAACAGGGTGTTTTTGGTTTGGGCTCAGTGTGTTTCAGATCCCCTCACTCACCTGAGGACCCATCGGGTATCCTGGGTGGGACTGACCCAGCTGGCTCGGCTCAGAAGGGCTGCTGCTGGCGTCAGACTGGACCGAACCGTCTCGAGCTCCTGCGAGAGCAACAGGCAGAAAAGTAGAAAGAAAGAGAGACAACACAGAGCTCATCTTAGATCAGCACAGACAATATAACTAGATAAACGCAACACAGAGCACTTTGTGATATCACAACGCCGAGCGTTGTGCGGCGCAGAGGAGGGCAGTTGGGAAAGGAGGGGAATTTGTATTTAAGTGCTTTATCAATAACCGCTGCAGCACTGAATAAATTACCAACCAGCGGAGAGGCTCATTGATGGGGGATGATGCATGCTGGCGGGTCCCCGATGGCCTAGATTACCACTGAGAGATAGAGCTCCACCACAAACGCTGGGGCCATATTATTCAGCCATTTACATCACTGAGTATCACTCATCTAAACCCACTCCCCCCTCCGTTCTGAGCCCGCAGCTACGAGACACAATTAGACCTGTTTGCTATGAGAGCAGAGTGGAGCGGAGCAGACAGGGACATGATAATAAGCTTGCTGATGGCTGCAGGGAAAATAAAGGACATCGGCGATTGGATATCATAGCAATCCCTATCTCACAGAATCTCTCAGCAGCGCTCTGAGTGTGGACTGCTCTGAGAGGTCCGAAAGGCTGCTGCGACCCTCAACCTTCGACCCTGTGATGTCGAGATGGCACGATGCCTCACTGTCGACACAAAGTGCACAGTGCGAAGATGAGTGAATCTTGCAGAAAGAACTGTCAGAAAAATGAAAAGTAACTTAGATGCTTTTCACCAAAATGACTGTCGGAGAGAAAAACACAATACCACCTGACTGAAAATTACTTCATTTTATTTTTTGGAAGTATCCATTCAAAAGAACAAATAACTAAAAGCTGGAAGACTTTAATGTGAGGGGCACTTAGATCTTACTAAAGCAGGAATGTGGGCAAACTTCAACCAAAACAATATTCTTTTGAACATGAACAAATAAAGATTGATTTTCTAAGAGTGGTTTTTGTGATTGATTTTATAATTGTTGGCACTCTAAAAACAATACAAAACAAACGGATGAACACTCTGTAAATAAGGTACAATGCACAAGGCATCCTCACATTGATTTTCACAACGAGACTTCAAAAAAGGGAGCTGAAAAGATGCTGTGAGGTTTAGAGGATGAATCTCTTTTGAAAAAGTTGGTGAAGGTGAGCTCGTCGTGCCGAAGAAATGTGGTAAAAACTATGTGTTATTATAAACAAGGACCCCTGTTCCCCTAACTGACAGGCTGTCAATATAGTGGATAACACCTACTCACTGATTCATCTCGGCCATTCATCTCTGTGCCAATGACAACTTCAGGCCCTTTATTGATGCCAACAGTCATGCTGAACAAAATTAGCCTCAACCTGGGTGAATATAGACGTTCTTGATCGACCTTCAAGCAGTAATCAAGTTGTCTTTTTTGAGTATTTGCACACTGAACTACATTTTGTAGGCATTGTTCATCTGGCATCAGTAATATGGAATTTTTATTCTTGGACTTCAGTTTTGAAATAGCATAAAAGTGCTTTTTTTCTGTCCTGAATGTCACCAGTTACTGTGATACAACTGATTCTGAGCTTCATTGTGCAAGCTGGGTCTGAGTATCAACAGAATCACTGTAAACATACTCTTTACATTAAGTGAAGTGGTCTTTAAAATGATTTTAAAGACCTTAAAATCCTACACTATGTTCTAAATGGACCTCTTCCTACAGATCATGGGTTATAGATTTGAATTAATGTAAGGGCACAACTCAACAAAGTATATGATAATAAAGTTTTAGACATTTTAATGTGGAAATGTTACATATTACAAGTTTA
>JAQFJB010000013.1:6884955-6895780 GCA_029874875.1 Naso minor
GTGGTGTAAGTAGTTAAAGATTTTAGGTTTTTTTTTTTTTTTTTTCCACACTCATTAATATGATCAGCAGTCATTCCTCTCTACTCCACTAACGCTAAAATGCTCCCCAGTGGATGGTCGGCGGGTCAGTGAAGGCTGAGGGCTATCAAAGCAGTGTATTAAAAGGAGCTCTTTGAAGCTTGTAAACCACAGTGCCCAGCAGGTCCACAACAGATAGACGCCTCTGATTGGTCAGGTGTGTGTGTGTTTTTTGCTAGATCGATCTGCGGAGCTGACATTCTGGAGCATCAAAGCTTTCAGCACACTAATCTGACTCCTCCTATGAGGGCAAGGGTTGTTTTTATTATTTTCCTTTTTTTTCCTATAAAATTCTTAGAGGGGCTCCTGCATGCTTATGATATGAGAGTATAGGCAAGCCATGTGTTTTAAAGGTTTGAAAGGGAATGAAAACATATTAAAATGAAGCTCAGACACTGTATAACAGCCAATAAATAATGCAAAACTATAGAGAGAGCAGCAGAGAATCACAGGGCCATCCATTGGGCATACCATTGGCAGCAGAAGAGTGACACCACAGAGATTCACACACCGCTGCTCCTCAAAGTCAGCTTCCCCTCATACTGTCTCTGGAGACCTGTGCCGCATACACACCCATGAAAGGTGTGAAAATCTGATTTCCCAAAAAGGATCGGTAATTCTCTGTGAGGATGGAAGCCACAATCAATAAATCATTGCTAAGTAGATTGTAAAGAAAAAAAAAAATTATTCCCCCTTGGTATCAGTGCATTAGGATTCTCCTGAGGATGGATGAGGCGAGATGGGGGTGTGAGACAATCTCAATAAAGAAGAAGCAAATCATACCTTTGGCATTCATCTGGACTCTGGCAAGCAGCTGTCAGCAGGGTGAAGAAGGACCAGGAGAGCCGACTAATATCCGAGGGATTCATTTGGCCACCAAGTTCAGGAATGTCTGGAAATATACAAAACAAAAAGGTTATTTTACTGTCTTAAACATACATGGACCCAGCCTCCTAGTGTACTTTTAAAACCTATTTAACATCTTCTATTTATTAATTTATTCTTTAATCCATAGCTAGAAAATAACTGAGGATAATAAGTATTGTACTGCATAATTTGTAAGTTCCTTTAGCCTTCTGTCATTTTAAAGTCAAATATTGTACTGTTACTCCACGTTAAAGTGACAGCTCCACTTTGCAGAATCAGCTTTTACACAAAAAAACCTGATTAGCTTAAATAAAATATGACGCATTGTTAAAATGAGCTTCATCTTGAGGTACATACATGTTAATCCATCAGTAAAAATCAAATATATAATATTAATTTAACATCCTGGAAGGGGCCCTTCTGCATAATAAGTACAATTGTTAGTTATATTCGCTAATAATACTTTTAATAATGCAGAACGTAATACTGCATTATTTATATAAAGTATGAAAATTACTCATTATGAATTAGATTTACCCCTAAGGATGTTATGCCTTTAAATTATATAAGATTATTATTGACACATTAATTTATACGTAATTTAATATTGTAGCTGCCGGGGTGGTGCTGTTTTGACTTACTGCTGCTAGGAAGTTAAATTATAACAATGTACTGTACGTCATGCCACTTTTCTGTGTGAATGGAAAGTATGAATCTGAATAACCAGTAATGGCTGCAAGTTAAATCTAACCGCAATGTAGTAGGCAAAACGTGGAGTAATATGAAAATACTCAACTGAAATACCACAGAAGTACTTGAGTAGATTATGTATTTATTTACTTTTGCACCACTTTAGAATCTGAACGCTTCTTCCATCACAAAAGCCATCAAGTTTTTATCCACTTGGGAAAAGTTTGAAATACTAACGTTCACTGATTGTCTAGCGTTAATTTATTGGATTTGGAAGCTTTTCAAGCTGTTAAAGTTGGTGTAATAAAAACTCAGTGAAGATATGATTTGTAGTTTAGAGAAAATCGACCCTTCGACGTTACTTGGCACAGTTTAAGACTCTACAGACCTTGAGCTGTATCCCTAATTAAAATGGGCTAAAGGTTAGCTTAGCTGACGTGCAATGTTAAAAATGGACACTTCTTCATAAACTTCGCTAAATACCTAATTTAGCTGCCGTTAGTGACCTGCCTCAAATATGAACAACAACGTTACAAAACGTTACAAAACCGACTTAAAAGCTTTGATAATTACAAACACCATGTTGAAAAACACATTAAATATCTCACCTGCCTCTTCTTGTTAATTAGTGACACCTCTCCTCCGTCTAACGGCTGGTCTCGTCTCTCTGGCAAAAGGACTTCAATACCCATGATGCCGCACGGCTTTGTATCGGTCATGTGATTTAACTTATGACAGGAGGAGCAGGCTTCGACAAGAAACATCTTTTTATCGTGTCGTGGAGATTTTTCAAAAGAAGCTAACCTACCTGCCGCGTTTTGGACCTTTAGCATGTATTTTGTAAACACGTAGTAAGATTTTATAACGGCTCTTTTTGGATACAGCAAATAACGATGGCGGAAGTGGAGGAGCAGGTAAACACTGCATGCTAACATTAGCTAGCTAATATGATGTTTTATGAGTGTATGCGTCAAAATAAAAAGGAATTGTAATGACGGAACACTGTCAGTTGCCTTTAAACGTTATGCAGGACATTATCCAACCATTTCAGATTGATTTGGTGTCTGTTTGTTACGTAAGTCTTTTTGAAAATAAAATATTTCAGATCTTGTGCCCTGTCCACAGTCTGTTTTTAAGCTAAATTAAATTCTGATGGCCTCAAGATTTAAACGTGTCAGTGCTATGTGTTAAGCTGCTTTATTATTCCTAATATTCATCATTAATACTTATGTCGATTCAAATGTTTCTTCATTCAGGGAAGAAAACAAAGTGAGGAATTCACAGATGAGTCTGAGGTAAGAAACATGTCACCATCACTTGTGCTCTGTCTTTCGCCTAAAAAAAGACATAAAGTAAGAGAATGTCTATGTAGAAATTTACAAAATGCACCTAAAAATATTGTGCACTTGCATCAGTATGTTAATTTAAGAACTGCATCCACAACAACATATTGCTGGTGACGAGGGTGTGCATGCTTCTGTCAAATATGGGTGATTTTTCCACTCACATGAAGTTTGTTGCCTCCTGAAAGAACTGTGATACATAGCCAGCCTTTATCAACCGAGCTGAATCCCAGAAGGATCTTTGTCAAGTTTTGAGAGGTGTCAAACACTCATGAATTACAGATAACTCTCCAGATCCATCAATATTATGACTGAGCTTGGGCATGTTACAGTACGCTTGTGCCTCTGAGAATCACAAGTAGGCTAAATAAAATATAGCTTTACACATCAGCCTGGCAGGAAGGAAGGAGTTTGTCTTGATAGGAAGCAGAGAATTGAATGAAATATCAGAGAAAGGCTGCACTGGACGCTTGCACCTCTCAGACGAAATGAGTTTAGAGTGAGCAAGACGAGAAGGGGAAAGTTTCGTGCTTGTAAATAGAAAGCTTGAATATCCGGTGTTCTGTCTGTGCACTGTGTGTTCAGTACTGTAGGACACAAACACTCACAGGGAAACAAGCACAGAGGCCTATGAGACTGTGTTTCCTCCAAGTGGCTGGAAGCAGCTGATTATTTAATAAGAATGCTGCAATATAATGTAGCTGGCCTGGTGTCTGTCACCGGTATTACCTGGTTGACAGCAGCTTCATTGGATAAAAAGGCAGTCAGGGTCTGTGTTTACATTCTGTTGATCACAGAATGAGCAGGATGACAATTTGTCATGAAAGTCACACACATGCTTTTTACTATCTTATCTAATTGGGCCAAACTTTTCTAATTAGTCATTTGACAACATACAAAATAAGCCTGGTTGTGAGAATTTTGCCTGGTCTTGTTGTTTAAATTGTTTTGTTATGAACAAAATGTATTTTATTTTTGTACAGTGGATCAAACACCATATCAGCAGACACATGACGATAATATACCAACAGACTTATGACATACTCACTTTAGCACTGAAACAAAATAATCAGATTTATGTTAAACTCACACTGAAGTGTCATGAGAATGAGAATCCTAATGTGAGAATTTTTCACCTTTAAATTTACAATATTCACCTGATTTACAATATGTCAATGAATAGGGTTCAGCTTTTTTAAAAACGAATAGTTTGTCTGAGATTGTGTCCAAATTTGGTTATAACTGTTGCTTTGTTACAACAGCTGTGCTACTAAAAAGTGTGACCCAACTGGTGTGGGATTTTGGGGGCCGATATTAGGGAGCAAAAAAATCCTGATATCTGATATACTGACCAATATTATATAAATAAAATCAGCTGAATGTGGTTATCAAATACTTGTGACAAAGATAAGTAGTGGAGACAGGATATTTTACATTTTAACAAACTTTATTCCAAACATCAGTGCGCTGAACCTGAAATATTTCAGTTATTATTTACCAAATAATGGACTGCCCTCTACTGGACAAAATACACGATTCCACCATTTTAAATCATTAGTCCAAGTATTTTTTCCAGCTGTGCAAAACAGTTTTATTATCAGCAAATGTCAAAAACACAAACGCTGATGCAGATATATCTGCAATACGTCGAAATCTGCCGATAATATGGGCAAATTGATTTATCGGTCTGGCCCTACCAAAGACCCCATCTGTACATCATGTTTGAGACAGAATTGGAGGGTTGGGTGTCAGAATGAGGACATGTCCTCCTTTCTTATCCTAAATCTAAGATTCTGATTAGTTTGGCTGTAAATGTGAATTTGAGAGCAGAGTGTTATCCTCATTGTAATCAAAGGCTAGGTCCGCCCCGTTGTATGTTAACTGCTAAGTGGTAGAGAATATGGCAGAAATGGTTATAAGACAAAGACAAGCTCAGTAATTGACAGAACACAAGGCAACTTATGGGATAGGGCAAAAGTTTGAAAATGTGTAGTTTCTCTCTGGGGATGAAGTTTGCCTTTGCTGTTTGATACACCTTTGAAACCCGTGACAAATGCCCTCGCATCAGAAATCTCACAACCAGAATACACAGGAAATAGCCTAGATATGGCGTTGTTGAGTGGGAAAGGATTGTTTTTGAAAATAACATTTTTTCCACGCTATTGTCCCCCACCTCCAACCCAGTAGCACATAATGGCAGACAATGTTTTGAGTTGATGCACCCTCTGGGCAGCCACAGACTGTGCAGCATTGGTTAGAAACTGAATTATGAGTAATATTCAGGCTGTGACTGGCCGCAAATGTTGGCTCATGCTGGAAAGAGCAACACAGTAGAATACCTTAAGTTTGCCTTATGAAATGACTAAATTCATGTATGTCACTGGGGATGAACGGTCTCATGAAGAAATAACTTTGTGCTCTATTTCATGCAAGGTAATGGAAATTTCTCTTGTGCGTATATTTTTTGATCCGCATATGCGAGAAAATGAATTTCTTTGAAGAAGTTAGAATACATGTAGTATTGGCCATTAGTGTGGCCCTGTGGGGTTCAGTGTTTTGCTCAATGATGTGGCAGTGATGGGGGCTTTATGGGTGTAAAAACAGCCCCCCAAAATATGTTAGATACCATAGATATTAGTTTTTGCTTCAGATCGTTGTAGAAATGCTACTTAAGCCAACAAAGGACCCACTGTTTGTCAGCTTTTTATCATTCAGTAGTGTTAGCAAATGTGCATATTTACATATAAATATAGTAAGTAGATGAGCACTGTGAGTTTAATAATTGGTGAATCGTTTCTGTCATTTTTCGAGCAGAAATGCTGCATCTTCTGTGTGTAAAATAATTTTAGAAGTCAAACTATTGCTGACTGTATGGCTCTGTCCACGATTAGTAGCGACTGGAAACTGCTGAACTAATTACTTTCTTTTGCCATTAAGACAGAAATTAAAGAAATTCAGTCATAGTTTGACTTATAAAATTATTATTATTATTATTAACATTACTAATATTAGACTTACTTTGGCTGCACTGTGGAGTGTCTAATCGGAGCTCGCTTGAGGCTGCTGTTATGCTACTGGTACCATTGACTTGCATTGACATTAGCATTTGCGAAACAAAAAGCTGTCCAAACTGCGTTCTGCATCAAATGAGCTGAAATCGGTCTCTATTAATAGGAATAGGACGAGAGAAGTCGAAAATGAGGCACTATGTTAAGATTTCGGGAATATCCCTTTAAGGTACCCTGCTGAATTGTGTTAAATTTTAGTGCCTTGTGTTCTTCATAATTCTTGCACTTTTGATTAGTATTTAAAATTATGAATCGTTTATGTCGTCTTTACTAGTTTATCGTCTTCGTCTTGCCTTTCATGGCCCATAGCTACGACTCCACCAGCTTTCAGTCACTGAATTATGTGTGAAACCAACAGCAAAACCTGAATCACAACATCCATGTCAACACAAGCGCTCATACATGAAACAAACAAAACAGAGACCAACAGGTAAATCATTGCACCTTAGCACCACAACTTATAATATAGCAACTTCCTGCTTGTAAAGAATTTCTTTAACAGGTTGTATTTGAAGATATAGCATGAGATTTACATGATTTACGGTGAACATTCTGTCTAACCGCATGAAAAGTTTTTATCAATCGCTTTCAAAAAATATCATAAACAATAATGTTTGAGAGAAGTTACATGAATATCTGCAAGAAAATGTTACATTGAGAGCACATCTCTTACATCTGCTCTCGCACCCAGGAGGAGGACAGCGAGGAGGAGCCCAAGCTGAAGTACGAGAGGCTCTCCAATGGGGTGACAGACATCCTCCAGAAGGACGCCGCCAGCTGCATGACCGTCCATGACAAGGTAGAGGTTATAATCCACCAGCCACAAGGGCATTTCCCTCTCAAGTCCACCTATCTCAAGCATAGAATTCACATTGTTTATGTACGCATTTGAGAGATGTCCTCTTCAAAGTTGGTTTTCATCTCCCCTGTTCAGTCTCTACAGGCAGCCCATTCTTTTCTCACCTTCTCCTGCTTTTTCCTCTCAGGGAGGCACATCAGAAAACACCAGACGCCATTGTGTTTGCCTCTTTTTATTCCCACTCTTACATATTTTTGCCCCTCTCCTCTGCTGATATTTTTTTAAGAGGGCCACTCTCAGCAAGATGGTTAATCGTTGTGGCACCAGCAGCACACATGCACGCCTGAGCAGAGCAAAAGTCATCACCAGTTATGTCTCCTCACCTGATGTTTTATTAACCGCTATTGATTTTCATTTATTTATTTTTGCTTTGAGGATTTGGTCCCCCTTCTTTATTTTTAACCTCAAAATAGCAGCCGTGCCACTGTGAGAGACATTGCTTTGGTGAAATTCGAAATTTGATCTGACTGTCTTTCTTCCTGGGATTTCTGTGCTTGTGTACCTTCTGCCATCCAGCTACCTGTGTGGTCACACCGTCTCCCTCCACCGCGGCAAACTCCTGCAACCTTAAAGCCGCCGACTGCACATATTGCTTTATGTTGCCTCATATTTTAAGTGTCTGAATCGGAATTTCATTTGAACAATTCCATTCTGATAAATCCCTTTAAAAGTCGCTCCGCCTCACAAGGTTGAACCCTTTATTTATTTATTTTTGGTTATTTTATTTGGGGAGATTGCAGGGGCTCTGTCTGACATGCTCAGCTGTGCCTGTAAATATAAGCATTTCATTATAGACTGCACTGAAGCATGGTGGGCTCGCCGCACATCCACATGCTGGTCTAGAAGGGAGGGGGATTAGGAGGAGGGCATGGAGCAGGGGCCGGGGTGGAAGAACACACACTTAATCTAATGCCAAAAGCCCCCAGTTTCTATAATTTTTTTGTCCCAGTGGACTCAAACACACACGCACACACATACACACACACACATGCACGTTTGTTGAAGCACAAAACAGAGAAACCAGTTGCTGCTCAGCAGAAATAATGGTTTGTGTGCTGGGCAGGGAGGTGATTGGGTTGCATCGGGAGCCTGGGAAGAAGTCAGATGTACATTGCATTTATTATGCTTAAGCATTTAATTTGAGAGAAAAAATGCCATTTCACACTGTATGCTTTAATAAATAGGGCTTTCCAACCCCTGCAATTTCACAGTTTTGCCTCCAAGCCCACCCAATCCCCACTCTGCCCATGTTGCTCCAGCTCCGCAGAGTGGTTTTTTTTTTTTTTTTATCCTCTTTCACAGCCTTCATCAACACAAGATTTTTCCCCAAATCTTGAATTTGAAAGTGTTTTCTGGTTTCATTTACATTACATTTGTTCCTTTCAGTTTCTTGCCCTGGGTACCCATTTTGGAAAGGTTTTCCTGCTGGACATCCAAGGAAATGAAACACAGAAGTTTGAAATTGTGAGTACATTAAGGTAATTTAGATTATAATGAGACAAGGTGACTGAATATGTGATTGACAATTTAGCTATGCAAAGGATAAATGTTCATACTAGTAAATCATATTATCTATTTTATGATATTGAATTATAATGACTTTTCTGCTACTTTGACTTTCATGTAGCACCGCCATCAGGTCAAAGTTTGTAACTGTTGGATACTGTTGCTGCTTACAACCAAAAAGAACCAAGAAAACTAAATTCAACTGTATTTTGTGTTTGATGCTAATGATCAAATGCTAACACTTTTAGCTAAGATGGCAAACACAGTAAACACACCAAAATTATTATTATTTATCTATGTAACATCAGCATGTTAGCATTGTTACTGTTAGCATGTTGCCATGCTAGCATTAGCATTTAGCCAAAAACACTGCTGTGCTTACATACAGCCTTTCAGAGCTAAATCTTATTAACTGACACAGCCTTAATAAATATTGGTAAGTGCAATACAGTGTATTTGACTAAGCCAAGGCTATAATGTGTCATACTAATAATATGTTTCAATATTTACATGTACTTTCTTGACTCATATGGGCCGTAAGAGACAGTTATGTTTTTATTTCCCTTGCCAATAAGGAGAATTAATGTTAAAGAAATAGTTTGACTCAACTCTTTGCAATAAAGCAATTAAGCATACTTACCAACATGTTGAACAATTTCTTTAACAGTCCTTACAATTTGTAAAAGCAGAAATACTTTTCAAAAGTATAATTCTCATAACGTTAATTATGGGTGTTTCCTTAACGTAAACCATGTATCATTAGGCATGTTGGTATTAGCAGTTTAAAAATGTTGCTGGATTTTTGAGATCTTGCATTTCTGATGTAGTCCCTCTATTTTACTTGCCTGATACATTTCTACTTTCTTGCATAGAAAGGAATAAATTCAGAGCAGTAATTTAATTTGCAAGTCAAAAAAAAAATCAGTAATCAAGGCTGATTTGGCCAACACAAAGGGGCAGTTTTGCATTAATGTACCTGCACTCGTGCTTGTAACTACAGTGTCCCCGCTGAGCGGATTGATTCAAGTGCTACTCACCTAAACTTGCTGCCAGTTATCAGTCATTGCCTGAAAGAAACAAGGAAGGTGTTTTCCTGAATAGAACAGAGAACGCTGAGTTCTTTGTGATGTTGTTTCAAAATGAGCTGGTCAGAATTCAGTGAAAAGCAGAAATGGATTTAATGTGTGTGCCAAATACCCAAATGAAGCCAATGCACTGGAAACTTTCTCTGCAATAGTCCACAGTGAGGCACAGTCAACCTTTTGAAGAATGTTGTTCAGGTAACAGTTGGTATAGATTAGAACAATTTGTTGTTCTTTTTATATAAAGAGTCTTACAGTGTGGTAAAAGCATCAGTTACTTCACAGTGTCAATGACGTGCTTTACACATCGGCACATATGGGACCATCCATCTGTGACATACTTAATGGACCATACCAGTGTTACTTTATGTCATTGTCCTTTGTCAACATCGGCCACGTAGGCTACATAAACCCCACCCATTTTTCCCAAAACAGCATTATCTATGAGATACCCTGTTTGTTTACATTTTGTCCATATTCAATAAACGTTACAGAAAGTGCCTGAAAATATGTGACTTTAGTTAAAAAGAATGTGTGTGTTAAAATCCTTCGTCATGCTAATATTCGAGCTAGGAAGGCAGCACTTGTAAGGAACTATTTTTAACTCTTTCTCACGCTCAGCGATTTTTGAACAAATAAACGCAGATGTTCTCTTCAGAGGGGTGAATTATTTATATACCTGGTAACTTTCACGTGTCCCATAGTTTTTCTGCACCCTGTCTCCTGTGTCAACATGAATGGCAGTGAATGGGATTTAAAAATGCAGTCTGACATCTAACAAAGAAAACGCATGGTCGAACTTTAACAACATTTGTAGAAGATACGGGCGATCTCTGCTTACGCTGAGAATCAAAAATAGACTGGTATGGTCCTTTAAGTAACAGTTGCTTTAAATTACGGCATTTGGTTGTTCTTTTTAATTAGTGACCCCTATAGAGTCGCGAAAGCTTCAGCAGTAAATTAACAACCCCTAACCTTCACAAAGTTAACGCTGTGCTCCATGTGTAGATACGTATGATGCACCTGTGACATAGGCCTACTTAATTTTTTTCAGCTTTTGCTTTTTCTAGCATTTCATATAGTGGAGTAAAATGCCAGCCAGCAGCATTTGGCCAGCCACAAAGATATTCACCCGCCTCTAAAAAAAAGATGCCTTGATATTGTGTCTCCACAGAGCTCGGTGAAGATCAACCAGATCAGTCTGGATGAAAGTGGAGAGCATGTGGGCATCTGCTCCGAGGATGGGAAGGTGAGATCTGTGTGCTCATCAGCTCCGGTTGCTGATCTCTGGGCCTGCAGCAAAAAAAAAAAAAAAAAAAATCACCAATCAGT
>JAQFJB010000013.1:6912251-6923089 GCA_029874875.1 Naso minor
CAGGTGGAAAGCGATTCATTTACGACTGAAGAAACCAGAGAAATTTGTACCCAGCAACTAGAAAATGAGGAGATTGTTAAGCAAGAAATTTGCGTCTCAGGCAGCCAAGAAGTTGAGATGAAAGCAGGAACCATCAGTGTGACAGAGAGCTGTGTCTCTGCACAGTTGGAGCAGAGTAACGCGAGTGTGGATGAGAAACAAGTTGCTGTGATCAGCTCTAGCGATGACATCAGCGCGCCAGA
Organism: Naso minor; assembly: GCA_029874875.1. Taxonomy (NCBI): domain Eukaryota; kingdom Metazoa; phylum Chordata; class Actinopteri; order Acanthuriformes; family Acanthuridae; genus Naso; species Naso minor. Next base: position 6,912,494 of record JAQFJB010000013.1, read on the forward strand.
TGGCCGGTCTGAAGATCCGACAGAAAAAAGTGATAGTAATGGTTATCCAGACTGTGCCAGTGTCACAGAGTTTTCTGAACAGGTGCCGGGTGACACTGGACTTCAGGAGGTCGCTGACGTCACCGCGGCAACAACTAAAGCCACGCCAAAACTTGAAATACCAGATAGTGCATCTGAGGAGTTCGTTATCTTGGAACCAGTCCCACAGAGTGAGATTCACTTTGATATTGTCACTCAGGCCGCAGCCGAGTCGGGGTTGTCCGCATCGCTTTCAGGGCAGGTGAATCCAGACAGTGTACTGGAAGGTGAAATGGAAAGTAGAACAGTTTTAAATGGCTCCCAACAAACTGTCTTCCATGATTTAGAAGTGCAGCAATGTCAAACAACTGAAGAGATTAAAGATAGCACAGAGGCCATTTCAAATGAAGCATTGGATCAGGAGACGAGGATGGTGACGGATATTTCAGCCGTGGACTGTGTTGAAGTTATTCAAAATTCTGATCATTGCCAGCAACCAGCAGCTTACATGATGGACTTTAATACCTCAGAGTGTGATATGACAAACTCTCATGCTCAAGTGACCAGTGAAGACTGTAATACACTCGTGATGGAGAACACGGAGGAAAACTTGGACCTACAAGAAGTGCAGATTCTGGAGGACATGGAGATCGGTCGTGAGATCGTAGTAGCAGAGGACGACAATGATGCAGATAGTGACATTGCAATAATAGAAAAACCCCAGGAAACATCAGAGGCAGTCGCTCAGAAGACATCTGGGGAAAATCATAATAATAAAAATATAGATAACACTTGTGGAACTGACTTGAAGCAAAACAGCACAGCAGACAAGACTGAAGATGAGAAAGAGGGACTGGAAGCAGCAAAACCCAAGAAACAAGAAATGAACACACAGGCTAGAACCAAAGCCCGCCTGGCAGCTTTGGCTGAGCAAAAGGCTGCAGCGTCGAAGAGAACAGCGAACAGACAGCAGCTGAACCTCTTAGCCTTGTGTCAGGAAATCGCCGAGGACATCGCTACAGACAGCATGTTGTTGAAGAGGATAGAGGAGGAGAAACAAGCGGCAGCTGCGGCTGCTGCAGCAGCAGCAGCAGCAGCAGCTGCAGAAGAGGCATCCAAGAGTGAAACCAGCGAGATGGAAAGTCCTCCTGTTATCACGCAGGAGTCAGACACGAGAAATGTCGCGACTCCTGCAGGACCTGAAGAGTGCTCTGCTTCAGCGACCCCTGCTGATGAGGCAGCTGCAGCCCAGCCCTCTACAGCTGATTCCACCGTGGCAAAGCCTGCTGGAGAGCCTCAGAAGAGGCGTTTCTTCATCACACAGGTTTCAGTGCCACTGAAAGTCCACGAGAAAAAGAAGCTAACAAGATATCAAAGACTTAGACAGGTTGAGCTGCAGAGAGAGAAAATGTCTTGGGCTCGCGTGAAGAAACTGAAATCTGACCAAGCAAATCAGATGTTTTCGGACATCGATTGGCAAGCACCCCTGTCTGCATTTTCCTCGTCTTCAGCGAGTCCTGCAACCACTACGCCTCCAGCTGCAGCCAGTCCATCTAAAATACCTCCATTAAGTCCTGTCCAGACTAACACATCTGCCACACCGAAAGCAGAAGCCCCCAGTGTTGACACTCCAAAGACTGAAGCAAGTAAAACTGAAGCCAGTAAACCAGAAACCCCCAAAGCTGAACCCACGAAATCTGAACCTGCCAAAAGTGAAGTCCCTGAAACAGAGTCTCCTAAAACTGAAACGCGTAAATCTACAAGGCAAAGTAAAGCTCAAGCCTCGAAGGCAACTCCCCCTCCAGGCCCCGCCCCAAAAGTGACCAGATCAGCAGCCAAGAGGACCCTCCCAGCAGTTCCCCCGCCTATGCCCAATGGACTAAACAGTGAAAAACCAAAACCTGTTGAGTACAAGCCATACAGACCAAGGCCCAAGTATACCTTTGAAGACTTTGAACTGGATGATGACCCCGTACCAGTAGCTCCAGCAAAACCCAGTCCTCAGCCAAGGCCAGCACAGCCGACACGACCTAACGTTCAGTCAGACCCCACTGTTCAGTCGAAAACCACAGTTTCACCACATCTCTCCAACCAGGCAAGACCCCAAACTCAGCCCACAGCTGCTGGACAGATCTCAGGTCAGCTAAAGCCTTTTCATGCCACAGCGCCTCAGTCAAAGGCCACAGCTGCTGCCGCTGCCGCTGCCTCTTCAAGAGCTATTCCTTCAACTAAAGCTCAAATCAAGTCTCCTGCTCTGACTACACCCCAGTCAAAAGCTGCTTCAGCTCCAGGTCAGTCCAAGCCTGCTGCTCCTGCTTCACCTCAGTTAAAGCCCGCTGCTAGTGGAGGTACAGCTCAGCTCAAGCCGTCGACTTCAGCAGCATCTCGGCCTGCTGGTTCAGCCACACCTGCTGCTCCACAGAAAACCCCAAATCCTCCCACATCAGAAGAGAGCAAAAGCAAGGTAACTCAAAAACAAATTATGTCTCAGCATGTGTCACAAACAGCGTTGATGATTACGGATGTTACTCACCCTGTCTATTTCTTATGTAGAATGCAGCTGATCCACCTTCATCAGCTCCCACTAACGAGGCCTCGAAAGTGTCTGATAGCACTCAGCAGTGTGAAGAAAAGCCTGCAGGTATGTGTTTACTTGCATATGATTTATTTAAACTCACAGGACTGATTCTGTTGTCAGGATATTTTAGCTAGCAGTTATTTTTTTTTTATCTGTGTCCTTAGGTGTTTCATATTATTTGCATATTATTTGATTATAAAATGTTAAAAACATGCTGCTATGTCTGACACTTCTGTAGCATAAATGTTGATATCAGCTATTAAGAAGTCTGTTAAATACTATCATATCTCAGTTGTTGCTTATTACACAACGACATAAAGCTGAGAGAGTTGAGTCTGTGTTCTTGTTCGGTCATTTTTTACTTTCTCTTCCAGTCACTGATGTTGGTCCGTCTCCTGAAAACAAGATAGAAACAGTCAAGACAGCTGAGAAGACTTCAGAAAAACCTTGTCAAGAGTAAGAAGTCTCTCTTAAGTCTTGAATTTGACATGTTTTCCCTTGTAGCATCAGAAACCTGAAGTAATGCGATGTGTGTTTGTATCGCAGCAGAGCAGCGAAGCCACGAGATGGCGGGGCTCCTCTGTCTGATGCTTGTCTGCAAAGAGAAGTCAAGAAACTAAAGGAGGCTGACAAAGATGGCACCCAAACCATTATAGTGAGTGATTCCTCCTTCCACCTTTTTAACTCTCAAGACTACTGTGTATCCAAACCCTTCAGACTGTGATCGATATTTCAGAGCATCTGTCTGTTACTGTACAATGTAGCAAGTGAACTTTAGACTACAGGTGAGACTTAACTAAAAGTTGCTGTAGCTGTCAGTCAGAATAATATCAGGTAAAGAAGTTGCAGGTCCAGGCCTCGAGACATTATTGAGGCAATTTGAATATGTTGTATAATTTTGTAAGATATCTTTAGATATTCGAAGTAATCTGTTGTTTTCTCTGTCTTGTAGGATGCAGGACAGAAGCATTTTGGCGCCGTGGCCTGCAGTGTGTGTGGGATGCTCTACTCTGCTGCCAACCCTGAAGATGAGTCTCAGCATTTACTCTTCCACAACCAGTTCGTCAGCGCTGTCAAATATGTGGTGAGAGGAAGTTTCCTCAAATGGCGTGTCTATTATTTGTCTTGCCTACTGTTTCCTCACAATATTGACTCATCAGGACAATACACAGATGCATCCACACAGAAGGCTTTTTCTAAAAATACACGTAGGCAGCATTCACACCATGCATGTTGTTGGAGTCTCCAAGTGCTTTGTATTTGTTCATTTTAGTTCATTTGAACACAAAAACGTGGAGTTTAATGTAAATTAAATGAAGGATCAAGAGTGTGAATCTGACTGGTGTGACTAATTAAGAGTGAGAAGGTGATCTGAGCCAATTGCAGGAAACGAATGCAAGAATGTAACATAATAATGCACCTGTAAGTGTAAATTATTTTAGACGTCTTCTCAGTATTTTACATTTTTTAGAATTGTTTTGACTTTCAACCTGCAGCATTAAAGTACCTCAACAGAATTTTGAAATTGCAATTAGAAGTGCAATCGCTGCTGGCCTCTGTGGCGGCAGAAAGGGACGCTGAGTATATCTGATGTTCTTGCAGTTGTACCGTCACTTTTTGTAACATTATTCAATGAAAACATGCTGTTAAGAAAATAGTGTTGTTGCAGCAGCATGTAAGGGGACATAGCTGTCAAACGATGAAGCAAAAGCAGTGTCGATTGTTCATAACATTTAAACAGATTATAAAGCTGTACAAATGTAGAAAAAGTAGAGCAGTGTGATACAGTATTAAGTATAATTTAATATGCATACAAACCAAAAAAGAGGTGACTGTGTAGCAAATGGAGAACATGAATGTGCATCAAGACAATAAAAATTTGCTTGAATTGTTTCACATAAATACATGCTTCTTCATTCTCTTTCAGGGATGGAAAAAAGAGAGGATTCTGGGAGAGTATCCTGACGGCAAGATCATTCTCGTGCTGCCAGATGATCCCAAATATGCTCTGAAGAAGGTACAGTGTGTCTGCAGGGACTCACCTGACAGTAATTGTTTATTTCCTTCTGATAGATTAGACTGTTGAAAGAAACAAGGTTATCGTTGCTTTTTCTGTGGTTGAAGAGTGGAGGGTGTTTCATGTCGTCAAATTGTCAGTTGGTGACGTTTCGTAGCTTAAATAAAGTTCACTTTACTTATCGGTAAACAAGTAAAAAGCAATATGTTGGAGAAAAGTTTCCTTAATTGTGTCAGAACACACAAAAAAGCTTTTATAATGCACATACAGCACACATAATGTGATGATATCTTTGGCTTTGACCAAACAAAACTCGTTTTATTTCTTCACTATCGCTTCACTATTTGGTCTCAGGTTGAGGAGATCAGGGAGGTGGTGGACAGTGACCTCGGCTTCCAGCAGGTGGAGACCAAGTGTCCCTCTCAGACCAAGACCTTCCTCTTCATCTCCAATGACAAGAAAGTGGGTGGATGCCTTATAGCAGAGCACATACAAGAGGTAAAAGACTGCTTTTTTATTATCAGCCAGGAAAAGTTTCTGCCTGTTTTTGTTATGTAATGAAATAAGTCTAAGAGTAATATATTACTGGTGTAAGACTACTGAGCCTTGTGAATGCTCACAGGGGTACAGAGTGATCGAGGAGCCTGTACCGGAGGGTTCAGAGGGAGAGAAGCTGATGTTTGAACGACAGAGAGCCTGGTGCTGCTCCATGACGCCCGAGCCGGCCATCTGTGGTATCAGCCGCATCTGGGTCGTCAGCATGATGAGACGCCAGGGCATCGCCTCACGCATGCTCGAGTGCCTCAGGTCAGTGTGTGTTCAAAGCTGCAGGATTTAATTTTATTATATCGCATCAACACAACCTGAGATTAAAGTTTATTTGTTGTTTTGTTGCACAGGAACAACTTTGTATACGGTTCATACCTGAGCAAAGATGAGATCGCTTTCTCCGACCCGACTCCTGATGGAAAACTCTTTGCCACACATTATTTCGGCACTTCTCAGTTTTTGGTTTATAACTTTGTGAGCGGAACACGCTCGTCCCAGCCCAAGACTGCTGCTGTATGACAGCGTTCAGCAAAGGTAACCGTGGATTTAACAGAGACGCTCACTGACAACCGGGACACACCACCACTAATCAGTGTCTGATGCAGAATCTGTATTTGCATAACAAAAAAAAAAACAACAAAAAAACTGTAAAATTACTCCTTGGAGAGGACACACATTGGTCTAAATCTCAGGATGAAAACAACAAGGTGTTGTTGAAAAATGTTATTAATTCACCCTTTAATCCCTCCCTGAATAGTATTTTGAAAAAAAAAGAGTATTTTCTTTATGCATTTTTAAGTAAACAATTGGTTTTATTAGAAGTATAGAGTTTACATGCATGAACCTGACAGCAATAGAAAACAAAGAGCATTACATTGTTGTTCTTTTAATCCCTGAAAAGCATAAGATCGACCGACTACATTTGATAAAAGTTATTTTAGAGTTTGTCCTCATTCTGTTTTTACTTACACAATGTAAACTACATGTACATTGGGTTTCTGTCATGTTCATCTTTTTACAGTTGGCAGTGATGCTGCAATGGTCTCAAAGCAACATTAATGCTTAAAGCTTTCTATTAGGCAGTTAAAGTTGACATATTTTCACATCAGTCCCTTTGATTTCACTGTCGTGTGCTGTCATAACATTACAGACTAAACATTTTATCCTAAGGGACTCCTGTCAGCAGTCTTATTGGAGAGATGTGGGTTTGAACTGTAGCTTGGGCATGAAATGTGTGCTCTAATTTTTAGATCACCTTGCCTGAAATGTTTAGTTTTCCAAGCTGAGCCATATACTGTACACCATTAAGCAGGGCATGTAGCCTATACTGTATGAGTGATGTCTCACCAAGGCTGTCTTTTGCTTTGTTTGTGCCTGAATGAATTATATGTGACTTAACGATGTTGATTTGTGTTTCTTTTCATTTTTCTTCCAGCCATACCTTGTGGCGTTTTTCTTGAGTTTGTGTAGAGTACCATCCTCCTATTCCTTAGTAACGACAAATTAAAAATGTATATCAAATTATCATGTAGATTTATGCACATTATAACAAAATGTATAATGAATTCTGAGCAAGGTCTGCAGGCTCAGGTGTTAAGTGGTATTTGAGTGATGGTAGATGTCATCCAGGTTCAACCTTTATGAATATTTGCTCAGTGATCAACATGAGGGATTGAGATGCCTCTCTGCCTCTCTCAACAGATTTACAGAATCATTGTAATCCTTCCCTTATTTTCTTCTTCCTCCTTGTTAACAGTTGGTTTTAGAAAGACGTGTCATGTAAGAAAAGAACTTTGATTTATACGAAGCTGTTATGTAAATATTTATTTAAATAATAAACAGTTTAAAACATTTTTTGCTTACTTGCTTTTGCTCTCAGAGGAACCAACAGTGGCGTGTGTGATCATGAGCTCTCTAAGCCTTCTAATTTAATATGATTGACCCTCTTCAGTCTTGCATTGATGTATTGGCTACCAATGCCATCTAGTGGACACTGAAGTTGTAAACATATTTAAAAGGGCTTTACTTTGATGTAAAACTAGCTACTATCTCCACTGATATATTTAAAAGCACATATACCTGTTTGAGAAAAGTATCAAATATGGGAAATTTCTGGCTGCCATGTTTTCTCTTTGTAGTTGCAGATGTAAACACTCCCCTCTTAGCGCATTCCTAGACGCTCCTGTCACAACACGGGCCAACTTGATGGCAACTTGTGAGAAACAAAACAACCTTAGAACAACATGGATACTTCCTCAGGCAGAGAGTGAGAAAACAAGAGGCCTCCGCTCCTCCTTGGAGATCTGATACTAATCAGCAGAGGAAAACAGCTAGGCTAAGGTATCTTTAACAACGGTCAACAGTGGTCACCTTGGACTTTTGACTTTCACTGACACCAGGATCATCTCGATCATCTGCTTTTCAGAGCACAGCATGTTTAATCCAATCCAGGATCCATGGAGATGATTTGGACTGAATTAAGTCTGGAGGGAGGTCATTACAAAGTCAAAGAGAAAACCAGCATTTGTAAATACACTTTTATTCTTACACATCACTGTAAAGAGACAAAATTGTCACAGCTGCCACATTGAAAACCATTTTATCCTAATTATAAAGATCTGTTAGCTATGTAACTGTCTTATTTACTCTTTAGACGACCAATATTCAAAACAACATTAAATCAAGCACCACACTGAGTATTTACTGACAATTTCTACAATCTGTACACAACCTGTGTTGCTTTTATGAATGTTAAGAAAAAAACGTAGCACGGTTTTGGCCCGAGCTGTGACCACAAACTGACCCGTTCACTCAGTGCAGTGGGGATTGGCCCTGTTGCTTGACATCTGCGGGGACTTGATCGGTTTTAAGAGTTTTAAAACGAGATTACAGTAATGCTCTGGGTACTTGTTGACAGGCAACCTATAAGAAGAAAAGAGCTGCTCTTGTGTGCGTGCATGGCAAATACACAATCAAGATGTTACAAAAACACGGTCACTAGTTTTATATTAAACAAGGAGTAAAAACTGACATTGATCACAAGTTGCTGATTAAAGGTTAATCCGTTGGCTTGTGCATCTGTGACATGTTGTTACACATTCAGCAGTTAGCTGAAACGAGCTGACATATGATAGTGTATTATGCCAAGGCTATGGCAACGTCAAAATTTAGGCACCAAAGATAATAGATTATACTGTAGCCCAACAATGTACAGTTATTTAGCCAGAAAAGTCCTTATATCTCGTTTTAGTCCTCATTTTGTGATTGTTAAAAAGTTCAAAGTCCTTATAGGATGGGACAGTTCTGACCACAAAAATCATAGAGAATGTCCAACATGTCAGGCTCTTGTCCAACATATAGTCTCCTTGTCATGACACCTTGACCTCTCTCAGGCTGAGCAACTACAACCTCACCATCAGCTGGTTGCTCAGTCAGCGGGTGCACTTTGTTGTCCATCATTTTAAAGTCCGTAACACCAATGCCGGGCAGCCTGCCGTTCCTCTCTGCCGACTGTTTGGCGTCCTCTGAAATGTCCTTTGTATCTATGATGCTGTCACTGTTCAAACTGCTCTTGCTAACGGTGCTCAGGTCATCCTGACATGCCTCTGAGTCACTGGCATGCGGCAAAGAAAAGTAGGTGCACTTCCTTGAATATGACTTCTTTTTGTCCTCCGGTTCAGAATTTGTGCTGAAAAGGGAATATGGAGGGTTCTCCTCTGTGTCCTTGCACATTTCTTCACCTTGAGGAATGTTTGATAAGGTTTTGTTTATTCCAACTGGGTCTGATACAGACTTTCTGATCAGTGTGTTCTCTTTAAGGAGCCATTGTCCATTATCAATAGGAACACTGTCTCCAGGCCCGACTTGTGTATTAAAAGTGACGCATCTTGTTGCTTCACTCAAGGTGTCCAGTGCATTCGTGGAGTTGAAGTAGGACAACTCAGACATGGCTTTGGCCCGGGCATTGTGGAAGGGAGAGAAAACGCTTGAGTGTTCTTTCTTTTTCTCTTTGGGCGCAGATGGTGGTCTTTCACTTATTTCCTCATCGGGATTAGCATCTTTCTTGCCATAAAGCCTTTCAATTGTTCTCCGCACAAAGCCCTTGGTGATGGATTTCCGTGCCGAGTCATCTTCGCCGCTGGACAGCTCACTTGAAGTCTGAGACTGATACCCACCACTAGCTGAGGTCTCCGCTCTGAGCTCGGACAGCTTGGATGTGTTGGGGCTTGGAAAATGTTTAAGTCCTTGCTGGATATCTGTGGCATTCTTTGCCAGGAACATTTCTCGGATGAATCTGACCCTGTTGCCTTCAGGCTCTGTGGTTATAACATTACTAGAATCATAGCTGAAAGATAATGATGACTGAGGAGCCGATCGGGTCGACTGAGATGGGGGCAGTTCAGAGGGTGAATCTTCAACATCTGAATCAAGGGGGGCATTTCTTTGTGAGAAACGTCTCTTGGGGGACCTTTTTGTTGTACTTTGTCTTCTCTGGGCATCAGCAACTTGCTTTTCCAAAAGAATTACCCTCTCTGCGATAGACTGGGATATTTCAGATAGATGCTTTTCCCTTTTTTGAACTTCAAACTCTTTTGTCGGTTCGTGATACTCTGTACAGCTCTCCTCAGTGTATCCATCCACATTAGCGTGTTCCTCCTCCGAGCTGGACTCTTTTTCATAATCACTCAATTCTTCCTCGATTGAACCCCTGATCTGTTCGTCTTCCACTTTCGGTTGCTCGATTTCTACATGTTCTTCACAGCTGCTGTGGTCATTCCCACTATCATCATCTGTATTATATGTGTAATCCTTTCCTAAACTATCAGACTTAATCAAATCACTACTTTCTTTTCTGGTGTATGGATCCAGATTTTCTATCAAATTGGTTAGATCCTCTTCTACAGCATTCTGACTTTTTGTCTCATCAGAGATTTCTGTTTTATCAGCGTGGTGGCCTTCATCACCGGAGCTGACCTTGCCCTCCTTTTTCTCATCTATAAAAGCCTTTAACTCGTCACATTTTTCGGTTTGATCTGGAAGATCATCAGGGTGTTCCTCCTCCCCTGTGCTCTCCTGTTCTTCCTCATTGCTAGACACACCTTCCTCTGTGATCTCCTTTAGTTCTTTGAATTCCTCCTCAGGCTGCTTTTCCTCAGAATATGGCTCTTCCACATCTGAGTTACATGTGCTTTCGTCAACACTGACATTCAGTCCCATCGAGCCTGCTTGTCTCTGCTGTTCTTTCTCTAAGGTAGATGGACTTGCAGGATTAGACAATGCAGCTTCTCTGCCTGATTCTGTATATTCAACATCGAGTTGCTCCTCATCTGATGAATACTTTTTTTGACTGGTGTTATCAGCACTTGATATGTCTACATTCCCTCTTACATTTAGTTCTACGTAGTAATCAGAGCTTGGTTGCTCCTCCTCCTCC
>JAQFJB010000013.1:6945925-6958175 GCA_029874875.1 Naso minor
TCTTTTATCCAACACCTTCCTGTGTCTTTAAGATGAACTCAAAAAATGCTAAAGTCACTCAGTGAGCTCTTCCTCGTCAATTAGCGCAAGGAGATAATATCATGGCTGACATGGGGGGTCTGCCTGTGCCTAAGTCCGCGCAGGTGACCCCCACCCACTCTGCTGATGCCTCGGGGATCGTGGCCTGAGCCTGTTGTTATGCACCCATTAGCTGGAACAACAGGGAGGATAAACCTGCCACTCAGCTGCAGACTGAATTTAAACACATTCACACCAATTACAGTGGATTGTTCTGCACGCCCGCGGGGAAATAAGTCTGGGTGTGAGGGAAGTACGATGACCAACACCTTACACTGATCAGACGTTCTTGTTTGGAGTAAAAACACTCAGCAATGTATGTTAAAGTAAAAAATGTGGCTCTTTGGACGCGAATCAGACAAACTACTACGTTTTTTATGGAATTTCTTAACTAAAATAAGAGCTGACTTTAATATTACAACCGTGGGAAGAACCAACAGTATTTACCTTGAGGTCCAGTCATTACTTCTCCTTCATAAGAGTATATTTAAAAACATTCAGCATGAACAAAGCGTATGAACATATACACTTCTGGAGCATGTTTCCTCTGAAGTGCTAAAAATGGATTGAGGGGTCAGGGTGATTGACCCCACAGAGAAGAACCTCTTCCTTTGAAAATCGGGAAAATCTCTATTTATAAAATGGGACTCTGTCTCAGCTATAAATACCAGGAATTATCCTCAAGGTTTGGTCTGATCCCTTAAAGATTTTTTACTTGATAAATTTGATGTATGACGAAGCGACAGAGTGGCGTTAGGGGATAAATATATCCCAGGGAATATCAGCATACCCACAGAAATAAAACCTGATGTCACTGCTGTGTTATTGTGCATCGCTGGAGGATGGACATTAAAGTACACCTCATGTTCAGCTGCGAAAATACACAAAATAATGTGTCACCATTGTTTAACCGAGGTGTAGTAGGCCTCCGTGAATTTTAATGGCCCCTCGCATTAATCAGAAGAGACTAAATCATTTACAGGCAGGATGTCCGGAGCATAAACTGTGCTCCCATGCTGCGAAAACAAGGCGCCATGTGTAACGCACACACTGAGATTACCTCCACTCTGTGCGGGCCAGGAAGCCGGGTCGCTGCCCTGCTTCCAGGTGAGCAACTGGTGCTGCTGGGAGCTCATTCAGTTCCATGTGGAAGTGGGAAAAACTAACAGAGATAGCGCCATGTCATACAGAGCAAGCACTGAATGAACGGCAATGTTTTGCCATGTAGAAAAACATCTGAAGCGTGAATTTGTCCTGTAAAGATTTTCGTTTTTTTTATGTGAACTCACTGACCAATCAGTACGGAAGATGAAACATGCCCCATAATAAAATTAAAGCGTTTAAAGTGTCCCTGAAGAAGAAAGGGGGAAAGCTTTAAAAAAAGTGTCTGAAAACAATCACGAAATAATAAATACAAGACAGGATGAGTCTATTTGCAAAATTTATTTCTCAAAAGTGCAAAAAAAAGTATAAAAAACAACTTCAGTATGTACACAAACTTTAAAATAGTGACTGTACAATATTTATTATCACAACATTAATTCATATCCCTGCAAGGATGGAAGAAGAAAAGTTCAACCAGTGTTCATGTTAAAATATTCTTTTCTCAGACAGCTACAGTACAACAGTCTTCTCCACAGTCTCATTTCAATATCTCATGGAACTTCTGTGCTAGCAGTGAGATACAAATTTAAAAAAATAAACGCATTTTTGTTCAAATTTAGCTACAGAGTTTTGAGGTCAGATCATGTGTCCTTGTGAAGGGTAACAGGCCGAGCAGGAGGTTAGGAGTTGTTGTAGCTACAGTAATACACAGCTGTGCTGGCGTCTGACAGCACTGATGATATGAGGCTTTCAGGTCCTTGCATGCCGGCCTCGTGTGGCCCGTACGGCAAGCCTGTCATGTCCGCACGCGCCGAAGAGGAACTCAAATACTGCTCGAACTCGCTGCGGTCCACCTCGGCGAGCAGCTCGGCGTGGTGCATTTGCTCCACGCTGTCTGCTGAGTGAGAGTGGGAGTCAGGAGGAGGGGAGAGCTGTCCTGCTCCGCCAGGATGCCGCTTGGGGTGGCTGGGACTGCAGTGCTGGGTGTAATACATGGCCAGAGGGTTTGGGCATCCCATGTAGGAAGGAGGCAGGGTGGCAGGCTGAGGGGGCTGCTCTGGAGCTGAGGCAGGGTGTCGGTGCAGGATGGGGTTGCTGTGGTGGTTGGAGAGGGGGTCCTGGTGCTGATACTCTGCCGCCTGGGTGTGGTAAGCGTACGCAGGCATCATGTGGCAGTCCTCTTGGGAATGTGGAGGAAAGAACATGGAGTCTGACTCCACAGCGTCCAGCGGAGACGTGTCAGGTGTAGGGAGGCTGTAAGTTTCATAAGAGGGACCCCCAAGAGCCTGAGCATCTCTGTAGTGGCTGAGCGGCTGTGGAGGAAGCTGGAAGCCGTGCTCGTGGTAGCCCAGACCCAGACTCTCCACGCACACTCTGCCGTCCCCGGGCTGGGCCTGGTGATCGGACACGCCATGGACCAGAAAGCCAGAGTCCAGCCTCTTAATCCTCTTCACCTGCTTCCGCCGCCGGGGCCGGTACTTGTAGTTGGGGTGATCCTGCATGTGCTGAACCCGCAGCCGTTCGGCCTCCTCCACAAAAGGCTGCTTTTCTGTGACAGGAAGGGCTTTCCACGATTTCCCTGCAGGTCAAGAGGATAGTGCACATCAGTGATATGTCAGCAGTCGGGTGATGCACACAAAAATAGCTTGTTGCCATTTTAGGGGCAGGGACAGGTTTTTCAGGTTGCATGTGAGGCTTAACTCTGACACAGTAACTTCTGAGGACATGGAAACATCAACTGTTGCCTAAACGTTTAGGCTACTGCATCTATTAATAGCCTAAATAACCATTTATGTATTTTTTAGCAGAATAAAACAACGAAACTACAAAAACAAGCGCCTAAACATTCATAAACAATGAAGAAAATACCTGGACATCATTAGAGATTAAATACATAAAAAGTGTGTAACTGCTTACCTAACATTTTGCTGAGCTCCGCGTTGTGCAGGTCCGGGTTTTGCTGCGCCAGCCTCTTGCGCTCATCCTTCGCCCACACCATAAACGCGTTCATGGGCCGTCGGATCCGCGGTTCGCTCTTCCCGCGGCTCTGACTGCCAGAGCTGGAGGCGCACGGCTCGTTTTTCACTTTGGTGTCCCCGAGAGGACTGAGAGGGTCGGCCCACTGGCAGTGTCCCATTCCAGGCATCATGACTGACATCGCACACCTTGCCTGGGTCTGATCGTCGCTGGCGTAACCCGCATCGGGACTGCTCATCTCTGTCCAGCTGGAAGGTTTTGGAGAGCCACCGGACAGCTCGCAGAGGCGCAAACACAACACACCACAGCTGAGAGGAGCCTAGAGATAGATGACAAAGAACGTGACAAGGTTTCTGGCTTTCAGGCTGGAATAATGAGTCACATCCATTGAACTCTCACAGGGGACGCGTGGACTGAACGGTACCGACTACTCACTCAGCGCTGGATGTGATGGTTGGTGCCTATAAACGCACAGGCAGCCAATCACAAAGTGGTGGGAGTGCCTACTCGTCTACTACAAAGGTGTAAAAAAGTTTCGAGCACCCCGCCTACGAGCCTTGTTTGAAGAGCTGAGACCCTCTGAGGAAAGACGCGGTGAGAATTCAAATAAACGCACAAGTGTAACTGAAAATATGCACATTTGCACCAATTCTCGGATGAAAAGTTAATCTATGGCGAGATTAAACAGCAAGATATAAATCCATGCTTATGGTGGACATTTTAAAAAATGGAATCGTGTTTAATTTGATCGGTCATGACGCAAAAAAGAGGCGAAACTGAACTCTTTAATCCACAATAACGTTTATTTGATCCAGTTTTAATTCTCACCCTCGCATCAGACTGACACTAATGCTCAGACATCAATACACTTGATCATCAGCGTGTGTATTGGGGGGTTACCTGTGTTAAAATCTTGAATGTCAGGTTTGCACGTGGAGTTAATGGCTCCCTCATTCTGTCTCGATGGAGACTTTCTTTGATTGCGGCCTAATGAGAAGCGCTGGACAAAGGGCGTTAATTGAGGATTTGAAAGCCCCGCAAGTGGAGTTAATAGAAGTGGAGAACGCTTAAATAAACACCCATCACGTAGCTGTAAATGTTGTGATACTGGTGCCTCAGGCTGTGACGTTCAAACGTCAAAACTGTTTATTAAGTGGATACAGTGACTAGACGTCAGTCTGGGATGTAAATGACCCAAACAAACAGCTGATTGATTAAGTTTTTTAAAATCAGATTTATGAGGACACTAGATAATGTCTGCAAAAGGCACAAAAGTCTTGGAAAGACCAAATGCAGGTACATTAGGGGATAATGCCAAATCTGCGACGACTGAAAATAAAACAAAATATTAAAATAATCAGATTTAGTTATTTTTATTCGCTCAGGATTTAATTCCCAGCTATTGTAGGCTACGTCTTTCAACAAAGCTTTAAGGTGCATTTCACCCAAAACATCTGAACTATTGTGTCTCAGTCTAGTTATTTTATCCACATTATATGCTGGTTCACTTCATTGTTTGCTCTATAATCCTTGTTGGAGTTTCAAAAGTCAAAATAAAGCTTATTCACTGCACAAATACAAATATATTTAGTCCAAAAACGTTCCTCCCTGAGACTTTACAACATACAGCTCAGCCCTCGTGTGAGACTTTTGGACTTCAGTATTCACACTTCATATAAAATGTGTAGATGACATCAGCCAGTCGTCAAATTTGATCTCAATGAAATAGGTGACACAGGCCTACGTGCAAGCTGCCGAAATGTGTGAGAATGTGCTTCCTTGTTTTTGGAGCAGCTGTGACAGGTTAAAGGTTAAAGCAACCTGCTGCACCTCAAATGTCCAGACTTGGAGTGTTTATGTAGCGGAGAATGAAGCCCCCTGTTTGTGGTTAGAAATCCAAACATCACCCGTGGGCTGCGGGGGTTCTTATCAGAGTCGGCAGACCTTAACCTGTCAGCTTCGTCTGCGGGTTACAGTCAGTCTGACACGTCAAAAGCGGCTGACAGAAATATGAGAGATGCTTATGCAACCTTTCTGTGCCCCGTGCAGACACCAGCGGGGACTCCAGAGCATGCCGGGTGACCCTCTAGAGGTTGGTGGGAGGGTGTTTTGGATGGAGGTCCAGCCAAATGCTGCATGGGACAGGATCTGGACTATAATACTGTCATCATCTATTTTGCCACTGATGACCTGATAAGGTTTTCCCCCTGCAATCCTTAGAGAGGGGAGAAAGAGAGAGCCTGTGTGTGTCTGCATGTGTGTGTTGACATGGGCGTGGGTATGAGTGTGCCCTGGCCATCTCCCTTTCTCTCTCGCTTGCTGTGTGGGAGTGAAAAATCCTGGCGTTTGATGGGAGAAGTCATAAAGTCTGGAGTCGTAGCCACATTTCCTCTACAAGGTGAGGTTCAGAGTCAAGCCAAAGGAGAGGAGGGGAGGTGGTGGTGGTAGGGGGGATACAGGGAGGTGACACGCCTCAAACCCCCCCCCCTCCTCCATTCCTCCCCCTGTCGCTCCACCAAGTCCCCCACCCCGTGCCTGGGGAGTCTGGGGCTGGGTGGGGGCCAGGGCTCTCGACGCCAGCCTCTGGACTCTGCGCTCAGGGAGAGGTCACTTGGCTTGCTTACACAATGGCATTATCTCAGTTCCAGCCTCGGCTACTGCAGCGGTGAGCACTTCCTGTCCCTCTGCAAGCACTTCCTGTCCTTGGCGTAGCAGCACAAACTGTCCGCCTTCCAAGTGAGTGCTGTAACGCAGTTGAGCTGCTGGTCGCCAGTCTTGCTGTTTAAATGTCTGTGGGTGGCTTTCTTGGGAATTGCACAATGTGTTTGCTGGCTCCTTTGTGCTGAGCTGCTTGTGTTAGTTTAAATCACAGGGACGGAAGGTATATATATGTTAGCACTCCGCTCTGATCCCCTGACACACTCGAGCTGCAGAGGCCCGAGATGGACAAAGACACAGAAGGCCAAAGAGCTCTGAGTCTGAACAATGCTCAGCTAATTAGCAGCAAATATTTGGATGTTTTTACCCGTTTCTCAAAATCTTACACTTCAGCAAGAAAATATCAGTGTAAGAGTCGACAGACAATTTATTTTTAATATGATTAATCAATTAATTTGTTTGCTTTTTTTCTCTGTCTTATTTCATAGTTGATTTAAGATCATTGGATGGTAGGTTGCTGGCTTGACAAAAAAAAATCAACTTAATCATGTTAAGACCTAAGTTTCCAAAAACCAATTTTTGAGCGTTTTTCCCAAATTTGTGACATTTAATGGACAAAACAATTCATTTATAGACCATGTATACCACTTATCTTAAGCACGATATATGTCATGGATTGCTTGTACTATAAATTATTGCATCACTGTAAATATGTAATGCAACTAATCATAGATGAGACTTGTCCAATTTCCTGGTCACTGGAGGCTTAAATGTGCATTCATAGATTTTTTTGCCACTTGGGAGCTGAACAACAGTCCGTAACCACAATGCAGACCCAAAATGATAAGTTGTTCTTCCAAGACATGTTTGCTTACCAGCTTGTCACCGATTGTCTGCTGTGCATTGGGCTGGTACTGCACTGCGGGTTTATCAAAAATTTTCTCTTAAAAGAAGTCACCTTCGAGCGAAAAACAATGCAGATGAGAGGCGCGAGACCCATCAAAACAGAAGAAAACGGTGGACATAAAAACAAAAACCATGCAAAGATGCAGAGTTTTAGAGCTGAGGGAAACTGCAGAGTTGGGCGAAAATTGTCTTTATGACACTGTCATTTGAGCCGCTGTTCATGTAAAAATTTTAAATACAGCAGCTTTAAAATGTGGGATTTCATACTTTTAAAGCTGTTTGACAGTTCAAAGTAATACATCCTTCATAAGTGCTATATGTAACATTTTACTGTACATTTCCTACACAGAGAGCAAATTAGGGTTGATGTGTAGTTTCCTAGCCTGGTTAAATCATTTTGTTGATCATTCTGTCCAGGCTCCACACAAGCGCTTTGAGCATGCACCAAAAGTGATGTGGGTCAATGAGCTTCTCCTGAGGAGGGTCTACTGGCAGCCACAGGTGTGGTTTTAGGTGTGCCGAACAATGGCGGCAGTTCCTGAACAGGTTAGCAAAGATGCTGCTATAGTATCAGTTGTGTCAGAACTGGGAAGTATTTCTTCCCTAAAAGAAAAGCAAAGAACGACACCAAAGGCTTTTCTTGATGGAAAAAATGTTTCCACTCTTCAACAGACTGACTTCAGTCAAAGTTTGATTTACCAAGTTGGAAAGTTTCAGAGTGTTTGGCAGCATATTGAGAATTAACAAAGTCATGAAACTATTTCCAATCCAGGAATTGAACCTGGGCCACCCAGGTGAAAACTAGGAATCTTAACCACCAAAGCTGTACTCTGTAAACACTGTCTTTAAATTGTGACCCATCTATTAAAGTGCGTAAAATGATTTGAAGCAGATTTGACCACATTTTTTGTTTAAAACGTTACTTACAGCACTTTAAAAAGGATTAAATGATCAAAAAGAGTCCTTTTGTTCAGATTTAGGTGCCTCACCAACAAAAAGTTTTTTGGGTATTAAAGGGTTATAAATATTACATGTATTACAAAATCGTAGCAAAAATTGCAGCAAAGTTATAGTTCTATAAAGTCTAAAGACCCATCTGGAAGTGTGCAGACATTTTGTCATTATCATTGGTGAGATAGTGATTGTTTATATTGTCAGATTAGACTACGACTTCCTCCATCACCTGCTGGAGAGCGGGAGGTGTTTCAGGATGGGGGAAGGGTCTCATCAGGAGCAGAGAATGAGGAGGTTAAGGAAGGGATCACATGACAGATGTGCAGAAGAGAAAGAAGGAGAGAAACATCGTGTCTGAGATGGATTCTGTAAATAGAAATCACACCTTTTTTTTTTCCCCAAAGCTGGAACATTTCAAGTTTCAACACTAATAATGTCACTCAGGAATTCAAAATGAGTTTCTATTCTGCCTTCAGCTGTCAGTCAAAACTCTGCAGAAGTCTGCTGAGGACAAACTGAATCTTTAGTAACCTGAAAATCACCCCATGAGATTGCAGATATGAGAGATCATCTGCAGGTTGGTGGTTTAATTATGCACACATTTAGGATGTGAGAGTCTGTGTTTGGTAATGTTTTTTCCACAGGTCCTTCTTTGGACACACAAATTGGGGACTTGAAATTCTGGCAAATGACGTAATAAAAGAAGACAGACATTGATCTGGCTATTAATAGCATTGCCTCTACCTCTCATGCACCCACGGATGTTTTAATGTGTTATTGGTAGTATAAGCTTCCCCTCCCCCAGGGGATTGCTGGGAAAGTTTCCTCGCTCAGAAGCACACACCACAACTCTGCAGAAAAGATTGCTGGGACGTTGTCTGACGCAGACAAACGGGGACACAGAGGAAGCCGTCTCCACTCTCGTCTCATTGTTCAGGAGGCGTTAATCTGTCAGGGATCTGCTGGGAATCAGGTGGGGATCTGCCCGACACTGCTGTGTTTATGAGTCAGACATCTTCACCCTGCACATCTCCACAGCACCATCCTGCCCCCGCCTCGAGAAGATGCTCTAATGATAAAACCGTTTCTTGTTTGTCCCTCTTGCTCAGCTTTCAGATGAGCACATCCGCTTTATCTCCTCGTCTCGCCCTCATTCTGCGTCTGTTTTACTAAACTGAAGCCCGGCTCCAAGACAAATCTTAAGTATGCCTTTAGTCATGCTAACATGAGGATGTTTGGAAACTTTTCACCACGAGTTGTGGTGACCTCAGGGTTTGCATGCTGCCAGGGGTCAGCCAACAATAAAACGGAAGCAACAAGTAAAATAATCAGTCTCTTTCCTGAGAACATCCATAGTGCTGTAGTTTCACTCGGGCGACTTAGAGGATACAGAAGTACAAAATTATAGTGTCAAGCACATCAGGTTATGAAACAGTGGCATTAAACAGAAGAGGCCTAAGTGAATGTATAACCTTGGAGAAAGGTATATATACATTTCTAGTCAATGACAAAGTATATGTATGTCAAGTTAAAAAAATTCATATTCATTTATCATTTTTTTCAGTTATGATAACAATGTACGCTAGTCACTGCCGTTTTTGTCGAAGTTTGACAGAGACACAAACAGATGATCAGAAACTCTCAATAAAAGTGTAAACCCATACTGACAGCACCCACTGGTTTGTACAGTATTGTTCTAAAGCCTCAAATTTTTCATTTTGTTGTTTTTGGGACAGAAGTAACCATATTTGGACAAAAGGGCGGAGCTAGGGACGACATGCATTGCTACGCCTCTGTCCTGATTGGACCTGCTTTGAACCATGAGTTGTGCTCTGCTGTGTGGTCACGTTTACTCTAAATGGGACCATAATTTACAAAATGCACATCATGTTGTATTAATATAGACTTAAAACTAGCAATTAAGACCGAACATATGAGGAAACTGTAATCAATCAAGTAAGAAGGAGCGTAATTTACTCACACGCTCACATAACATTGAACTCCCCCCCCCGTCCTTTGAAAAGAACAGGTCACTTCTGCACTGCCGTTACTTTTATGACCAGCAAGTTCTGTCCTGTATTTATAGCCTGCAGTCTATGGAAAACACTTTCATGCTTTGCCTCTAAATATGAAGCAACAGCTAGCAGCCCATTAGCCTCCCATAAGGATTGGAAATGGGAAAACAGCCACAAAGATCCACCTACCTCAAAGTGTTTTTACACTTTGTTTTACACTTTGAGATGAAACATGCTAACTAGTGGGATTTAGAGATGCTAATTGGTCGGTACCGATGGCTGTCTCCTCTTGTTTCAAACATTTTATGCTGTTCTAAGTTAACCTACTAAAGAATATTGCTTCACAGATTTGAGCACATTTACAAAATGTCAAACAGCTGCTTTGACCAGCGTATAGATCAGCCTAATTATCTGAACTAGTTTTACTGACCGTAGCTCATAATATATGTGCGAGTGTAACTGGCAAGTATAGTAAGTCCTAAGTGAAGTCTGGAGTCTATATGACGTGATGGACGTTTTAGGTTTTAATTTTTATATTTTATCTTTATTTTCTTTTTTAAACAAGTTTAAATAATACAGGTATACGTGTGCAACTTATATCTAATAATATCTATGTCTTCTATGTATCATAAACACAAGAAACAAAACAAAACTTTTTGAAAATAAGATTCAGGTTATACCAAACCAGATTTAACCTTTAACTCCAGTGTACACCTACACTAAGCTTTGCTCTCAGGGTGACTTTACTCATTTGTGACTGTGTTCCACTTTTTTATAGTAACACAACAGGGAGAAGAATATCTATTAATAGAAGTTCTTGATTGACTGATGAATCACCATTAGTAATAGGGGGAAAGGGAAAACCCAGGTTTCCTCAGTGAAATGAACAGGAGGGTCAGCCCCACGGGAGAGCAACTCTTTCATCTCTTCACTTTTGCTGGCCCGACCCTAATCCTCCCCACCGGTGACCAGCACATTGTACTGACGGAGGCTAATTGAGACCCGTGTTTATCATTTTTATGACTTTATCCATGAAGACAGAGGTATGGTGGGCTTCCTGTTCTCCAGGTTCCTTGACACACCAGTCGCATTATTAGGGTCAACCTCAGCTCCCATCTCGCCACGGCATTGTTCCCTACTGGTGCTATGACCATTCCCAAACTGATAAGACTTGTCTATTTTGGGCCTGTCTTTTCTTTTTGTCCTTGACACATGAGTTTGAGCCTCAAATAACTTTTTAAGTTCTTTTAAAAGAAAAGAAAACAACACACAAGCACTTGCAAAATGTAAGAGGCACCAGAACATGAGCTGCAGTTTTGCTTCTTGTACCATCAAAGGGATTAAATTACACTTCTAAACAATACCGACCTCTCTGACGTGCCAACAATACTTTTGACCAGCTGAGCAGACTTACTGCAGGCTTTGTATGGCAAAATAACGCTTTGCCTCATAAGTATTAGTGAGAAAACAAATGATAGATTTTGTCCAAGCGGCATTATTGTTTTCCTGACAGCCACCAGCCACATAAATACTGCTCTCCAGAGTCTGACCTGCCTTTCACCTCTCCGCCCAAAGAAGTCCCTCAATTCATCTCGTCCGTTCTGCAGCAACATGATGATGCTGGTTGAAGCAACTGCACTTTCACTCCCAAACAAATGGAATTAAGAATAACATCTAGACTTTAAAATCAGCTTGAAAGCTTTGAGATGAATGTTGATGAGTCAATTACTGATCAAACTGTCTTCATTTAAAAAGTGAGGACAGACAGTGAGGCCTTTGTATATGACAATCAGGGTGTGAATTGATTCCTCAGTCCCTCAAACACTCTGAATCCTTTCATGTGTGGCCAGAACAAAACGGCGAAACCCCTGAGGGTGCTAAAAGGACGCCACGCTGGCTCAGGGTGACCAATGTCGATCAATAACAGCGTGTGTGATCAGTGGCATCGCACCTAGCAAGAATCTGGATCAATAGAGGTGAGCAAAGGAGCTGCAGAGACAGAAGATAAGAGGAAAGATCACAAAACTTATCCTGAGCTGTGGTGGAAACAAAATCATAAGACTCGGTTTATATGGGACTTTTTATAATTTTTTTTTTCTCAGAGTGAAATAATACTCCGTCATTTCTGGAGATTACAGAACAAATACTCCAAAACTCATGGCTGGAACTTCCTCATATATGCAGCAACTTCTCGTTTATTGTACTGCGGTTAAAAAACTCCTTAAAACTGTTTTCCCATGTAAACGATGCCGACCTTTTGTTGCATCATGCTGCCATTGCACAGTTACTGGCACACAAGCAAAAGAAGTTATTAAACTCGTCTGCAGTTAAATTTAAGTGCTCCACAGTCCATGCTATCCTTTATTGTGTCAAAGTGAGAGAAATGGCTAAGGAATGCACTGCATGTTGTTTTCACACAGCTGTGGTTTTACGGAGGAAATGCACTGTGTGTGTGAGTGCTTCCTCCCTACGTTGTTCCCTTTACACTAACACTATATAGAAACAGGCAGCATTGATAGGAAGAACCAAACAACCTTTAATCAGATTCACACATAATT
>JAQFJB010000013.1:7202116-7212664 GCA_029874875.1 Naso minor
TGAATGACGCATGAAGAGTTTGGACTTCTTGCTCTTGTGTCTCAGTCCTGAAAGAAGAGACATGAGGATGAGTATGATGTCCAATCAGAAATGCTGAGCAAAGGCCGCCAATAAAGATAAATAACTGCCAAGTGACCTTTTTCCAACGAGGAATACGAACATGGAAACCCTCAGCATGCCCCGTATTTATATTTCATTGTTACACTAATAGCAGCAATTACATTTATATTACAGCTGTTAGCTGCACAATGTTTGTCTAATTCAGGTCAACAGAATATTAAGTGAACACGAGACCACTTTCAAATTTCCTGCTTGTGATAAATGAACAACTTGCAGCATGTGTGGCTTGCTTGAGAGTCATTGAAAACCCAATAAACTTTAAGGATGTGTTTGCTTATTTCATCACCTGGATGAGCATGCAACCTTATCAGCGGTGGAGAGCAGGTACATTTACTCAGGTGCTTTAAGCTGCTCCGGTCAGTATCTTAAAATTAATTAATATATTGGATTAAATCATAGTGTGTAATGTGAAAACAGTCACTAGTTACCCTCCAGTTGGAGTACAGAGATTTGTTTTGGTTGTACTGGCCGCACTTTTATAGTTGTGGTTCTGTTTATTCCCATCAAACATGTTTTCAGCAAATAAAAACAAACAAAAAAACTTAAAGTTATTCGCCAGCTAGTGAACTGTACTGGGTAATGTATTTAGCAGTTAAAGTACCAGATATTTGTTTTTATTTAGAGCCGAATGGAGTGAACCAAACAGCACATGAATGAGAAAACATTCATTGTGATGCTTGGACAACATTTCCAGGCTGATTTTAGTGCTAAATTATATCCGTCAATGGAAATTGAAATGACTGTTTCTACCTTTTAAAATAGAACTTGGTCAATAAGGTATCAAAACTCAATTACTGTCTGTTTAAACCTCAACTACGCCACATTAAAATTTTGCTCTTTCAAATTTGCAACATTTATATGAAAGCAAGCTTAAAGATTAAGAAAATAGCAAGCATAAAACACTCAACAGTATAAAAATATTAAAAATCTAAACTAGCTGCAAAGCAAAGATTCTCCTTACAGAGAAATAATTACTAATTATAAACATATTGTACCTAATTATTAATTAATAAGAGTCAGAAAGGACCTTTATTTATTCCAACAATTTTTACATTGTGGTAGAGTTTGAGAGCTTTTTGAAAGAAACATCAGAAATGCAGAGTTTTAATGGAATATATTTGCCTTGTGGTATTTCTGCCCTTTGAGTCAAGGCTCTGAATATCTTCATCCACTTCTGGCCATTATCTGTTGCAAAAATAATGTGTTGATGCTGAAGCTTAAATATGATCAATTACAGGGAACATGTGTCACTCTGTGGCTGATTTAGTCTGAAAAGAATCGATAAGAGTTCTTTCTCTAACCGCGGCGGTCTGACAGTGACCACCGCGCCGGGCTGCTGATGGACTTGTGAATGTCATTATCTGTGCGAGCACTCCCTCGCCACACGGAGAGTGCCTCAGTAGTGAAGCCATCCTTAACCTTTTGGGGGTCATTATAGGCAAATAGGGACTCATTTTGATCTTATAACTAATGTCTGATATGAAATATTCAAGGACCCGAGCCTTTGCCAATTAGTGGAGCTGTGGGCGGTCGATGATGCTGCTTTGACTGCATTCATCTCCATCATACTGTCATGGCCGAATGCAAGGCTGTTGTCAATGTCTCAGAGCTGCAGAAAGGAATTTACATTTCTCAAATGTGCTCTGATTCATTTCACTTCATTCAAGAACACAACGCTTCCTTTGCATTGTGTGGTATTGAGGATTATACAAGGTTTTGGTCATTAATAAAACTTTATTTTTATCTGTATAGTTGTATACAAGGGTTAAAATTTAGAACTTCAGAAACTTCAAGCTTTTCAAATAAGTTGTTCTAAAATAAAATTAAGCCTAAATGTGTAAGAGCAGGTTGCCAAATGACCCAGCTGTCAAATGACAGCTGTTTGCTGGGAAGTTTGCATGAGAAATTTTTAAGTTTTTGTGTGTTTTATCCATTTGTCTTTTTAAATTCTCATCTGACCAAGTTTTAAGCAAACACTCCATTTCTACATCAAGAAATAGTGAATATTTTGCTGAAATTGTTCTTAAATTTTTGTCACGGGGAACAGTAGCTTTGATGACATCACATCCTCCTTTCAATGCTTGAGCGTGTGCAACCGCACTGTGCTGAGCCCCACCTCTTTCAATGGCTTCTGGGCCAAGAAAGCGTGTTGTGTGTTGTGGTGGCGTATCACAGTGGTCAAACAAACTAGATTATGGGGTCATGGTATTACCCAGTGTGAGTCGGGACTTAGTGATTTGCTCTGTGTTTGGTCCCTACCAATTCCTAAGGGAAATATCTGGCTCTTCAGCAGCTTAACACTCCTCTTTGTTTACCAGGTAGTTGCTGACCAAACCACACAGTATTCTGCTGGTTTTCTTTACAAACAGATGAATTGATAAATTACAAATTTAAAGCTGCAGTTGGCAACTTTGGGGTAAATATTAATAATTTTATGTGTTCTATTTGGAAAAAAATGTCATAATACTCAGAGACAGTTGTTAGTAAGTGACATGGTCGGACAGTATCGCAACATCTCTGTGTTTTCCCATCATGCCTCTGTATTCACGACTGGTAAAAATCTCACCACTGTCATTTTTTATGTCCCCAGTCAGTGACACTCTCTGCACTCTCTGTCCTAATGTGCAGGTCTACATTGTGCTTCTTAGCAACAGGTGACGTCAGCACAAGCTAATTAACTCAGTTCTGACTCTTCTCTGCTGACAACAGAGTGCCTGCAAGTGACACTGTCAGTCAGCTCGAGCTCGAGCTGAGGCGGACCAGTTTACTCTGCTGCAACTGTCCCTCCAAGTATTTCGTCTCGCTTCAGACTGGACTTAGAAGAGAGAAAAACAAGAAACGAAATAAAATGTGAGCCAAACAGCGGCAGCGAAATTACATCCCAACAAGTTTCATGCTACAGCTAACATTAGCTTGCTAGCTCGTTAGCAGAATCATCTACTGCAACTTTAAGATTAAGCGCTTCAAAGCATAATGTCAGTTAAGACATTGAAGTAATATTAATAGTGCTGCAAGGACTGAAAGAGTCATCTCAGGACACTTTCAGTTCTTATTGTGTTTCAGTGTGCATATTACCAAACAGATGTGCGACAAGGTAAATTAATGCACCTCACAGACAAACTTTGGCCTTCAAGGCCTCTGAGGGTCTGCGGCGCAGGGGCAGTTGCCTGTTTTGCCCTTTTGGTAAGCTCGCCTTGAGTGCAAAAATAGCAACATTTTAAATAAAATTAATAAAATAATGGGAAAGCACTTGGAAGATAATACAAAACATAAAACAAATAAATATTTCTCAGATGACAAAAGGTGTATGAAGCACATTTAGAAGTACTGATGTCCTTCTCAAACTAATTTCATAGTTGCTCAAGTTGCTCCGTGACCTGAAAGTCTCATTTGTCGTTGCTTTAAAAAAGTGTCTAATCTTCACACTGTACCCCTGAACTCACCTCAGCTGGCGAGGGGGCGGAGCAGGTAATTCTGTGTGACAGCCGAGGCTGAGTCGTGACGGTGACTTTGACGTGGGAAAATATCGTGCCGCCGCTGAGATTAAACAGCAACTGAATCAATGGGGAGCTGGCCTCATGAATAATGCATGAGGGGCGTTCTCCCAACAAGTCCCTTCAAAGTCTTCGAAGAGGAAGCACAAACAAGTGTTAAATATGCAGGTGGAGGTCAGATTATTGGCTTTTGATCACGTGTCTGAACAGAGAATCAGAGCAGGGTTTCGCACAAGGACGTCAAGAATTACATGCTGTTGCTGAACGTGAGTTGGGCACTCATCACTACAGGCTGAAGGAAACAAAAAAAATTTAACATTTTCACTAAAAATAAAAGTTGTTCTCTTCATTATTTGAAGTTCAAAGCAATGTTGTAAACTATGCTTAGAAAGATTTAAGAGAGTTTTCTTGCAGAGCTAAATTTAATCAGCGTAGCAGTTTCAGGATAATAGTTGGGAAATAACACCAAACAGTGAATAATAATTAGAAACAACACTTTTCCAAGCAATTAAGCTGCTGCATAAAAGGTGAGGAGAGAAAACAGCACCGTCCAGCTTTGAGACACTGTGGGAGTATGTAAACTTGAAGTCATCTTCAGTTTGATGAGGATGTGTCCGAGGATACATACAGGAAAGATCTGTGAAAATGATCAAGTAAGTATTTGATCCGTGTTAAGATGTTCAAAAAGATATGACCTCGTATCTTTCCCGCCCTCATTGGCCAAATCCTCAGCATCATCACTTAATGCTTCATCAGTCTCAGGCTTCATTTTAATTGTCCAGTCAAAACTGTACAAATGACTTTTTTTTATTTGTAAAAACGCTTCTCTCATTATTTCTAAATTTTATTTTATTCTTATTTTTTGGTGATAAATTTTTGGTATTAAAAACTGTTTTTATTCTCATAATATGATTTAAAAAGTTTTTGTTTCATGATTTCACAGCTTCAGGCACTGATGTTTCTCTGACCTTTCAGACTCTTCGACTGCAGCAGGATTGAGCCAGTTAGATATGCCCAAACAACGTTATTATGCAAACAAATGTAATCATTTCATAAATTGTGGATCAACTGGTGTGTCACATACAAAACATTTTCTAGGAATGTCTGATTTATTCAAGTTCAAATAACTTCAGAGCATTAAGTGAAGCCACTTCCAATGTCCTGAAAGATGAAAATAGAAATCCAATTGAGCTGATTAAAAAAAAAAAAGTGTGTTAAAGCTGAGGTAGGCAGTTTATTTTTGGTGTCATAGGGCAAAAATTCCACAATAACCTTGTAGCATATTATAATTCACGTGGTCTGACGTGGTCGCTACAGTGACATGCTTTATGTTCTTAAACTGGCCTCTGCCAACAGAAGTGTCTGCAGGCGACACCGTCAGCAGCCTTGAGTCGAGCTGAGACGGACCAGTTTACCCTGCTACAACTTTACATGCAACCTTTATGTCGCATCTTGAAACTTTGGTGTAAACTGACCTTAGAGGAGAGAGCAACGATAAACGAAATAAGTTAGTGCAAAAACAGGGAGGGGAGGGCGCAGCCAAGTTGCTTCTCAAAGGGTCTCATGCTACAGATAGCTTGATTTCCAGACGTCAGCTTTAATAGCAGCATGTGATAGCCGTAGTTTATATAGTATGTGGGAGAAATTCAGATGTTGGTTTTACTCTCTGTCTTGTTGTTGATGGCAGTGATGCTTCAAACACTGATAATGTCGACACTGAGGTGTCTAAAGTCTCCACATTCAGGTAGACTGAGAGGGAGAACCTTGAACTTTTCTGAGCATTATGCGTGAATACTCCCTGTTTAAAATCCACAGTGATTTGTCAGTGTTGTGTGTCTGTTCTCAGAAATGTCTTTCTTTTAGTAGAAAGTTGCTCAGAGTTTCCATGGAGACACACTGATGCCCCCAGATGATGCTGAGGAAGGTTGTGTTTGTTTCTTAGAGACGTTCTTCTCATTACAAAACAGGTTTATTGTAACAAGACCAAACAAGCAGCCCGTTCATTGTCACATTATTCAATTGAATAACTTGGAGAATAAAGTCTCCTGATTAAAAGTACAGAGTTATTTTGAAAGATTTATAAATAATAACAGTGATGGAGGACAAATTTTACAATTTCTTCTCCTGAACTAGGAAACCAAGGATTTTTGAACCCACCATCAGTTTCATTACTTTCTTGGAACTTTGTATGCAATTGTGTTGCACTCGTGTTTTCCTAAATAATTTACATCTACAACACTGTTTCTATATAAAGACATAGGCCTAAATTTACATTCTGCAGCATCAGAAAAACCTTTTCTATTTCACTTTCTATTGTACTTGGGTCGAAAAGAATCAAGTTCGTTGTCAAACTGTCTTGAAGTTATCTCAGGATCTGTTTTCTGTTTTTTTGTCTGTTTTACTGGAAAATTCAGTCTTGTTTAAAAGGTCTGTGGAGACTAAAAAGCATGCTAGTCTGACGCTTGACTACAGGCTGTCATATTTTACTTCTCGCCTCAAATACTGCAGTGTCACACTTTCAGACGTACAACAAACAAGATATTTTCACATCAAAGATACAGCAACCCTTTATAAAAAGCTCTACTAATGCAGTGCTGTTATATTAAATAAAATAAACTACATAATTAAAACTGAATTATGAATATAAAGAAATTATAGATGCAATTTATGTAATCTCAACCTTCCAGTCACTCAGAAAGACTAGAAAGTCTCTAGTTTACTTCACAGCAAGGTCTATTTAGTGGAGCTGCCATTTCCTGAGAGGACAAACTACATCCTGCTCATGTTTGGTTCCATCTCAGCCTTTGATCTGCGGCACTGAATTTGTCACTAAAATGCAGCAATGTCAGCTGCGGCGCAGGAAGCATCAAAGGCCTCTCGACAAAACAGTACTTCAGAGTCACATCTGTCCACATCTGAGGTTGCTTCCTCGCGTCCATCTTACTGCAGCAACACCTGCAACATCGTGCTCAGTTCGACCTGGAGGTCCGTCGCTGTGTGACGTACTTCAGGGATCCATTCAAATCTGTCGGAAGCTTGCTTTTGAATGCCACAGCGTGTGCACGTCGACTTTATTTATTCACAACAACACAAAACAAAAGGCTGACCTCGAGTGTCTATTGATTCACCTGAATCATGTTTAGCTGCCTTTATGTGATTTTCATTCAGTCCACTTGGTGCCAACTGTCGGTATTCAAACCCATCGTTTTACAGTCAATGCTTTATTATCTGAGGAATGAATAATGGTAGCCATAGAAACCAGAAGTGTAGACTTTTTGAAATAAGTCAGTGGTGTCTTTTTTCCTTATTATTTAATTATAGATGTTCTCCCATGGAAGGATCAGGTGTTATTACTCTGGCAGGGATGCACCCCATGTTGTTGTTGATCAGATTGGGAGCAGAACAACGTGGGAATTCACTACAGCTCCAGCCTTGATCAGAGAGCTCAGCTGTTGCTTTCTAGTCACCGCTAAGCAAACATGAGCTCCGTGATCGCCAGGCTTAATTTAAAGGCTCTAGATGTCACCAGTTTGTTTTTAACCAGTCCCTCCTGCTCACTTTAATTACTTCTACTCCATCTAAAGTCTCTCCACGTAGTTTTCTGCCACCTAATTTTCCTCTGCAGGTTTGGTGTGTGTAAAGTTGGCTCAAGATTTCACATTGTATCCAGTTTTTCCGCATTTGTTCTGGATATTTATGAAGCAATGTCTCTATTACTCAACCTAGTGCAGAATCCTCATGAAAAACATGTCTGGTCAAAGAAAAGGAGATGTGTGCATGCAGACATAGTAGAGCATTAGCAAAAGTACAGGCTACATTTGGTTAACACAGAGGAAAGAATTAAAAGATTTTCCAAAGAAGTTCCTTGGCAGTGAGTCAGAGATACTGCGTTTGCAACATGTATGCAAAATGGCGTATTATTGTATAATGTATGATGGAAAGTGATGTAAATATTGTCCGTCTATGAGTCTGGGTCATTCTGATGTCCTTGGTCACACTGAAATGTAGATCTAAATTAAAATCTCCACTGTGTCATTTAGCTATAACACACAAAATCAAATCACAGTGAACAAACATAAATATATTTCAAGACCAAAATGTGTAATATAGACAGACAAAAGACCAAAAGGCTAACACTAAAGAAGCATTGAAGTTGAGGAAAACAACAGTAAAAAGTAAAAGTAGGTCTATGACTTGTTAGGTTGATTATTTTAATCTTTAAAAAATAAACAGAAAACTTCTATTTTCCTCTAAAAACCTAAATACCAACACACTGACCAGCATCATGGCAACATTACAACAGTAATATGTAATTAAACTGATTGAAATATTTGCTGATCACAAGCAGCAGCTCCTCATGTGATGATATATTTTACTTCATGTGCAGACAAGAAACTATAAACCAACAAAAGGAAACTGTAGCACTTTGATCCAGCTTACTTCAGTGGTTAGCATCAGTATAATACCTTTCCTCACGAGTATTTTGGTTGGTCAAGATACTAAATCCTCATGTACAACTTCAGATTTTTGTTTCAAGAAGAAAATCTGAAGCCAAAAGTCATTTCAGTCATTCATATTTTTCAAGAATTGATTGAGAGAGAGAGCTTCAGGCAGCATCTTCTCCAGGGAGATCTGCTGCTCTGGGTTCACCATTAAACTCACCTTCAAGAACTTCTGGCAATCTGAGAAAAAAACAACAACAAAGCAAAAAGCAATGGTAATAGTGGAAGATGAACTAATCTCTTGTTGCACAAAGGAAGAAGCTTTGCGCATGTCCGGTATGCAGGTTAAAACTCAATTACTGTACTGACACCAGCATTGTCTTACTTTGGGACACATTCAGCCAATTTATCTCACTTTCATGCGGAGAAACTCAGACGTGTCAAAGTTTTTGTGTCCATCCAGCAGTTCGTATAGCAGCGTGCTAGACTGTAGTGAGGCTGATCTCATACCTTCCTGTTACTGTATATAAAACTCGTATGCATATGCAGAGGTTCCTACAATACACAGCAATAGATGAGAAGGTAAAACAACTAACAGAAGCTTTAAGAGATGTAAAGATGAGCAGCCTAAACATGCAGATGATTTTCTGTGGCTTTAACATCTTTATAGTAATTTTATCGATTTTCAAAATACTTTTTTTTTACCTGCAGTCAGGTCACGTAAGGGCAGCCCAACAAGCTGTAAACACAGCAGCCTGAACATAACACGTTGTTCGTATAGGAAACACGTTAGCAAGTTGCTCATTAAGTGAACTAACAGTTCAGCCGGGTTTTTATTCTGTGTCATTGTTGAATGTTGTTTTCTCCCTCATCATGTGGATTAAAACAGACTTAATAAGACTCCTGTGGACCAAATTGTATATTATTCAATTACCCTTAACAGCTAGGGAGAAGAATTCATTAGCTGAGTTTAGCATTAGCTAAGGCAAGCTGTGGCTGTCCCACCAGCTAGCTTTCACTTAAGGTCGCTCTTGAGCACAGTTTGGCTTGTTTTCTAGCTCTTTTTTTATTTTTTCATATGGATAAAAAACAAACAAAATATGTGAGTACAGCTTGAACTTTAACCAAATACGTAGTTATTGCGCCTTTATTCTGAGTGGTAGAAGCAATTCCTGCCTGGACTTAAAGCCATGTCATTACAGATAAACAGCACCTGAGCATCACCGCCTACACATACCTTTTTACTTTATTTCCCCACAGTGTTTTTCAGCACTGTATTGCAGCAATACATCCATTCAGCTGAGATGACAGTGAAAGCAAAGCCCTCTAATGCACGACATTCTTCAGTGGTCGGATCAATAGAGACTTGTCGGCCTTGGCTGAATGGATAAGCATCTGTGGGTTTAGTGGGGTGGTGCTGTCACTGCAACAGTAAGTGAACGTTAATTGACTGTGCAGCATCTTCTTCTTTCTTGATGAAAATCATTGCGATCTTGTCTACTTCTCTACTAATTGGTTTCTTGTAATGTCCTCTTTGAGAAACATGAAGTGCTTAGAAGACGGTTAGCTTGGAGGAAGGCTGGAATAGTAACGATGGATATAAAAAAGTTATTGCATGTAGTTTACTTCCAACATCTGGAGAGTTTCTATTTACCCAATGATATTTATTTCTTCCTGTGATAAGGGTTGTTTGGGTTGTTCTTTACCATGTTTGCTCACATTGCATGTTTCAAATAGAACGAATATAACTACAGGCTAATTGGTATTCATCTGTGAGCAACAACATCTCCATTGCAGATTCAAACAGGTCACCTATTCTCCCATGAGGCCATTGTGCTACACTCACTGCAAGCTTAAGAAGCTGGCTGAAGTATAGCGAGCTGCTAATGAGCTGGAAAATGTGGCAGGTGGACACGGCTTAATGAAACAAAACGCTTGACCTAAAGAAAGCATTGATGATCACGAGGGAGGTCTTTTTATACATTTTAATTCACCCCCTGACAATTGCGTTTCTGTTTATTTTTCAAATATTTTAAAAGCTTACTTTTTTGTTTGTCTTTTGTATTTGTTGCCAAAGAAATGAAAAGACGCAATATCCACAATTACCTTTAATGCAAAAGCATCTAATTTTAATGTGAAAAATAGTTAAATTGGCCGAGCTTTTCCAAGACAAATGAAAAGACTATCGATGAAGTTTGGTATCAAATGTTTGCACAACTGCACAAGTCAGTGGCTGTTAATGTAAGTAGACAAGTGCTGCAATGACAATTACATTGATTAAATGTAAAAGAATCTCTGCTGTTTATCTTTTTATTAAAGGCAAATTGATCTCTTCAGTAACTGGTAAGTTACTCTAAACTTTTTTTAGCAACTGTTGCAGTGGTGTAATGCGCGGCCGTTTTTGCAGACAAACAGTTATCTACAGACTTCAGTGCCAGAATCCAAAATAACATGATCCCTTAATTAAAGCAAGTGACGTTTGAACTTTTGTC
>JAQFJB010000013.1:7226469-7241719 GCA_029874875.1 Naso minor
TGTTTGTACTTTTTATCTGATGCACCAGTCCATAAATTCTTAAAGGTGTGCATTAGCCTTTTAGTCACTATTGTAAACACAGCAATAGCTTTCCATGTTAGCTGAACTTTTGCACTGTGCTGCAGTCAGTCAGGCATGGCCCCGGGGGGGCGGCACCGATGAAAGGATTTCATGCGGGTTTCCCCTCAGAAAGCTGTCACTCACACAGCGCCCAGAGGAGCGGGGAGATCCTGGGTTGAAGCTCTGAGTCTGAGAGTTGAACTTGGAAGACAGACAGCCGTAGTATTTCAGGCAGCAGTTTGCCAAGAGCAGAGTTGGATTTCATGGCTGTAGACGCAAAATTGACACCATGTCAAATGTATTTGAATATATTTGCTTTGTTTATTAAAATACTCATCATTTCTTCTTATCTTATCTAAAGACACCTTATGAAATGTAATGGGGAAATGTAAGGATTTGTGGCTGGTTTTGTCCTTTAAAAGTGTTACAAAATTTTATTTGTCTGGAGTTCACCAGAGAGATTAAGTTAAGTTTTCAACAGATCAAAATGCCACTTCATCTGACCCAATAACTGCATTAGATTTCCATCAGCTGTAGCTATACTTTGTGTTCAGTGCTAGCAACTTTTGGCATACTAACACATACTTTAGGCTGGCATGTTATCATGCATTCCAGTTGTCATCTGAAGTCATAAATTCCCAGTTGCGAACCGGAAGGACCGCCCCCTTGAAGTCGGAATTCCGCCTCTGAACTCAGGGTCCTCTGGGCTTGCCTGAGTATACTAGTAGGAATTCCGACTTCAAGGGGGAGGTCCTTTTGTAAAGTCCAGTTCACAACTCGGAATTCTATTCAGAAAACGACTTCCAATGACAACTGGAATGCACCTTTAACATGCTATTGTAAGCATGTTAGCATGCTGACATTAGCATTGGCTACCACTGTGCCTTAGCCACAACTGTTAGCATAGCTGTAGGCTCTATGTCTTGTTGCTATTTTCTTGCACAAGTCTTGTCAGACTTTACTTTGACCTCTTCAAGCCTCTGAATCCTTCAAATAAGACAAATTGTGACAGAAAATTGCTCTTTGGCATAGATTCACAGACCTGTAAGCCCTATTATGACTGAGTCTTACTCTTCCACTGATTTGATCAAATGAATAATTCACACTTCCTCTTGAACTACAGAATTGTTTGTACGTTTGCACATTTTCTATTTTCATAAATTTGTCCTGTCTCCTGCTGAGCTGTGTGATTCATTTGTGAATGCATCAGTTACAGTGTGTCTGCCTGTCTGTGCACTTTTATGAATCACTGTGCGTTACTTAATCTCAATCGTCCCATATCTATCGGCCCCTCCCTGCAGCCAGTAAAAGACAACATAGCTGCGACTGAAGCCATTTGAGTGAAATATATCCAGGGTGATCTTTGGGTGCCCTGGAAGGCTACCAGTGCCCCGCCCAATACCAACACATCCTCCTCAGACTGGTTGCCTGGCAACACTGTCTGATTGGGTTAGCAGGGTTAAGAAAGGGTCTGGCATGGGCCGCAGGAATCAGATCACTTCCATTGATCATCTTCCCCCTGCACTCCTCTGAGAACTGAGGCCACGGCCACAAAATTAAAGCCCTGCCACCATGTCTGAAAGGGAGTTACTAGGCACACAGGAGAGCAGAGAGAGACACGGCATCTTTGTGTGGTTACTTGCTCTGACATCCCATACTGCACATCACGCGGCATGATGCTGCAACTATTCACAGTCACAAGCAATGTGATTGTAACTGAAGACCTGCCCCAGAGAGCAGGTCTGGTCTGCACAGACAAGCCTCCGATGTCTGGAAATGATTCTAATCTGTGATAACCTAATATGAGATATGATCATGTCTAAAGATATGATCTGTTTAAAGTCATTAACTGTAATTTGGATTGACACCGAAGTATGAAAAGGTGTCATGGTGTTGACAAAAGGAACAGGGTGGAGGACTCTGCAGTGGGTGGTGGTATTCCAAATGCCACCGTATGCACCCACAGTGAGGGAATCCTCCTGGGGTCTCAACGGGGGGGAAACTCCCTGGACTGA
This sequence comes from Naso minor, assembly GCA_029874875.1. Classification (NCBI taxonomy): domain Eukaryota; kingdom Metazoa; phylum Chordata; class Actinopteri; order Acanthuriformes; family Acanthuridae; genus Naso; species Naso minor. The sequence goes on from JAQFJB010000013.1 coordinate 7,228,545, forward strand.
CAGGCACATCACACACAAAGGTACTTTTTGCCACATTTTAAAGTTATTATAGCATGATTACAAACATGTAACTTTGCATCCTGCTCCTGTAAAGTTAGACAAGATCAAATGTAAGTTATTTGACATACAAGAGCCATTAGCTAACGCTGTCCTAAACAATTCTATTAATGGCCAAGAAAAAACTGTTTAGAAACCTCGAGGCAAAAAAAAAAAAAGATATCAAGAAAATGTTATGATGAAGATGATGTCTGCTTTACAAAGTTGTGGAGCTGTCATTTCAGCCTTTGGAACAAAACAGGCTTATGCTTGTCAGCTACATTAGCTAATGTAGCATGGTACCTTCTGCTAATCATACGAAATTTCTAGGTTGGCTATCCTGTTTTCAAGTGTTTACAGGAACCCCAAATTTTTGCAAAACAGGCAGATATTTTCTAGCTAATTAGCTAAGCTAGCTAGTGTAGCACTGTAATCTCTAAAGCTTTGGGTTGGCTAACCTTTTTTCTATTTTTGTTGTTGTTGTTGGTGGTGGTGGTTTTATAGCCAACAGTCGTTGAGCTTATGGTGTGCTGTGATAATGGAGTGAAAAATAAATATAAGATTTAAAATTTCCCTGACACTTCTGATACTCCATCAAATGTTAACCAACGTATAGCTACCATGTTATTGAGCTAACATTTTCTTCCTAAACCTGTGTGAATAGTTTATATTTTGCATTGTACATTTCCTCATTGCTAAAGCATTGATGCATGCTTGTTTTTTAGTGGGCTATCTTGTCTGAGCATCATTTGCATCTCATGTTCTCCTGTACCACAGGGATAGCAAAGAGACCCTTTCAAGGTTAAGCCACACTGTGCAAGAATTATCTATCTGCTTACAACAAACAGACCTGCATGCTAATGTACTGATACAGACCAAAAATCCAGTATTTCATTTATCATTGTGTTGCCTTCTACTGCGGTAATATTGTGTGCATAACTGCAAATAGGACTGTAAGTACTAATTGTGTTCATTAGTGATGACTTTTTTGTTATTTTAGGAGTGATGAATTAAGAGTTTGGCCCATGAAATGATCATTAAATCCATTACATTCTTCCAATACAGTATTGAAGAGTTCAAGCTGACATGTTTAAATGGCGAATCCCAGAATTTTGAATCTAAATTCTAAGATATTTATTATAATATCACAAGAGACTGCAACTATACGCTCAATTTTCAAACTTTTGTTTTAAAATTGATAATTATTGCATGCCAATAATAGATGTTTATTCATTTTACATTAATTCAGTAATCAATTAATGTGAACAGGTAATTTCCATTGGCAGCAATCTGAGCGGTGCAATTGCTGCTGCACCATATCTTGGACCCTATGTACGAAAAACATATTAATTTAACTTTAAAACTTATACAATCAAGAAAGAAATTTATATTAAGGAGTGCTCTGCCACACATTCAAAAGGCATTCGTTCTGTTTTTTAGATGATGGTGCTAGGGATGCGTGCATGTGGCCTCTCCCACCAGATTATTTTATATAAGACCGATCATAAAAGGGGGAAATTTCTATCTCAATACATGAAGATACATTCTGACGGTTCTGTGCATATTTAGTTCAATCCAGTTCATGCTGGCTCTTTGGCTTCCCGCGTTGACATTGTTGTTTCTGGCACAAAATGAATGTAGCATAGTTGAGAGCGGCCAACTGTCGCCACCAGTGCTGCAGGCCTTTGGTGGCGCCTGCTGAAGTCCTGGAGAGGTGTAAAGTGCAGCGAGGCTGAGTGTGTTGCGGGCTGGGTGATCCCTCCCACGTCTCTTTACTCATGCTGTCCCGAGGGGAGGCGGACAGCCGGCCAACTGGTGTCACTGTTCCTCCGCCAGAGCCACTGAGTCACCATGAAAACGGAGCAGAGATTTGGATCTTTTGCTCTCCGTTTCACCAGCTTATCCTTTGTTTCTACACTTTGCTGATTTATTTTGCAGCATCTTGACATTTTTGACCATCCACACAGCTACAACACGACACCCAAGCTGATGGCTAGGGGAAACTGATGGACAAAATATTCAAGCAAAAACATGTGCTTGTGCTTTGAACCTCATTTGTAGTAGTTTTGTCCCATCTGATTGTGTGCCGTCTTTTTGATGTTTCACACTGCTAATGTTTCCCTCTGAGATGTCCACAAGCAGATTTCTCATTAAATTTCTTTCATCTCTCTTTTATTATGTAACATCTTGTTAAAACTCTCAATGGAGGTTTGATCTCCATTATGGCTATATGAAGAGCCTGGCCTTTATTGTTCGTTTTCATCCTCATGAATGTGTCTTGACTTAAGAACTTATGGTGATATTGGCTTCAAAGATTAGACGAATGTTTTTGTTGTTTACAAAAATTTATTCATACAAATCTTACAACACTTTTTTTTTTAAACATTTATTGACTTGACCCTTGCAGATTGCCATTTGAAGTAGTAATCTAATATTCACTTTCTACACAGTAAATATATATATATATATATCTTTGAAGATTAATTCATTTTAGTAAGGCTATTGGCGCTTTCATTATCATACATAATAATGTTTCATGGAGAGTGGGAAACTGATTCTTCCCTTTAATTTCACAAAAATCTACATCTAGTGCTCAAAAATCAAAGTGCAACAGAAAGCAGTGCAAGCATGAACGCTTGACATTTAAGCTGGCGCTACTAAAGATCCTGTCAAACGTCTGTGAAACACAAAAACAACAACAAAAAGGTGAAATGTAAGCTGATGATGTGCAGCATTGTAGGGCCACTAAATAGCCATCTGTGATTCATGGCGATTTTAAAGTCGATGCAAGGCACCACAGCTGCAAACTGCTTCCTGCGTCACAAAGCCTAGAGGAGAATGCAAAATTAAAGAAAGATTGATACAGTAAACACAGATCGAAGAACTTTTACCCTGCTGGTTTGAAACTGACTTGCTTTCCTTCTTGACAAATTTGGTAAGAAGTGTGCAGATGACCGGAGACAGTAAGGCTGAACTATAAATTTTGCAGTGTGATTTGTTAAGTATTTGCAGAATTTGCCTGAAATTTTCTTGATCATTTCTTCCTTTATTTCCTTTTTTCTTTATGTCTACCTGGCTATGTTTTCCTCTAGTGTATTTGCAACTTATTCTCCCTCCTCTTTGAATGCAGTTAGTCAATATGGCAGCCTTTGTGCCATGCTAAAAATAAATAGTAAAAGACCACTTTAAATGTCCAATCACAGCTGTTGTAGTAACAGAGCCTAAAAGATAAAAGCATGACATTAGACTGAGAGATTCTTGCCAGCAGTCAAGTACATTCTTCAAAGTTTCAACATACAGTTTGTGTAGAAATGTCAGTGAGGAGGACAGAACACAAAACAACATCCAGAAATGACAGGTATGTATGTTTGCAGTAGTCAGAAAGCAAGCAAAACCATCTAGTTGGAGTCGTCTGCACAGATGCGGTGGCTAGTGCAATTACTTTAATCATGCAGTCTACTGTAGTTTTTACATCGGTTCACATGACAGAAAAGGGAAGCACAATAGACCCAGAAGGTTGAAACACAAAAGTCCAAACTGCCTCGAATGTCTCTCACAAAGGACAAATTGATGGAGAAATTACCATTTAACAAGTATCAATTGTCGGGGGGGGTTGTCGCTTTTTTAAAGATTTGCTTTAGTGATACTTATTATATGGGCAGAGAGACGTGAGAAAACCCTCAGCAGAATAAGAGGTTTCCACACATACAGAAACTAGTTGATAGAAACACAAGATTGGCACTTTACATGAGTCAAAGGTGTAAGCCCACTCTGTAAACACTGTGGAAGAAAAGGACAAGAACAACCTCATAAGTACTCTGGTCCTCATCTCAGATTTGGGATTATTGACTTAAAAAATGGACAACTGGCATTTTGAACGTGTCTAAAACCAGCAGGGCTCATCTGGTCTAAGCCAGATCTACTAAAATAGTTTCTGATCATCTAAATTGAATCCTCGCATCCATAAAGAGGACGCTGTTAAATCTTTTTCTTTTGCATCAATCAGCATCGACATGTATAACATATCGCTCTATGCAAAGTCTCTCCACATTGTGGGATTAGGAGGGATTAAAGGTGAGACTCTTGAGAGACAGGAGCACAAATGAGGTGGAGGAAGAGGTCGGGTTCGAGTGTTCGGAGCAAGATCACATGGTTGAGAGTTAAAGGTGAGAAGAAAAGGAGGGGACATGAGACGTCCTCGCGAGGACACGGCCTCAGGAAGGAGCCTGAAACTCACCGAGAATTCGGGAGAAAACTGTTTCAGCAAGTCTCCCAAAAAAGCCTCAAGCTCATCCCCGTCCGGGAGGGCATCAAAGTCTATGTCTCGTAGGATTTGGTGAAGACCTATGTCTTCAAGGCTGTTGTGAATAGAGACAACTAAACTCTTAATGTCACTTTACAAAAAGCAGCATTCAATACATTGATTGTCTTTTAAACTATTTATTTTCCTCACAATCATATCTCTTCATGAATGTTTAAAAGACAGGGCTGATGGAGCACATCGTCATGTGAACAATTGTCTCCGCTCAATAAATAGGTCTAAAAAAAATAAATCAATGAATACATAAATAGAGGCTATTCTGTTCTTTTTTTTTTAGAATGAACAAAAATTGGTCCACAAAGTAGATATGTGTGTCCTCAAGTGCTTTAAGTACAAAATAAAAAACAATATTATTATCAAAATATTCATTTTAATGGCTTACTTCATACATAAATACATGTTTAAGAACACAAAAGCAATCCACTGATTGTTCAGATCTCAAAATGACTTCATCTGGGGCTGCACATTTAAGTTTTCTGTTTTTCAGGGAGGGGAGGGGAGGATGCTACAAATATGCCAGCCGGCGTCCTTTGTTTCTAATTCTCTGTCTATACCTTTTCCCAAGGACTGCCGCCAGGTATTTCTTCACCGCCATTTGCTTTCGGTAGCGGCTGTAGCTGTCTGTGAAGATCCCGTCTGAGTGTCGCTTGGACAGAGGCTCTGAGCTGTCCTCCAGTGATTTCCCCATGCTGTGTGTGAGAGAGAGAGAGAGAAGAGGCAGTTTTCACCACCGTCACACTGATGCTTTTACACTCACATGACCCCCAATGTACAACCTGTGATGCTGAGGTGAAGACTATGAGGACCTTTGCGTCATCTCATCAGATTTTATCCAGAACAATGCAGCCTACAGAGCTCTAGAGACCCAATCTGTGCCCTTATTTTGAAGGCTACTGGGGAAAATAATCATATTTCATCNNNNGATGCTTCCATAACAAAGCAGGAAGCATGTACTGCCATTTTGCAGACATAATCTTCCAAAATGTTCTTAAAAAGGCCTTTCAACCTGCAATCATATGTGATAGGCCTTCTCATGAGGCAAGGGTAATTGCCAGTGAGTCACACCCTCCATCGGGAACCACTAGGACCCGATCCTATAAATTATTCATACGGAAATAAATTTGAGCCTGTGCAGGTTGATTCCTCCCTCTGTGCCTGAAAGACACAGCAGCGGGTTTAGAAAATGACACTTCCCAAATCAATCAAGCGCCCGTTTGTGCTCCCCATGATGATCTTATAGCCTTAACAAAGACTTTGGCTGCACGCTGGGAGATAATGGGACCACAGACATACACAGCACGTGTAACAGCGTGAGTTATGAGCATTTAAAGGATCAGTCAAAAGGAAACAAAAAGGCACAGAGGACAGAAAACATCAAGTGTAAAAGAAGAGGTGACAACCAAGAAGATGTTCTTACCCTACACGCTTTGCCATCAGAGAATGCAGATATTTCCTTGCTGATAACTGACCCAGCGCTTTCCTGTAGGCTTTATTAAACATGCCGTCTGCATGCCTTTCCGTTCTGGGGTGATAAATAGCCACACAGTAAAATCACCACACACGCAGCGCAAGAGGCAACAGTTTCAAGTAGCTGCACTGCACAAAAACACCCATTTTAACAAGTCAATTATAGTTGAAATGTTGGGCCTGGTCGCCGTTTTTAATTAGACAAAGTGAGAAATTTAAATCTAGTTTCAGATTTATTTTTTTTTAAATTACTGTGTACATGATTTTTTTTTTCTTTATATCCAAATCTTTGCTGAAAGCGGCATTTTTTGGCAGAATGGTTCACTTATTCTAATAAAAACTGGACACTAAAACAAAAGTTTTGCAAATGAACTTCATTTTGCAGCCAGATTTCATTGATTTTTATTTATTTTTTTATTTATTTGACAATTTGGAGCTCTTTATTCAGGTCCATCCTTGTAAAGAAAGCGTGATTTGAATCGACAAAGTTCCCCTGAGAATTCAGTTTAAAGCAGACACTTATTTCTGACGCCCTATCTTGAAATAATAGCTTATAATAATATTTTTTTTTAAACTTTTGATCGTTTTGAAAGTTACTGACAACATCCCCACGATACGTTACACTGATTCACACAAAACGTACAACATACGTGGACAGAAATAGGACTACAGCGATGAGATGTTTAACAGAAATGTCTCCAACGTTGCTGGGGGGGTTAAAAACGGTGATGATAGTCACCTTTTCTCTGGGTAATACAACGAGTAGGCATCGTCAGCGAGAGACGGAGCGCTTCTCACAGCCATTTGCTCTCTGTCATAATCCAGGGACGGTAGGGAGTTGCCATCCTCATCGTACACCTCGCTGTCCAGACTGAAAAAAGTAGACACGTTTTCAGTTTCTGTTCTCCAAACTGCGACTGTGTGACTGAGGAGTGACAAAAATTAAACATTATCTGCACATTCAGGAAGAAATAAGGGAGTTTGAACAGGTTTTTAACTAATTTAGAGAGTTTTTGTGTCCTGAATTTTAAAAAAGAAGCATTAATCTTTTCTATACAGTCACCCACCATGAATTTTACTTGTTCCCACAATTAATATTATCATGGCATTTCTAAATTTTGTACAAAAATGCAGATTTCTTGTTTGTTTTTTTTTTAAAAAAAAACAGAAAATACATTTCCATTCCTTATGTTTCAACAAAAAAGTTTAGGATTAATTAGCCTTATCTAATCACATAAATTGGTGGATAAATGGCCGCAGGACACGTAGAGACTCTACTTCACTGCCTCGGAAGCCTAAATTACATTACCGCCGCTCCCTGGTGGATGTTTCTGCGCAATTATTTCTGTGTGGGCAGCTCTATGGATTGGCTGTCAGATGGTGTTATCCAGTTATCCAATAGGCTATTACAGCCACAGATAGAACTAACTGTGAGGCAGACGCGCTCTCCAGCCTGCGCCCTGCTGCTGCTCAGTGCACTAATGCACGAGATCCCCTTTGAAAAAAAGGAACAAACACACGAAAAGTGACACTGAAACGGCAGGTAGGAGTGTACGTACCTAACACTGGGAAAGCTAAGCCCCACAGGTGAGCAGTTGACGCTGTAATGCATTATGATTCCATAGATGAGTAAGGCTAAAGTCGCTTTATTAGACATTGTCCTGCTGCAAAAGAAACACATAAAAGGAGTCAAAATGTGTTTTTGTGCATTCAAGTGTTGTCTACTGTTTATTATAATATTAAGTTACTTTAAAAGCACAACTGTGTGTTTCTGAAAGCAAAGAAATCAGCCCCACTAGACTTCCCCCCCAAATGCTCCCTACTTTTACGCTGCGTAAAACCCAGAAAAGTGCCTCCTCTTACCAGTTGCGAGACCCTGGATGCGATCCGCTGAAGACCTCAACTGGGAGAGTGAGATAGGATCTCTATCTCAGTCCTCTCTCTCACACACACACACTCTCTCTCTCCCTTCCTCTCCTCTTCCTCTGTTGCCTCAGTGAAGCGCCTCGGTCAGTCTCCTTGTGCGTGGTCCGAGTGTGCAGCCCACCGTGCGTCCGCAGCTCAGTTCGCCGGGATCTCTACGTGTACTCGGTCATGGGCGGAACGAAGAGCTCCAAACATGAGTCTGCGGAGAACTTTGCTGCGTCCTGTGAACATACAGTCCTGTGAATCCGACAAGGCATGGCTTTTTCACTTGTCACGTAGGTGGAGGGGGACGGGGGGGGGTTGGGCGGCTGCGTCATCGTCCCCCCCACCCCCTACCCCACCCTGTCCCATTGGAGTGCATCCTTCTTCCGCGTCAATGAAAGACCCCGAGCCAAGTCATAAAAAAAGAATGGATCTCGAATTCAAACATGATCATTAATTAAACAGTGAATTAATGTCAATATTTGACGTCACGCCATTAACAGGATCACATGGCCTCACATGGTGGAGGGAGCTGTCCGGTGCTGAAATATGACTGACAGCAAACATGAAACAAAAAGTTTTTCCTAACCAGCATTAAAAAAGATGTCTTTGATTCAGTTTACTTGAGTTATCGGCATATTTTTAGATATTTGCCCCTTTTTGTCACCTTTCCACCTCTGTTAAGGTCAGAGGTCAGTTACACAACGAGATACATCACTGTTGTCAAAGGCTGTCATTAAAGAAACTTTTAATCTGTTATTACAGTTTATCTAACACATTCAACATCACCAAATATGGGAATGCATGATTGTCATTGGACGGTGACGAAAAGCTGACGTGTTAGCATATTTATATAATCAACATTAGCTCTTGTCTCACGGAGCTGAAATATTACTGAAAGTTTCTCTTACAAAAGCACCACAGACGTCTCAGAAGCAGATCACCTCATTAAGTATGATTATATTATTTCTGACCTTTGTTAGGGGTCAAAGGTCAGGCTCAGTTACGCAATTAGATACCTAAGTATAATGTAGAGTTTAAGCCTGAGTCATCTGGGCAAAGGATTTGGATGAATGAACTTATGAATGTCTCTTCGCTACTTTCCGTCTTTGCAGTAATAATGAAAAACATCAGTCTCCTGTGGACACTGTATTTCCATAACATGTATAAGTTAATAAAATTTGTTCTCAGCTCTGTGATCGTGCATTTTTTACGTGACCCACTGGGTTTTTAGATGTTTTTTGAGTTTAAGAAGAAGGACCAATCAAATCACCCAAATTGGCGGTACGTGTTCGTCATTGGATGGTGACGATAAGCTGACGTATTAGCCTATTTATACATTTAACAAAAGTCAATGCTGAAATGTAAAACACAAAGCTTCTCTGATGTCCCTGAGTCAGCTGACTTCATTTCAAAGTATTTTTATGATTTTTCACCATGTTTCACCTTTTCGTTTCTGTTGAAGGCAGAGATCAGATCATTTATAGAACCAGACTCATCACCTGAGTCATCTGGTTGAAGGACAGTCCACTTCTTCAGATACTTGACACGTACTTGTCAAACAATCAACTTCGGCAATGGAAAAGTACTCAGATCCCTCAGTTAGCCAAAGTAAAGCCACTGATGGAAAAATACTCCATTAGATTATTATCAGCAAAAGTAAATGTATCAAAAGTAAAAGGGCTCATTTAGAGAGAAACGGGCTGCTGTTTGTGACATATTAATACAAGCGTTTGCATTGTTTTGCTGGTACCATTTTATTTCTTTAGCTGGTCAAAGTGGAGGTAGCTAGTTGGTTCTCTGAGGGGTCATGACGTGATGTGGAAGAAAAACAGAAAAATCTAAAGTTCTGCTGCACAAACTGACAAACTAACCTTTGCTTTTTTGTGATATAATGAATAAATAATGGAACCATATGAGAAGTTTGAGAAATGAAACAACTAAAACAGGCTGGAAAACACTTTAGTAACTTGTATCGTATAAACTTTTCAACTTTTTGCCTCTTTTTGATGTAAAACAATAATCTGAAAAGGTTAAAACAATGTATATTTTAGAAATGTACAGATTTAAAGCGTACAGCTGTATTAAATGAAATAACTTCAGTACAAATGGCGCAAACATGTACATAAGTACAGTATTTGGTTACTTCACCTGTTTACTGCTCTAAATTTCCTTATTGGAGGCTCTTATGACCGTTTTTATGGCCTGCACACTTTGGATGATCAGTCAGCTGTGTTGTCGTTCCACAGACGCATCAGGATCATGTGTTAAATCGTCAGTGGATGATTCAGTTTGATTGATCCTCTCCGGCTCTGACATCGTGTGACGGTCTGCTAAGCGCAGAGAATCATTTTGCTTTAAATTCTTGATATTTAGAGGAAAAAAATCCCACTGAACTCGAGCACTTTCTTTGCTCTGACAGAACACTGCACCCAAGTGGTCATGGGAAGAAAGTGCACCAGTTACAGGGTTAGATACAGAGAGATACAGGATCAAATGCCAAAGGAGAAATATCTGTGTAGCTGACATTGTCTTATTACAAAATTACTGAACTGTATGAATTCAAATAGCATTTAAAGTGAGCAAAATTATCTTTTATTGTGTAAACGTGTTATTTAAATTAGAAATGTTATCTTGAGGATGAAACTATGTCAGTGATTTTAAAATGTGCGGAGAAACTCTCAGTGACATTTCATGTATTCTTACAGTGACAAATACTGTATTTTGCTTTTTGTGACCTTTTGGATGGAAATGTAACTTATTCACTCAAGTAATTTACCAAAGTACAATTTTGAAGTACTTGCTCTGCACTTGAGTATTTTCATTTTATGACATTTCCACTTCTACTCCATTATATCTCAGAAACAAATATTGTACTTCTTACTCAACTACATGTGTCTGAAAGCTTAAGTTACTTTATAGATTACAATTGTTCATACCCCTCCTGGCCAGTGAAAAAGTTGCACCTCCAAATTTAGTGACTTTGATCATTGAAGATAAACTGACACCTTAAGTTTTAATTTGGCTTGAGAAAATTGCAATACCTCTTAAATAAATGATAATAAAATCACTGGACTATCTGCAAAACGCATCATCACGAAACTGAAAGCATGTCATTTTCATGACCTCATAAAAATTAACATGGAGCTACATGTATTTGTGATGATCTTTAAAAAAGACGATGGATTGCAGTTGCTTAACTTTCCAACAGTACAAAGAATATTTAAAATGCACTCAACTTTAAATATTTTCAGCATTAAAATGAAACATTAATGCAGCAGCGATATTAATCCAATAACAGTCATAGCAAATATCATAGCAAACCAATTTTCTACAGAATGAACAATTTTATCTTTGCTACTTTTTCTTGAGTATCTCTTGTGCAGAAATAACCAAAAATAACATAAAAGAATCAGAAATATAAAAGAAAAAATGTAGCCTAATCACTCTTGTCTTATGTTGAATTGATTCAGTGATCAGAGTAAAATGCAGATAGCTATCATGTTAGGAAATATTTGAGCTGATGTCACCAGGATATCACTTCTTTTATCATGTAATTACGTGTGCGGAGCTGAGAACACGAGAAAGATAAGAATATTTATCCAGCGATCACCTCATGCTTGACTCACTGCACCACACAAGTGTCTTCCTGTAATAATCATAGTGGAATATTAATAAACTTGCTGCCCCGAGCAACCATTTATAGACTTTGGTTAATTTTATCTCCGTTTTAACTGGTTGAAAAATTTATGATTTCTGGCTGAGCTCCAGTTAAAATAAACGTCTGATAACATCTGGATTTTTTAATGAACCTGATAAACAAGTTGATAACATAAAAAATGTTCCTTACTGTAACTCATTAATATCTGCACGTATAGTAAAAGAAAATTTGCCTGTTTGTTCGGATGTGTCTGCAAACAGCAGCTGCCCTAAATTCACACTGTTGCATATGTTTTATTTGGAAGGACAGATGTACGTAATCTTACCCAGCGACACCGTGAGCGACTGCGCTTAATCACATCAAACATGACAGGTGAAGAACATATGACTCCCTCTGAATTCATCACGATTAGTTTTTTATAGCAGCTGCTGCTGTTGACATGTCATGTTTAGAGAGTTTTATTGAAGTGACAGACTCATGAGTCAAGTATTTTAATACTCAGCTTTTACAAGCGAGTGTTGACAGAGAGAGCTCTTTAAATCTAATTTGCAGGGTGTGTGTGTGTGTGTGTGTGAGTGTGTGTGATTTCTTTTCCATTCCTTTTAATGTAGTCAGAGTTTTTACACTGTGTTGGTTTAATGTTCCTCATTTGCAGCCTATTACTGTCATGTAGTGGTCCTGGAAAATAAGATGTGTCTAAAAGGCATCAACTTTTTATGAATTAATTAAAACAGATTTGTCGTAGTTTGGAGAAAATACGTTTTTCAAATAGTAACATATATTTTTTTGGCTTAAAAATTCAAAAAACTATCTTAAACCACAACTAACTAAATACCACAGTTGGAGATATGTGGTTTTCTTTAGAGTAAAAACTTAAAAATGTTCCATAATAACAAGTTACTTATATTTGACACTTCATTATCTATTTTTTATATCCTCAATAATCCATTTATTAGGTATACTCAGCTTGTCAAATCACATCATAATGAAGGTGATAATGTTTTGATGAAAAGGATTATTGCAATTTCAAGTATTTCAGTCCAAACTGTAGCTTATGTAACTTCTTCATGTGGAAAATGTTAAAAATCAGTAACAGTAAGTTATAAGTTTTACATATTGTATGAAAATAAAGGGGTTTGTTTGCCTCAGTTGTTTTAGATAGGTTAGTCTCATGCATGTGGTTACTGTTTCAACAATAATTTAGGGAAACTTTCAGTATCAGCAATAAAAAAAGTTTGTAAAATATTCATCAGCCTCCATCAGAACGTGTGGCTGTAGCAGAGAACAGAATTCAGCTGAGTTTCTCATCTCTCTTTGGTATAAAGGATCATTTCAAATTAGAGACACATGATATTATCCTGACATTATCGGTATCGGCTGATATTAGCTTTAAAATTAAATATCAGATATTGGCCCGCACATTGATAACCCCTGAAATAATAACTGGTAAAATAACAGGCTGCTGTTTCCTTGATTAAACGCCTGAGTCGACGCCATGTTTCACATGTTCCCTGTGGACAGACGATATGTTCACTTACTCTGTCACTTGTGAAACAGGCCAAATTTGCCCCGCTTGCGTGTATTGTTATGATTGTCTCTGGGAAAGCATCATCCAATTTTTACATAGGATGTGTCTTACTTGTTTTGGTTAAAAGCAATAGTCATAAATAAATATGACATGTTTTACATAACATAAGTTCAGGTATTTTTCTTCTTTTGCACAAGGAATAAATATTACATCATTTTAAGCTTTGTATTTATCAATCAATCAATCAATCAAAC
>JAQFJB010000013.1:7326325-7338634 GCA_029874875.1 Naso minor
TTAATCGTATGGACAAGTATATTCAGAAGTGAAGCTAAGCTAATCAGCTAATGTCTGCAGCTTTACACTTATCATATGGACAAGTGTTATCAATCATCTCATCTCACCCTAAACAAGAAAAGCTAACAAGCTATATCTAAATTTTAGCTCTCTACTTGAACGTTTTTACTACCTGCTGTTTTTCAGGTCCCCCTGGACCTAGAGGGCCAAGAGGGGACAAAGGACCTCAGGGATCATCTGGTCAGCCTGGCCAGAAGGGAGAGAAAGGGGACAAGGGTCCTCCAGGGATAAGAGGACCCCGAGGAGAGCAGGGTATCCCAGGACCACCAGGTCTGCCAGGGTTAAAAGGCCTTCCGGGCGTTCCCGGCAGCCCCGGATCCAAGGGCTCCCGAGGTTCAGGAGGGAGGGCCGGACCTCCTGGAGCTAAAGGAGAGCCAGGTGCTGCCGGTCTGCCTGGAAGAGATGGACAGCCTGGTCCTCAGGGGGCACAGGGCCCACTGGGTATCAGAGGCTCAATGGGACCAGCGGGGGAACAGGGGCCACGGGGACTGCCTGGACCAGTGGGCCCGCCGGGGCCAGCAGGGCCACCAGGACAACCAGGGATCCAAATTCGAGGACCAGTAAATTCTTTTGGCCCTGTGTCTCTGCAGGATGAGGCAGTACCTCCTACATTATGGGCCCCAGGTATGACTTCAACCTAAAGTTATGTATCAGTATTTATTATTTGATCTCATTTCTTTTTTTAATGCTTAAAATAACATAAGTTAGCATAAGGACTGGAAACAGGAAAAAAAAAAAAGCTTTTTTTTAACTCTGGGTGGAGCCAGGTTAGCAGTTTCCCTGTTTCTGGTCTTTATGCTAAGCTAATGCTGAGCTAACTAGCTGCTGTCTGTAGCTACATGTTTACCAGACAATTATGGCAGTGGTATCAATCTTTTCATCTATTTCTTTGAAATATAAAGAATGCTTTTGAGGTATACAAATTTGATATACAAGCACAAATCATCATAATACATGAGTAATTATATATTCATTAAATGTGTATAAATGTTTTTCAGGATGCCCGTCTGAGTGGGTAAACTATGGAAACAAGTGCTACTTCTTCTCCAAAGACCTGCACAGTTTTGATGACGCAAAGGCAACCTGTAAAGCAACGTCTGCTTCACTGGTGATCATCAACGATTTGGAGGAACAGGTGATAAAATATAGGTGTTTGTTCTGCGCTTAAAACACGAAGTCCACGACAGTCATTATGTAATGGAAGAAAAGATTGTTATGTGTGAGGTAACTGAAGTGTGACTCAGTGCTTTTTCTGTTCTTATGTGACCTCAGAAATGGCTGAAGAAGCAGACCTTTGGAAAAGGTTTTTTCTGGATGGGTCTGACTGACAGGGAGGAGGAGAACGTTTGGCGTTGGCTGGATGGAACTGAACCTGCTTTCACGTTAGTACTAATTCAGAAAATACCTCTGTCACAGGGATCACCTTATCCTGCATGAAAAATAGTCTTTTCTCTAGATTTTTTGTTTCAGAGCTTTCCAAAATACTTCTTTCCATTGATGATAAGTGGCAGGCCCTCAGTTGCATAAGATGACGACAAATAACAGGAAATGTTTTGTGAAAATCTAAACTGAGCTGCATGCAAAACTTCCTTCCTATTTTTGCTGCCCAGACAAAACAAATACTTTCAATCAAATAAAACTTTTTATTTAATATGGACCAGTCAGAGCGTCTCACTCTCTTTTGCATGTGTACACAGGACAGCAAAAGCAAAATTTCAGCATTTAGAGTTAAGCTGATGCTTATCAAAATTCAAGTAAAGAAAAAGGTTAAAAAAAATCAGATAAAAGCAAAAGACAGCCACATGGAATAAAAGTCTTGTTAATCACAAAAATCTTCTCTGGTGGTCTCAGTTAAAATTTTTAAACCTGCCAAAGGAATCAGATGATCCAACTTCAGCTCCTGCTGCAGTTTATTCTCTTTATTCCATCTCTGTGGTTTTCCACCAGACTCTTAGATGAAATACTGTAATGTGTGATCGCCCCCTGCTGTTTGCCTGCAGGAAGTGGAAGCCTGGTCAGCCTGACAACTGGGGTCATGGGCATGAAGTCGGAGAAGACTGTGCGGGGCTCATCCACGAAGGGTTATGGAATGATTTCGTCTGTGAAGATCTCATAAGCTACATCTGTGAGAAGGAGATGGACACTTGTACGTCTATTCCAGTCTATTTTCTCTTTTGCTGTTTTTCTTCCTGCTCCACAAGTATCTTTAGACTGATGTCGTCGTGTCTCTCTGTCATTTTTCTGCAGCGAGGTCGTCTGGATCGTAGCGCTGTCTTGAAAGCGAGCTTGCAGTGAGCAGCTAGACTTCCCCCATGTGACTCTGGTCCACTGACACAGCACATGGAGAGTCCGTACGGAGAGAGCAAAGGGACAATTTTGAAAAGAGCCCAGGGCTCTCCGACGATGAAGAGATGCCTTTCTCCTCCAACGTGAACCCAGTCCAACTTAACCAGCAAGTGCAATACAGCAGGGCAATCAATGAAGGAGGACTTTTATTTTTTAAAGTACAAAATCACCAACTGATTTATATAAATATATATAAATATTTTTATGGCTATTTGAAATACATTTTATAAACTGTACTCCACGTGCATCTGAATATCTGAATGTATATTTCATTATGCAAGTTTTTTAGGAAATTATGAATTCAATGAAGCCAAGTGGACTCACCGTAGTGCTTTTCATGATATGTAATTCTTAAAATAAAAAGGTGCAAAATGATGCGCGGAAAACAAAATGTCGCTGATATGCTATCTTTGAGGACCCTGTTATCTAACCTCACGAATGTCTATATAGCATTTTCATTTATACGAGTAGAAACACATGAAGTAACGTCACAATCGGCTTGAGTTTTAGTTCAAGACTGCAAGTTTACAGTTTAATACTCGATGTTTGATACAGTATTTTGTAATTATGAGATTTATTTTTCACTATTCCAGACATACATATGTTTATGAACATGAATCTGTGGATCGTACCCACAAATATAGAATGTGCCATTTTCTGCACTCAGGTACTGTTTCCTGTTATAAAAAAACACTTGAGTTCAAACGACACTACGAGACATGAAGGAAACGCTCACGAATAAATGCATAAAACCCACGAGATGTTTCTATTTGTTGGCTTATTTTTACATTTTTAAACAATGTCACATCTACATGAGTCAATGTGAGGGGTATCAGAAAATTCTCCACAGAATTGTAGAATTTAGTTTATTAATTTTGCACAAAAGGTATTTTCACATTTCTATTTCTATCACTGAAGTAACTTTTCCAGTGACTTGACATTGGCTTTTAGTTTTTCTCCTCTTTAACCCAGATGATAAGCAGAAGTGTTGACTTTCTTGCAATGCAGTAACATTTCCTCACAATCCTTTTACATCCTGGTTTCCTACTTTAGGTCAAATCCAATCATAGTCTCTTCTTCAGCTGCACAGAAGACTTGAATGATCCTCCAGTAGCACCTTTTAGTAGGAGGGAATCTAACCTTTTCTCTCCACACATACATGAGAATCTCTGTTGAAAAACAAACAACAACGACCGAGTGCTCACAACAACATCGTTGGTCGTCTAAAGAAGCAGCTTCTACTTTTTATTAACCTTTTATTAGTTTAAGATGCGCTCTCGTAAATGGGTTTGACAAAGTAAACAAAGCAACATAAAAGAAAGCAGCTGAGCCACGCAGACAAAATGTTAAGTTTGAGCTGTGCTTGCTCTTAGCGAACACATTTAAGAAATACGCTTAACCGCTCTTTTCACATGGCATCATTTACTCATAAGATAAAACAAACATACACAGACATGAATGAAGCAGCACATTGTCTAAATGTAGATTTATTGTTGAGGTATGATAGAACTATGAATATTATCTCTTTTGAACTCTTGTTTCATTACAGCCACACTACGTTTGTGGTAGAAAACTGCCAATTTGGGTGGTTTAGGGGATAAAGTTGAAACAACTCAGGGGCTAAACTTACAATCTTCCTTCCTGAAAGCCTCTTATTTGCATTTTTCCACTGCAGACAGGTGGGTGCAGAACTGTGGCTCGTGATCAGTGCAACAAGATGCAGTATGAATGGACTCAGGATCTCTCTGTGCTGAGACAACGCCAGGCTTCTGTCTCAAACTCCAGCAACACGGGGACTGTAAACATGTTTCCAATACTACCACTCAGATAGGAATTAATCCTGTGAAGAAACTTCTACAATCAGTTATTAGAATTTTTCCTGATTATCACTGGCTATAGCTCTCGTCAGACAGGTTGTCATCTCTGCGGCTCTTCCGGTCCCACACAATGAAGAATGTTACGGCCGATGGTGCTAAAGATGAGGCGGAGGTGAGTCGGGGAGAGGGGGGGTGGTGACGTGGAGGCGGGCTGGCTCAAACGAAAGGCAGGAGGTGGAGGTTTGTCTAGTCATCCTTCTCAACTATGACCTCCCCGTGAAGCACTCTTCTCCTCTGCCGCAGCATGTGGAAGTAGAGCTGAGGAAACACTGGCGGAAAAGACAAAACAGGATCGATCACTAAATTGATACTTTTTTAAAATTACGGTTCTCTATGAGAAAAGTCTCAAACCAGCTGTCGTTAATTTCAGCTGAGGTCTTCAAAAAGTGTCTTGGGATGAAGAATTGACTCTGCCAATGCCAACTTACTCCAGAAGATGATCACCACGATTTTCTCATAAAGATAAGTTGTGTTAGAAATCCTGATAAGACATTTTAAAGCCTCACTGACAAGTCTGCTGTCACTTTCTAAAGGCAAAACAGCTGCACAAATAATCTAAAAAAAGGAAAAACTATCAACCTTACCGCAAAAAAATAAAAATAAAAATTTAAAAATAATTGAAAACTAATCAATACGAGGTATTTTTCTTGTGTCAAGTAAAAGAAAAACTGCCAATGAAACGAGAAAATCCACTTATTACAATTTCTTGAATTGAGATGTCTGACAACATGTCCCTGTATCGGGTCTTAAAGCAGCAGTTGGTGACTTTGGGGTAAACAATAACTTTTTTGTCTTCTATTTGGAAAAAATGTCATAATATCCACTGACAGATGTGAGTAAGTGACGTGGTCTAAGAGTATGTTGAGATCTCTGTGTTTTCCCATGCCTCTGTATCAAAAATCTATCGTTCCAGTTCTATTTGCCCAATCAGTGATGCTCTTTGTACTATCTGTCTACACTGCACTTCTTACTGACAGGTGACGTCGGTATGAGCTGATTAGCTGTTCGTGCCTTACGCCCCAACTCACCTCTCACGACAGTGTCTGCAAGCGACACCGTCAGTCGGCTCGAGCTCGAGCTGGGACTACCAGTTTACTGCGCTGCAACTTTTCCTGCAACCGTTTCGTCTCGGTTCAAACTGGACTTAACAGAGCGACCGACAACAAACCGAATAAAACGCGAGCCGGAGCAAAAACAGGAAGGGGAAGGTGCTTCCCAACGAGTTGCTTCTCAACGAGTCTCATGCTACAGCTAACATTAGCTTATTAGCTTGCTAGCAAAAGTTACCAACTGCAGCTTTAAATTACGTGTACAACCAACAACAGAGGACACGCTGCATTTGTTTCCACATTTATGTGAAGAAACTAATGATGGCACCTTGGAAATAACAAAAAAAAAGGTACAAGCAAGTTCACTGGGGAGGTAAAGTGAAAACTGTGTTTTTTTAGAAGGCATAATGCAGCTGTTTTGCATAACACAGTACAGATATGAGAAAGTGGTATTGATCTCATCTCACTCTCTGCAAGGGAAAGGAAGCTTTTCACTGTAGTTGAACTAAGCAGGGGATTTACTGTTACAGTCAGCGTTACTATCTACTAAGTAATGTTAACGGCTCACTTGTCACGTTAATAGTATTTAAAATGACAGTAGAGGTCATAGGCATCATAGTCTGACCAGTGGTCTCAATAAGGACATCCCCAGTTTTGGAAAAGAGCAGTGTTTGACTAAAAAAGCTTCTTACGTGGGATGTAGGACAGCATGACGATGATGAGGCAGTAATAGTAGTCGAACGACACATTATACACATTGGGGAGCCTCATGGAGTACATTCCAGATCTGCGCACAAACGGCAGAGCAGCATAAATGGTCATCAGCTCTCCAATGACTCCCAGTGGGTACAAGATGATGAAGAGGTTGTATCTGAGAAGGAAAAGACAAATTTGGACATTCAGTAGCAAAAACCACTGAAGGTAACGTTTGTGGATGTTAAAACACTCACATGCTTCGATGTCAAGACACAGAAATGCAAATTGTCACATATAAGCTACACCAGAAAAACTCTAAGTCACCGTCACACAGTTGCATGAGCATCCATTCATCAACTATACAACAATCGCATGAGCTGATGTAAGCAGATGTAACATAAACAAGATTGTTTTTAATATTTTCAATAAGTCAGAAACATTATTTAAGTTTTGACCATACTGTAGTTTTAGTATTTCAGCCTATTTACACCAAGGGAAATACTATAACATAAATACTTAACATGCTGGATTTTTGGCTGCCTCTTGTCTCATTTCATGACTTTTGCCTGTTTTACGCGGGTGACCAAACACAATGAATTGTGCTGTCAACGCATCGGTACGCAGGTGATCACTTTATTTTATAACTGATGCAATGTGCTCAGGTGTTGATAGCTGAGACTGATCCATCAAAAAAGCAACAAAAACTACATCATCCTCTGTTTCTTGCTTATGATAAGTTTTTCTTAGGTTTAAATTCCATGAACGTTTATTTTGTCAATGGGAAGCCAGAACAGAAAGAGGATAAGATTGAAGTGGTATGACAATGAGTTCATCAAAACTACTTTTTTTTTTTTTTTTTTTTAATGGTGCTTTTTTCATTTAATGTACCCTTCTTCAAACACACTTGGTAATAATAATAAAGCCGTTCTTCATAGTAAAAGTGCTGCTGGAGTTTTGACCCTTTCAAACATTTTCCTCCTCCATGCGCCATTGTTGAAAGTTAAATTGTGTCAGAAACACTCTCTATCTACCACCTCCTGGAGCGAATCAGACAAACAAGAAAGATCTGTAGTAATGCTGGTGGGTGATGACTAAACATTGGCTGTGGATCTTAAGTGAAAAAGCATTTGATTTGTCTGATGTCATCACGTGCAAAGCTGCAGGAGCAGGTTGTGCCTGTCGTTTATCCCTCTGACAACTGAACTGCTGCACTTCATAGTTTACAATTACAGGGAAAATGAGAGTATTTTTGACAACCTTGCAGACAGACACTTAAATGCATACATAGACACTCTCAACTTGGATGACAACAAGGTTTTTAAGGACTTAGCATGACACACCATTTAAGTATGGTCCCAAAATGTGTCTCGAAGTCATCTAAAACGCAGACTAGAGCTGCTCAACTCAAACTGTCATCTTCTTGGTTTTCTGCTACGACTGCCTGTCACTTCACATAACGTGTGAGATGACCCGCCTCCCTTTGTGACAACACACAGCCTCTCTAGTACGATTTACGCCATGACTCAGGGCTGCAGGGATCCCGCATCAGAGGGCTCAGCGCAGCGTCTCCGCAGATGTGAGAGAAATGTTGGGTGAACATTCCATGACCAAAACAGACGGTCTTAAAAACAGGAGCAGCTGAACATGAGCCCCTCTCCTGGGGGGCCTGGCGCGACTCCTCCGTGCTTAAAGGAAGATATGAAGCATGGAGGGGGGAGGGAGGAAAGAGGCATTCAACACACGGGAATCAAGACCCAAGACAAAAGATTGATTGGCACAAAACTGATTTCTCTCCTGATGATCACCTGACACACAGCAAAAAAACAAACATTTTGCTTGTCCACCTCCATCTGTAGCAACCCAGAGACAGAAATCTCTCACCTTGTAAATGAGTTGGTGGAATATGTAAACTTCAGTATTCTGATGTGAGATCTTTGGGGCTGTAAGATGCCAGGCCTGTGTGTTGGACAGCTGTCAATGTGTACAGCTGACGTTCCTGCCGGCGACTCCGATTTCAGCTGAGCTATGGTAGCAGAGGGATACGCAAGGCCAGACTGCCACGTCACAGGCACTCCACATGCAGCAGGCCGGCATTATGTCACTCTGCGGCTGAGCTGATCGTCATCGCATTTCACCGACTATGATGAAAACTGCCTGAATTTTTTGTTTTTCTGTTTTTATACTTTAAGTCCCCATGAAATGAAAATCAAATTTTAGGTTTTTTAATCAGATATGTGTTGCTCATATCCTTGCCCATATGACAATATATGGCCCAACAATGACCATAAAGTAGTTTTGCAGTTTTGGTTAATTTTATTTTACAGTTAAGCATTTCCCGGAGCTAACTCTCTCTCTCTCTGCCAGCTCAGCCGCACTGCTGGCTGTAGAGAGCAGCTCAAACATATACGGCCTCACTCCAAAGCTTAGTGGCTCTTCTTCGTCTCTTTCATCCCCGAGTCACTAAAATCAGCTGGATTTGGCGATGGTTGTGGCGAGAAGTCCTCCACAGCAGACAGAAGGCTCTCCTCGTGACTGTTTTCCATCGTTTACGCTGCTAGCTGCGGTCAAATTTGAATTTTGCGGGGGCGTAACACACATTCAGCGCAACTGGCTACTTTAAACGCCGATCATTATCTACGACATGTCCCACCCTAGCTTTTCGTTTTTACAGGAAGTACGTAAATTCATGGGAGTAAATGGCACTCTGACATCCGTCTCATGGGGTCTTTAAGTCAAAAGCAACATAATAAATGAGTCTGCAGCCTTTTAGTCGATGGGGAATACAGTATTTGAGGTATGTATGATCTGGTAGAGGGAAAACAAGAAAAAGAACAAACCAAAACAAGCAGGTTGATGCTGGCAGAGAAAGAGAATGAGAATGAGCAACCTAAACAACCGAGGCCCAGTCTGCCCATGTGCAACACATCAGACCTGACAGCTCTTCCCATCTCTAACGGCCTGCAAAGGAAACACAAGCACAGAAGCTCGGAAAGAGGGAGGGGTCAACACACCGATCCAACTTGCTTTCATACGGTACACACAATGGATTCAGTAACCTTAACCTCTACCTCCTCTTGTTGCATTCATGCCACCAGGAATGACTAAGGACTTGACTACAGTGGTCAGGTCAAGCTGACTGCCCTTTGCGACCCCTGGCTTTCTTTGTTCTTCATTGAGGAGGACGACAGGGAAAAGGATGGAATACCAGTCTGTGCAATCAATACCATTGACTTCAGCCATCACATGCTCCAACCCACACACACCTCTGTAATCCATAAAGTCCTGGCAACTCTGCTATGGCTTCACAAGTAAGAGTCACAGAAAGCATGAGCATCAGGGTGTGGGAATAATTATTCATTCTAGCTTTCCTGCAAGAGAAATGCCATGTACTTTGATTTATTGCTATTTATATCTAGTGTCCCTATAGACACAGTATCACAAATGGTAATAAAATGTCATGAGAATACAAATACAATCTGTGTTTGTCAATACGACACCAAAAGTGCCATTTTAGGCTAGTCTTTGGTGGATAGTACAGTAATAAAAGTGCCATGCAGCATGTGTTATTAAACTGGATTCAGCTTAAAGAGAGAGAGCAGGTTTAATAAGATGAGCTGCATGGATAGCTCCATCCAAATGTGTGTGGTGCATTAGGCAATGCATAATGAACCTTAGCATACTGCTTTTTGGCCAATTGGATTATATATTGGGAGCAATTAAACATTTTTGTTGGAACTACAAAAGAGAGAATGGGAAAAGACAAGTTTGGGTGTGTGTGTGTGTGTGTGTGTGTGTGTGTGCATTTGAAAAAACATCCATAATCTGGATGACCTCATGCTGGCAAATCAGCTCTTCACATCACAAAATCTTGATGCTCTTACACTCACACACACAAAAACAGACACACACACACATGTGTATATACAGTCACCCTCTATTAGCTTCCGCCGAGTGAAATCCACCCCGCAGAGAGAATATCCGACAGCTTTGGAGAAACGATTCAACAGTGAGATGAGAGAGAACAGTGGGAAACGTATGAGGCATATGAAAGCTTTGATGCTGCTTCATGAATCAAACAGGCCTGCTGGGTCCACAGAAAGCGGCTAGTGACCCTTGCTAGCTTCGAGGCAAAGGCAAAGGCCTGTGAACTTCTGGGAAAAGCATTTGTTTGCTTATTAAACATTGCTGGCTGTGTTAAAGAACTTACACACACATAGACCACCAAAAATAGATAAAGGAGAACATCACACAAGTGAAGATAGATATTTTGTTATTGAATGTATCAACTCACTTATAAGGACCTCTGGCACAAACACACAACCTGTTTTTCTGTTGGATCCACAGATGTTTTTATGAAGCATGTCATAAACCTGATGAATGACACTGGCTGAAATATATTTAAGCAGAAAGAAGGAAGGAAAGAACAAAAAAGGACGAGCTGATGCAGATTTTCGTAAAGTGGGCCGAGCTCGAGTGTCTGAAGGTGGTGGGCTGAGGAGGGGCCGCAGTGGATGATTGATCGATTGCTCAGATCTCGGTGGACCCTGCTTTATGTTTCACTCCACATGGATTTCACCTGCTTTCTCTCTACCTCATGCATAAATCCTAAGCTTGAGTGAAAGCCAGTTATCCACTCCTGTGACTACTGTGAAGATTCTCAGAAAACCTGTTGTTTACTGGCACCTTGCTGAGCTTGGCAGGGTCACCCCAAAAATAGCTACATACTGCATGTCACCGGAATGGCTTTCAAGCTTCATAATGGCTCCCATAAAATAACAGATTTTGTAGACATTAGAATCAGGACTGTAATTGCGCATTAAAAAGAAAAGTTTCAAGGTATGTTACTTCAAACTGGTGGGTCTTTATTTTCATCCCACCAGCACCTGTATGCAAAGTATGTAATGGTTATCCCTAGGAATGTAACGGTATTGGTAATTTCGCGGTAATGCAATAGCAAAAGTACCCCTGTACCGTCATGGACATGAGATGGTATCAAACCATAGGTCTTCTGGGCAAAAAGTGTAGTTTTCTTTTAGCCGCAGTGAAGTAGAACAGAGGGAACTGGGAACTACAGAGACTGTTGGCCACTGCAGTTCTTTCCTCATCACACGGTGAGGAAGAAATCACGGACTTAACCATCGGCGCTTTTTAACGAGTCAAAGGCTGATGTGGAAAAACTCATCGTCTTAGCAGACAAACACAGTCAGCTCGGAAAGAAAGACACTTGTTTAGCTCATAGAATGGCCAAAAAGACGTTACCGGTGGAAAATGACTTTGTCAGTCAAAGCAGACAGCTTATGATGGCAGGATAAAGAAAAGAGCACGGGGTATGAAACGGGTCGTTTGTAAATTATGGTTCAATCATTTTTCAATGTTTAATTTTCTTCCTTGCCAAAGACAATAAATTTGACAATTATTTGCACATGCTTGTATGAGAAACAAAGCAACGCGAGTTAAAAACAGTCACAAAAAATTGGATTATAATAAGAAGCATTTTATCCCAAGTTTGTCTTTTCATAAAATACCGCAGTAAACATCGTCCCGTCAACTTGATACTGAGACGTTATCGTACCGTGAGCTTTTGATACTGTTACATCCCTGGTTATCACACCTTAATGCACTGACGAGTAAAACTCAGTGGTATGGATTTCAACCCAGGGACTGAGCATACCAGCAACTTATCAAGGCAGGTTGAAAAATTGTGAATAGGATTCCTGCACATGCTGACAGTCAGCATGAAATGTGTGTCTGTGAAAACAGATATGGATTGAATAGTGTGACAATTTCACAAACACATGATTTTAATGACACACAAAGCTTTCCCTAACCTTAGCTTTTGTTGCCAAACTTAGATGGGACTCGAACCCTTATTTCCACGAGACTCTAGCACTCCTCTCTGTTTGTTTCCATGTCCAACACTGACCCGGTCTATGACACTAATTTATTAGCTGTAATAATAATTTGTGGATATATTTAGAAATTTCTGCCACCAGTCTCTCGTAGCCTCATTGACACAAAGCTGAAACGGAGCATTGTTACCCCTCCTCCTCGCCACTCTCCTCTCCCTCCACAGCTGGTGATTACTGTATTGATCGATCCGTGGACTGATTACAATCCCGTAATGAAGGAGCTATAATTAGCTGTCTGCCCACCTCATTTGCTGAAGGCCAAAGTTCTTTGTTGCACTGACCATTTCCCTCCCATTTAGGAGGCCCTCGTTGAGCCACAATGAATGTGCTAGAATGCCGTTCACAGCGTTTCTTTTGTTCTGAGAGATGCTG
>JAQFJB010000013.1:7364993-7376762 GCA_029874875.1 Naso minor
ATTTGGTTAACTTTTGTTCACGCTGACACGGAGCAAGTAAAAACGTAATTTCTGGCTACCATTTTTTTGTATAAGACAACAAAATAGCAACAAGGGAAATAGTTTTTAAAAATTATTGTGCAACCAACTAAATGTTATTTCATGCAGTTGATTCCAAGAGTAGTTGAAGATTACGAATATACCATAAACAGACCTGAGGGGAACTGTTTGACATATTCTGTTTTTTAAAGATCATTGAAGTATTTATTTTCTCTGTAAAATCAGATGCTGGTAATATCAGTGAGGCACAGACTGCGGCTGAAGTTCACTGGCTCTGACTGTCCCTCTCTGATTATAAAGTAACAAGCTTCCTTGTTGTAGGTGAGTGGATGTGGATCGATAACAGTGTTGTGGACTACACCAACTGGAAAAAAGGGATGCCAAAGTCAGACTCATGTGTGGACATTCACTCTGAAACTGGACAGTGGAGTACAAATGGCTGCAGCAGATACAGGTCCTACATCTGCAAAACAACTAAAGGTACATTTAATCAGCTCATATGTAGTTTCAACTAACCCATCAGTCACCCACACTGATAAATTATTCTTTTTTTTCAGTGATCACACCTACAGAAAAGCCACCATATGTTGGTGAGTTTCTTTTATTTTGGATATGATGTTTCAAGCTTGAGTTATGTAGGTGTTCATACTCCTGGATGTTCTTTCTCTGCAGCCCCAGTTGTTAAAGAAGAACCCCATGGGTCTGCTGGCATCACCGTGGCTGTAATTTTAGTTGTAATCGCCGTGGCTGGACTTGGTGCCTTCCTCTTCTTCCGTAAACGGATACCCATGCCTGTCTTGGGAGAAAACACCTTTGACAACAAGTTATACTTCAATAATCCGCTGCGATCCCATGTGGACACCAAGGGTCTGGTGGCCAACATAGAGCAGAATGAACAAGCATAGATGGACCTGAGATCAGTGGTTACAGCACTATAAAAAACGATATGATCAGAGATGTTCATCTTGGCTTCATTCCTAATCCTGGATCGTTGACCGCGATTTTCCACACCCTGCAGTGTTGCTGTTTTTTTTTTTTTTCTCTTCATAAAGAGGACTGGATCAAAGATAACGACTCATAATTATTTTACAATAATTCACACCAGCACTGGCACTGCACTAAGTAAATTAGGGACAAGATGATATAAGTGATCAATGTATAACAAAATTTACACGATTAAGTGATTTGTGAAATGTGTACAGATTATTTTTTCTTATGACCAATCAGCCTAACCGACAACATTTTCAGAACATACACGTTAAAAATCAAGACAGCTGAGGATGTTTTACTGATACAATAAACCAGATTTTTCTCAATCAATTCTTGGTATGATTCTCCATGGGCTGTTCAACAGTCTGTTCCTGGCTCAAGATATTGTAAATAGATGCTCAATAAAAGAAATTTAGTAAAAAAAAAAATGGATTGTCTTCTTTTTGCCCTTTTTTTGTCTAATAGACTAAAAGCTCAATGTTTGATTTGATGCATTGAGACATTCATGAATATGACTAAAACAGTTTTCATAAGAATAAAAAGAAACCAAGAAGCTGTTTGAGTTCAGAAAACAGTAAGTGGACACGGGTTTGTCACTATTAAGTTAATTGAATGCTTACAAGAAATCAATCATATCAAGGACGGAGAGCATCACGTCTGTCATGCTGCTTTATTTCACACACCTCAGCACACAGGAGACCCTTTCTCTGACGACAAAACAGCAACATAACAGCTTTATTCACTAATGATTTCAAATATCCTCGTTTGTACTTTGCTATATGTCTGTGTCATCTGAAAATCTTTTGCATTATTGCCTGATTATCATGGCCTAAATAAGTCACAATAACAATATTATCACGATATCCCCAAAAATATTGAAACAAATTGATGATAGTCAAATTTTATCATGTTTTGCCCCCTTTAAAGAATAAATTAGTTAATATATGAGTGAAGAGATGAGGAAAAGGCGTCTGTAAACACTACAATACAACAGGGTACAAAACGAACTTTTAGACTTCAGACATCTTTCTGTTTTGTTAAGAAGCAAACAGCATTAAGGTGCACTAAAACCAACAACTATGACAAAGTACGGACAGGAAGAAATAAAAATAATTCAAAAGACAAATACAAAATTATGAGAATAGTTAAAACAAAATCAATACTTCATTTGAAAAAAATCCACCCCTACTGCTGATGCAGGTACATTCCAGCTTTGGTAGAAACAAAAGCATGACTTTCAAATTGTTACATGTTCCCTGGTTTTAATGAAAGTGAAGCATACATTGATTATTTAAGTATAAAGTTGTTTTTAAATAAAGACAAAGATTTTAAGTGTTGAAAATACACATTTGTAAAGATTAGAGACAGATGATCAGATCTGATTAGAACTTTCTAAAAGATCAAACTATTAAGTGATCCAAGAGATTATAATCTTAAATTATGAATGATTACTGCAGACTTTCAAGATATTATTCAGTCAGGTATCAGATACTCAGTCCCCCACCCCACCAGCGGCTGGCCACCCCCGTCACCTGATGTAGAAAATGAGGCAGCGTTCTCCATGGCAACCACAGTCCTCTAAGGCTGTCGCAGCTAATCCTCAGGAGCTTACTCAACTCTTACTTCTCGTAAGAGGGTTTTACCAGCAGCACCAATGCCCAAGAATTCTCCCCAAACAAGCTCCGGATCGTCTGTTTATTCAACCGGAGGAGGAAAACAGACCTAGTTACAGCCGCTGAGAGGAGCAGAGGGGAGAACGACAGGCCCGCTTCATCTGGTAAGCTTTTTCATCCATCCTATCTGAGGTATTACTGCAGCTTTTGTCCTCTTATTGCTCGGCTGGTTTGACCTGCAGGGTGCACGGTGTGGGAGGATGTTGGAAAGTGTTGCGAGAAAGCTCGGCGTGTTTTGCGTTGCATGTTTGAACTCTGATGACTCACAGATCACACAGAATGAGAAACCCCTATGATCTGATCGTCCCCAGTGCTCCATGCATGAGGGGGCTCGGAGTGAACACACAACACATGCAGTCACTCACACCAGCTCCTGTCTTAATCCTGGACAATTGCTGCTGTATGAGGAAAGCAGTTCAATATTTACACCATTATGAAAACTGTTGAGTGTTGAAAACATTCTGACTTAGTGCTGCATTTCCTGTGACCTCTGTGCACTTAGAACTATGTTTTCTTGATGTATATCTCCATTTTTGTGGGCCTCTGCTTTGCATTAATTATAGCTTTTTCCTCATCCCTAGTTTTCCTCAATACTAATTATTTCCCCCACCGTCTCCCCTTCATGCCCCCTTCTCCCTGCCCCTGTGCTCTCTCACTTGCCTGCACTAATCCTTTTGTTGTGGACTGAGGGGCCCAGGCTTTGGCTGACCGTTCAGCACTGTAAGGGCTGGTTCAGCTGAGGGGTGTCCACCAAGCCCTACAGTCCTCCACCAGATCCGGCGTACCTATTATTAACACCACCCACAGTTCGTCTTCCCTAGAAGCTTTCTGTGCTCTCTTCTCGTTCACTTTGGATCAAGCTTCTCTCGAACTTTACTTGCTTTTTAAAAATTTTTTATCTATCACCTCCTTATTGTCTCAAGCCCTAAGCCAGTCCTGGGAGCTTGAGAGAGTCAGACGGCCTTGGTAGGAACATGCGCTTCAGGAGCAGTGCTCCCACTTTGCTGCTGCTGCTGCTGCGTCTTTGTCTGCTGGGGAGGGTGCTGGAGGTGAAGGGGCAATACCTGCAGGAGGCTCTCAGTGCATTAAATCTGCCCGAGGACGAGCCACGGCTCCAAAAGAACCACACCGGTGTCCTGATAACCAAGCTCCTGCAGGCGGTGCACTGTGCAGAGCGGACTGGCACCTCTGAGGACATCTGTGGCAAGGTTTGGCCTGTAACTGTCTCACTGCATGATAAACTGAGCAACTTTTATATTCATATGTTAACTACTGTTTATGTATTCATCACATTCCTGCCTGCTTATTCCAAGAAAAGCACTTGTTATCACTGGAATGTGAGCGAATGCGGAGGCTTAAGTCCTTGACCTCTATGGGGCATTCATGCTGAGTGGCTTTAGTCATCCATCAGTTTGACATAATAAAGTCCATAGAGTGCAGTCAGAGGTACTTCACATGTTTGTGCAGGCGGGCTGACAATAGGATTATATGCCTGTCGAGCCTTGAACGTGAAATTCAAAAATTAAGAGTTTAACTCTCTACTTTTCCTGTTTGTTTGTTTTAATTCACTTTGCCTTGTACTTCATTTTTGGCTGTGGATTTAATTGGACTTGTTTTCTGCTCACAAAGCTTTTCTGAGAAGCAGAGTACAGTGTATGCAGAGAGAAAATATACCTTCGGTCAAGCAGACTCTCTTTTCCACCACATTTTGAAAAGTAAACCTACTGTCAACACTAAAGAGACGTGAATTGTGTAACCATGCGTCCCTAAAATCTGCCTTAAGTGGTTTCCTTCTTTCTGCATGTTCCTGCTTTTGTTGCAGTGCCTGACAACAGACGTAGCTCTGTCTGTGCTAGAGGATCATGGGAAGGATTACCTCACTGAGGAGGACTTCCAGCGGGTCTCCACAGTTCTGCTCTACTACATAATAAACTTGCAGGACCTTTGCGTATCAAATGCCGCCTCCCCATCCTCCCTTTCCTTGTCCTCTTCCTCCTCATTCCGGAACTATCAGTTCTACCTTTTGGCACTCACCAATCTGCACCCAGCCAAGGACAGCCGCTTCCTATCATCCAGTGAAACAGAGAGTATCCTGCAGCTCATCAACCAGTACTACGACCCCTCCAATCAAGATACCTCATCTGATTTGCAAGTAAGGAAGTTTTATTTGAGATATCTATCCCGTCTTGAAAGCTGCACATCTGGATATGATCATTTCGTCTTTGACCCCACAGTGTATTGATGCAAATGGGCTCTTTGAAGATGTTAATGTGCAAGAAGATCCAGGTGCTGCTGTGTCCTCTGTGCCCAAACTGGCAGCAGCCATCATCAGCCACATCCTGCAGGGCCGCTGTTTCAGACGGAAGAACCTCCCGTCTCCTGCTTTTTTTACAGACTTTATCTTTCAGTCTCTGAATCGCACAAGTAACCTGCAGATAATGGGTAAGATAAACAGCACTGATGGTTTGTACAGCACACTTAGACTGACATTTGCATTAATTTAGAGTGTTGATGTGTCATCCTGTGCGAACACCGGCAACATTACAAAACTGATTATCTTGTTCTTTGGTAATCTTTATTTCTGTTATTTCATCTTTGGAAGAGGATTTCTTTTGCCTAAAGTCAGAGCTAAATGGGCCAAACTCTTTCTCAAACAGAGGCTATTAGCAAGTTCAGGCCAAAATGTCAGTGCCATATTAAACTTTAACACCACACACAACCATTGATGAGCATCGATCTTAGTTGTTTTAAGAACTTTTTTGTCAGCTCCATTTTTAATCTCACCTGCATAAAGTTGAATTTTTGCCAAACAGACTGATTCATTTGATGGTATCTGACCTGGTGAGCGGTATCATGACGTGGTGAATTCTTTGCTTAGACTTGGAGGAGCTGCTTCATCAGCTCGGAGTAGGACAGGAAGGAGGGACACACTCTGACAGGAAAAGGCGGAGCATCACAGGGAGCTCACAGAAAGGAGCCAGGCATCCGCTGGATGGCTGCAACCATGAAACTGGACGGCTAAGCCAAGACTGGGCACAGGTGAGGCTGAGGCAAATGTCTGAAAAGAGAGCGTTCTGTACCGAGAAGCGTGAAAACATTGCTGCAAACCTGCTTGCAGGTACTGCGAGGCTTGATTGAAAAGCCTCCTACTCACCCAACAATTTGTCTTTCCCTTTGAATCTAATCAGGTATGTTTCTCAGCCAATCAGCTGGTGGATATTTTTGCTCTGAATCCACATTTGCCAATTTCCAAGGAGCACTTCAGACAAATTTGCCCAGCCATCATTCAGCAGTTGCTAGGCAATGCCTGTGAGTCTGCAGAACATAAAGGAAGAGGATCTGTGCCCACTGCTCTAGAGAGTAAGACATTTTACATCATGGTTTCCCTCCACAACTTACAGTGTCTAATGAATACATTGTGCACTTAGATATTGATTCATGACTTCTGGAACTTTTCCATGAAAAGATTTTTGTTTAGGTTTGAACTGTAGAGTATTTTTTCTTTGAAAGAAGAGCAAAGAACTGCACTGAAGATGTTTTTTCCTCACCTCTCGACTGCCTTTGGCAAGAATTCCTCTCTCCTACTAATTCATATTCGTTTATATGATAACATTCGTTTATATGATAACAAAGGATAGCCGATGATAGACAATGACGGACAGTAGTTCATCAAATCATCTGCTAAATATTTTTAAAAATGCAAGTCCTTTCCCAAGCACTTTCCATGGACCACTTTCCAGGTGGTTCTGTGTAACAAACCATCCGATACGTCAGGTTACATCTGAACTAAGTATGAAAAGGTTTTCATACTAGTGCAGGAAGATACATTTAAATCATGAAGTCAAGTTGTTTGTTTTTATTAGCTTCCATTTTTGGTACTCAATAAAATTATAAGTACATAGTCGACCTCTGTACCAGCTCCAAATACAATGACAAGATAAAAAATAAATCCATGTACGACTGATTTTCAGAGTGGGCATTTCTTTTATTTTATCTGCATTATGATCAGCCAGAATCTTTAATCTTAATACTTAGACAGAAAAGAAATTGGTCCAAACTTGAAACTCTTTCCTTCCTGCAGAATACGGCTACAGCACGGCTGCTGTTCTGCTCATCACCGTGGGCTCCATGCTCGGCATCTGCCTGATCTTCTTCAACTCCTGCCAGGAGACGTACGCACTCATCCTGCAGCTGTTTGTGGGCCTGGCAGTGGGAACCCTCTCGGGAGACGCACTCCTGCACCTCATACCACAGGTACAGGACACAGAGCCACTGCATCATCCTCTGAGTCTGTGAGTCAAACAGCACACATGTAGAAAGATACTCTATGGCTAATTGTTTCCTTCTTTGTCTCCTCTGGAGATCCTCGGCCTCCATGATGGCGCTCACAGTCATGATGACGAACACTATGCAGAGGGAAAGGAGTATCTGTGGAGGATTCTGGGCATGATCGCAGGAATCTACGGCTTTTTCCTTATTGAGAGGATCTTTTCCTTTTTGGTTCCTTCTCATGGCCACGTAAGAGTTGTTTTTTTGTAGCCCTTGTCAATTTATTGAGACAAATACTGTAGAAAAATACTTTAATAAAACCATAGTTTTCCAAGCGGAAAGTGCTGAAGTTGAAGGCTGATTTTCTTTATCTTGCCAAAAGTTGAACTTTTAGCTTTTCATGCATAAGCAAGTTTGCAAGCTTGAACTCTTGCAGAGCGGATTCACGAGCAACATGAGTCTCATGACTTTCTTTTATCTGCAGGGACACTCTAACGACCTTTCCTTAGAGCTCAGCTGCAATGGTCAGTCACAGAGGGGGAAGTCCATCTCCACCATACAGCTGGTGAGTCTCATCACTACTCAGTCTGAAATATTATGGGGGTTTTTTTCACGAAAACCTGATTCCCTTCATCACCGCTGTTTTAACCTGATAGAGTTGACTCAGAGACCACAGCAAGGCAGTTCCTCAGACTTAAATAGCAAAATATTAATACATAATCACATCAAGAGAAATAAAAAATTGCAACATTAACTTACAAGGTGTGGTGCTTCTAAATTGATGGTTTTCACGCCTTTGTTTAATGTAGACCCAAAGCCCTGTAGGACGAAGTCGAGCACCTCTCATCAGCACAGTCCGTCATTTTCCAAAGGGTTTAAATTTTGAACACCACATATAAAATTTGAAATTGTTACTTTCCAAGAAAAACAGTAATCCAGGAATTTTAGATGATAAAGCCTGGTCTTTTTTTCTTCGGTTTGGTCAAGTTTGCATTCACAGTACCGCTGCTGCTTCAAAAAACACAAATTCTCCACACAAAAATGTGGATTTTTATCAAATCGTAGTGCCACCGTTCATTACCGTCAAACACAAATTTTAATTCCTACTTTTCATAACATAATTTCTACACTCTCCAAAAAAAGAAACAGCTCTGGCAGCATTTAGGTTGACAAATGGAGTAAATATTGTTTTTACTTTGCTGCACCACTGCAGAGTTAATAAATTCAGAATGTTTTAACCTCCCTGTTGATGCTTCACTCCTACACTCATGCATCAATGAAACACTAATGTACTTGTTATAAACAGTAAAGTTCTGCTAGAGGGCTCAGTTGAGGGAAGAACAACCAGTCAAGTACGTTTGGACATTTTTCTATTATCATACTAATACAACAGCAGAAATCAGGCATGTTAAGGCAAAAATAAATCAAACCACCTATAAAAATAAATTTCAACACACATACTGTAGCTTAAAGATAGCATGAATCCATTGAATCCATGTTTACATCTGAAAGAAACAGACTGAAATTCACTTAAATCAATTTTCCTGCGCTGCTCTTATATAACGGGCGATGCAGAGCGGTGTGGGAGGGAGTGAAGGAACAGGACATGTAGGATGTTGGCGAACGAGAGGCATTGAATCATTCAAAACACACTTCATGCTTGTATTGAATCGTGTACAGTTGAATACATTTGGACACGTAGTCGGGTCACATGTGGAGGGCCTGTTACTGGGACCTATTTTCCGACCACTCTTGTTACATAAGAACATTCTTTTTGGGCGAATTCGTGCCATCCAATGTTCTAAATTTGGCCATTCTTAATTTCTAAAATTTGCATCAAAGGTTAAGAAATTTTTATAAATATGTACTGTGATCACTCGCACCCTGCAGGGACCAGTGGATGACTTGGAATGTGCAGACGTATCTCCCGATCTCGCAGACACAAGGAGGCCTTCACATCAGAGTAAGCTCCACCACTATGAGCTGCACAACAAAGCTGAATGTGTTGTACTTTGTAATTAGTAGCCTGGCATGGCGGATGAATTGTTACAGTCTGAGGATGAGCTGCAACGACACAGACCCCCTTTGTGTTCCCAGGACAAGGGGTGCCCCTGCTGGCGGTGATGGTAATTGTGGGAGACAGCCTTCATAACTTTGCCGACGGCCTGGTCGTCGGGGCGGCTTTCTCCTCTTCAGCTGAGACTGGCATGGCGACCACTGTGGCCATCCTATGTCACGAGATTCCTCATGAGATGGGTGAGAGGTCACAGTGCTTACTTTGGGAATGCTTTTGTTGCTTTTTGGCTCAGGCCAGGAAACACTCTGCTTGACTGACGAGTAACTGTCTTCCTCTTTCTATCCCAAAGGGGACTTTGCAGTGTTGCTCAGCTCTGGACTCTCAGTGAAGACTGCTGTGCTAATGAACTTTCTGAGCGCTCTGACTGCCTTCATGGGCCTCTACATCGGACTGTTTGTTTCCGCAGAGATAGAAGTGCAGCAGTGGATCTTTGCTGTTACTGCTGGGATTTTCCTCTATTTGTCACTAGTAGAAATGGTGAGGGAAACCAAAACCAACAATGAATAAAATTTAGTCCTCTGTGCCTGAGGACGTACATTTTTTGACAAAAAAACTATTCATAACACAGCAATGAGCTGCACTGGGTACCATATTCCTTCATAATTCTGTAGTTTAAACTGTTGTTTAATTTAAGACGATCCCACATTGCACACCGTCAGACTATAGAAGTTTGACTCCATATTACTTTTTTTTAGTTTCCCGTCAATGTCAGCTCTAAACTCAGTTCATAATGGGTAAAATGTCTAGTAATTGCCAATCCAAATGTTGGTGGTACAAATACAAACTTGCCAGACAACTGAAACTAAAGAAAGAGGTAAAATACCACTGAACATAACTGTAAGCCCTCCAATTTTGAAAAGGAGTGTGTTCAAGATTTGACTTGAGTTGATCTAACAGGACTGCAGGAGAGTGTAGAATCTGCCAGAGTATCAATGTGCAGCTTTAAAAAACCTCACGAAATAAACCTTTCACTCACAGAGACTAATGTCTCCTAAAACTATACTACCCAGTTTTTCTTCTTTTAAGAATAATTAAACTATACATGTGTGACCTGTGCCATGGACAGTGGAGAAAAGTTGCTACCTATTTGTTAGTTTTGTTCTCGACAGTAAGATATATACAGAATAATGCCAACAGTCTTGAAGACTATAATTAACTGAGTTCCTTCTCTTCCTCAGCTTCCAGAGATGAATCGAGTGAAGAGCGACAGACCGTGTCTCATGTTTCTCCTGCAGAACCTCGGTCTGCTGATGGGTTGGGCCTGTCTCCTGCTCCTCGCACTTTTTGAACATGAACTCAAACTCTGACAGCAGCGCAAGTGACGCACCGCTTCACAAGCCGTCTGGCTGAAACAAAGGTTGACTTGTCTTCTAGTGCTTTTTCGGAGTGTTCATTGACTTGTTCATCCCCAGCTTCTTACACATGCAGCTGCTAATGTGTGCAACCAGGCTGGTTTAACAAGTCATTGTTGGTCAACGAGTGAGTATTTAAGAAGTTGTAGTCTCCACACTGGATGGTAAATGTACATTAGCTATATGAATCCTTTCTTTTTTATACTGTATGATTTATTTTTGTATGTTATTGTTAGGTATCATGGCTGACTGCATCTGGACACTAAATAGCTTAAACTCTAATGACCTTTTTTTTTGAAAGCATCAGATGCATTTGTGTATATCTGTTGTTCAGTGAAATATTTACCGTGCCTCAAACACTCAAATCATTTGATTCTGAAGTAATTTCTCCCCTGCAAAATACAGTAAAAAGTGACATAAATCTCCTTGTTTGGGTTTGTTTGTATTTTATCTCAGTGTCTCTATACTGAGAGGAAAATGTGCCACGTAAAAACGAATCAAGTCGGTGTGTGTTTTTGTTATTTTTGTGCAAAGCTTTTTAAACACTGAAATGAGTAATGCTTTATTTTGCAGGTCAGTGATTTCCAGTATATTTCCTAAAAAAAATGAACTTTGACTAATTTCAAGTCCACCAGAGACAGTGTTCACTTAGTATCCTTCCAGTTAATTAATTCAAACTAATTGAGCACACGATGATTCAGTGTTGCTCTTCCACAAACTGGAGCACTCACGAAAAAGACATTTTAAAAAGATTCACAGATTTTACAATCTTTACAAAATCCCTTTCATTTCAAGGAAATTCGTAGGACCTCATCACATAGTGCTTTTCAGGAAACTCTCTGGGAAATTGTTAGAAAATTAGGGACCCACGAATAGAGCATTACCTTGATTTGAGCTAATACGTATAGAAAACTGGATTATCTTAATGAGAGACTCTCAAATTAGGCGTAAAGAAAGGACTAATACCTGTTTGTTAGGCATAAGCTGCTCTAAAACACATTTATTTTTAAATCCATGTTTGGAGAAATGTTGCTGTCTTTCCGCTTCTGATCTCAGAGGCATTGTTCTTTGTTTTTGAGGCCCCTCTGTGATCCAATATGAGGGCACTTCCACCCACCTGAGCTACTTGTTCTCTCCATCCACCAACCTGGATGACTAATGCTCGCTGTACAAGACAGAAACTCCAGAGCGATGCGGCCCACACAGCACACACGCTCTTTACCGGCCAGAGTGGGCCTGCGAAAGGAGGTGGAGGAAGAAGAGAATGTGATGAATTCATCAGTACAATGAGATAAATGAAACACAGTGAATCAACTTATTTGTACATAAAATTGGATTTGTGATTTGAAAGAACGAGTGGGCGCGAGTG
>JAQFJB010000013.1:7524222-7539837 GCA_029874875.1 Naso minor
TCAACTTGAGCATGTTTTTATCTCTTCCACTCTTTTTTGGGCTTTGTTCATTTTGCTTCACTCTTTCTCCTTTCACTTTAAACCTTTCGAAAGCTTAGAAATCCCCCACACACCCGCCTGGACGCAGACACAAGGCCCTGTGTCTAAAGGTTTTACTTCTGGTGCTGCCTCTGCTCTAAGCTGGCAATCTCCCGAAAACACAATACGACTTATTTGACAGTCTAAAGAAAATCAGACAGCCTCTCAATACACTAAAGAGCCGGGATCTGCGGGGTGCTCAATAGAGAGGCAATTCATTCATTATGGCCGTCACTTACAGCAGAGGGGGGCTGGACGGAGGAGGAAGGGGCTACCTGGGGAACAACAGATATACAATAAAAGGAGAAAGAAAGTAGGCATGAAATAAAGGAGAGGAGTTTGAGGGAGAGGAAGAGGTTTAAGGAAGGTGGGATGGAGTCGGATAATTCTTTCCAAGTTCTGTTTATACGTGCTGCTTTCCAAAAGTGCCGGGCTGTGTATGTCCAAGAAAAACATGAGCAGGAATTAGCAGTCCCCTCCAGACTAAAGCTTCACTTTATTGGACATTGTGTTTAGACAAGGTCTTTGTTCCTCAGTTCTGAGCTGTGTTTAATTTACAGCACATTTTCTGTTTATCACAGGACTGAATACACACACACATGCACCTTTTTAGTCTTTCGTCTATTAAATGCAAAGCTATGAGCTTTTTTGTCTCGATTAAATGCCTGCCTTTCATTTTTGTTTTTTATTACTTATTGTAGCAATAGTCTCAGTCTATAACCAATCCAATGTGTCTCACCTAGGAAATCCCCCTGCACACAGAACAAAGTGTGTTTCATGTTTTCACAACTGGAATGAATAAAACTGGAAGTGAGTGCTGCCATGAATGGACAAACAGTCAAACTTTATTACAGAATAATAACAAAAAGTTGACATGCTTGTCACATCAACATCTTCTAGAAATTGTGTTTCCATGTAGCTTATTTGTCTTGTCGAATATGTTTTGAGGGTAACTTAATTGCTTGTATTTTGCTCAGTGGTAATGTTTGTTTTACAGTGGAGGTCACGGTGAAAGGCGAACAGCTCTTTGTCACTGGAGAGCGAGGTTTGCATCCATGTTTGGTTGAGTTTGGGCGACAAAAGCTTTGTTGACCTTTGAAAATATAACAAAGATGATCTCTCTCATAATTTAAGATGATTTTACCTTCACCAGTAAGACATGTTGAGACTGCAGTGAGAGCCTGAACATTATTATAAAAAGGAAACAATTCACAGGCGCAGGTTTTACATGGAAAGCTTTTGCAGTGCGTCAGTTGTTGTCCTTCAGCTGTGCATGTCAGTCGGTTAAGCTCATGAACTGTTTCTGCCACACACATGAAAGACCAGAGCTTCAAGAACCTTGCGTGACATTTACTGTGGATCAGCTGAACCGGAGCAACAATGCTTGCCCAGTCATTTAGAGTAAAAATGGGGAAAGATTGGTGGATATTTCTGGAATTTTTCTTGTGTTTTCTGCTTGTGTGTTTGTATTCGGCTGCAGAATGTGACAGCTGGCCGTGTAACAGCATTCCACAGCTGTATATCCGTCAACACAGATGCTGGTGGTCAGATCATATATCATCGCTGATATTCAGCCTCTGCATGTCGAGCCGTCCGCACACACTCTTCTACACAGACAAGAGGCTCTCAGTCAGTTTATTTTAATGTGCTCTCTCTCTTTCTCATTTTTCAGGCTTATAAAATGTTGCAGTCTGCTGAAGGGACTTTGTGATGTCTGTGCAGGTTTTTTAACAGGAGAATATGAGTATTAAAGAGGAATCTTGAGCTTGAATGTAGCAAGTGTGTAATTTTTGCCACTGTGACACTTTTGATACTACCACTGCATGATTGCAAATGATTACTTTTATCACCGATCAGTTGATTATTATAACAGTTACTTTGTTTTGCCGACTGGAAGGGCACCAAAGAGGGCACTTTCCCAGCATTTTTGTGAACATTAGGGCACAACGGGGTTCAGTCCCCCCCCCGGCCTTTTTTTGGAGTAACACCTATCTGATTATCAACATGCTAACAATCAGAAGCATGCAGGAGAATCTACAGTGGTAATAAAAAATGCAAAAGGCCCTCCGTAGAGCCAATGATGTGCTCCCTCTGAAGATATAGGCAAGTTGAAACATAATGATTCCTATTTTCAGGTGATTGTACTCTAATGAAAACACACTCATGAATATTTTATTCCATTTCTGCCACATTACTACAAATAGATCCTGCTAAATCGGACACACTGGACCTTTAAAATGTGCACAAATAATCTTTTCAAGCCTTCAAAGCTTTCACATCTCAGACTGCTTCTTCTGGTTTCTAATACAAATCGACCTGTTTTCGAAGAAGTCTCTGTTTTTCTTGGTATTTGGGCAGTAATGAGTCAAACACATACTTGTTTTGAAGTATTCACACTCAGTGGAACATTCTTTCAGCAAGTTGATTTTTATCTGAAAGAGGTTTTGGGACACAGTAGCAGACAAAATGACTTCTTTTTGCAGTGTAACTCTAAATTTATGGCGTGCAAAACTCATAAAGTGGACCGAAGCCTCGTGTGTTTGTTAAGGCTGCATGCCAACCTCATCCTGTCGCCCACATCGTTAACATGTTTGCAAACTGGCTGCTGTCCTGTTTAGAAAGTAACTGTAACTCTGAAAATACAAAACTAAATACCCATAACTCTGCTGCAGAGTTAGAGCACAGGTAACAGGCAGAAAATAATACTAAAAATATTTTAATATCTATGAA
Organism: Naso minor; assembly: GCA_029874875.1. Taxonomy (NCBI): domain Eukaryota; kingdom Metazoa; phylum Chordata; class Actinopteri; order Acanthuriformes; family Acanthuridae; genus Naso; species Naso minor. Next base: position 7,527,031 of record JAQFJB010000013.1, read on the forward strand.
AACAGTGAGTAGCTGACAGTGGCGAAAGCTGGGGGAACAGATGGTCCAGTGGTGAGAGGAGGACGAGCTGACTGAAAGGGTCTGAAATGAGAGAATATGAGGAGGGTGTCTCGGAGACAAAACCCAAGAGGCCTGCGAGAGGCAGATAGTCGCCTCCCCCTGCTTGGTTTCTCCTCTCCTCCTCACTCTCATCCTTCCATCTCTGTCTGGATGAATGCATAGTCTTGTTATCTCCTCTGTGCTGCATCTGAGCCCGTCCCTCCCTCCATACCACCATCAAAAGTCAACTCAACTGTGCCAGTGGTGCAGGATCAGGACGGAAAATAAGACGGTGACGATAATGATGATAAGAGACATTCTGGATTATGTCCTTATTATTCTATTGGCAGTTAAATGCAGCACAACATCTCTGAAATAGTTGCATAAGAGCAGGGCTTTAGTCTTTGATGTGATAATTGGCGGTTGGGGTGTTGTGGTTTTGCCGTCAAGACTCAAGTGGAAAATTGCTTTGCACACTCTGGCAATCCCGTCTGCTATGTCACGTGTCCAACTCACAAATGCACGTCTCCTGACAACCCCCCACCTTCTCATCCATGTCTATCAGGGTGTGTGAGGCCACTTGGCAGAGGGTCTCCTGTTTCCAGTCCAAGCCCATTGGTCTGGTTTCTCTTTCAGTTAAGTCTGGTGTGCAGTTGGTGGTGCTGAGTGTTGGGAGTGGTTTGTTTTTTCATACCTCAGTCTCACAGACTATCCCGCGGAGGTGAGAGCTGTAAATGTTCATGTATCAGGCCGACTGCTCCGCTGGCAGTGTTGTTGGCGGTTTTGTACTGCGCCTTGTGCCAGACGGGTATTTTTCAGCCCTGAATCTTCTGATGTAATTTCCCAAAGAAAAGAAATAACTCATTGTTTCGTTCTTTTCTGCATTCAGGGGTGAGATGTCTTTGTATAGTTGCCACCACACTCATAGGTACACCGAGTACCAGAAACACATGCTGGCACTCTCCCTTTCATAAAGGTTTCTCTCCTCTAGACTCATTTTGTAAATCTTACCACATTCCCTCCTAAACCCAGCAGCAATAAAAATGTCTGTGTACACTCTAATATGCCAAGCACATATAGTATATCCAATAACAACAGAAATAACTATTATTTAGAGCACAGGAGCAGTGTTCACTTACCACCAGTCGCCACGGTGATTTCACGCAGGAAATGTCCATAAAAAGGGAAATCGAAGGACAGATTAACTCTCTGTGAGGGAAAAAACAGACAGATGACCCGGGTCAGAGAGACAGAGGTAAGACGAGGATCAGAGATGAGACTTTTACCATCCTAAAAACAACCAGAGGGGTGAGATCAGAAGAAAAATGTAGCAGGAAAATACAAAGGTGCACTGTGTGGGACAGCGGCTCTACTTAGAGGGGCAAATGTCATTTCTGTTTAGAAATCTAAAATAAAGATCTAAGGAAGTAACACAAAATGTAAGAAAAATAATTTCTGCTAAAATAAGAATTTCAATTTTTTAAAGGAGAATATTAATGAAAATATGAAATACTAAATTAAACTTGAATTATAACAGGCCAAACAGCAATTAAACATGTACCCGTATTTATTGTTTAAATACAAAATTATAAATAGAATACCGAAATTTTGACTTTTCTGTTATTTAATTTTTTTCCTTCATTATTGTACATATGTGTTATCAATATTATACAAGTCGATTTTCACCCATATGCACCCAAAAAGAAAGAAATAAAATCAAAGAACAAAAACACAAAAACAAGACAAATCATAAAGTTTACGGCACATAAAACATTTAACAAGTACACCAATACTAAAGAGGTACTTTGCATTTAAAGTGTAGGAAACATATGGAAATCAAGCTAGCTGCAGCATGAGTCCTACGGAAGAAACTCTACTTCCTGTCTTTGCTCTGGCTCGCTTTTATTTCGTTTATGGTCGCTCTCTCTTTAAGGTCAGTTTACACCAAAGATTTACAACGAGATGAAATGGTTGCAGAGAAAGTTGCATCTCAGCTCGACTCAAGTCGACTGACGGTGTTGCGTGCAACTCAGCTTGTTAAGTTGCCAGAGGCCAGTTTTAGAATGTAAGGCACATGATTTGTTTCGGCAGCCAATCAGCTTGTAGCGACATCACCTGTTGCTAAGAAGCACAGCGTAGAGCAGCTACTAGGAACATGCGCTCTCTGAAATTAACGTGACTGGCCGAAAATACTTCATCGTGATCTGAATACAGAGCAAAGGAGAGGTGCAGAAGTCTAGTGTTTTTTCAGACCACCTGAATTACAACATGCTGATTCAGTAAGTCAAAATCATGAGATAAAATAAATCATTCTTTCTTCATCTTCACTAAACACATTTTTTCAATTTGTATCTCAAAATGTTTACTTATCATCAGAATCTTTTTTCTCTTCATGACATTACTGGACCTCCGTACTATTTACAATTATGTTGATGGGAACAAACACACATTATAAAGGGCTTTAAGAAGCTATAGCATTACAAAAGAACTACTGGAAGAAATGAACAACCTGCTCAAGTGCATCACTGCAAACAGTGATTTATATATTCAATATTTCACCCATCCTTTTGTCGTACCACTGCCAGAAAATGTTATGGAGAATGGCAGTCCACAGTAAACATGCAGCTTGTATACATGATCCTGGATTACGCTGGGAGGAGTAATCCTATGGCAAACCGCACTGAATCCCACAGACTGTATAGCCAAACAAGAGATTTACTTTTCCACAATCCAGCGATGGAGCTGGCCTCTGCGGCCGTGTTTTGTTTTACAGCCTCGTTGGTCCAATTCCTTTCAGTGTCTCTGGCAGAAAGCAGCGACGGGAAAGAACATGGAAGCTTTCGCCAATCCCACTCCAGCACTCAAGAGTTTTATACAGTTTCTCAGGACTTTTAACAATGACAATAATAAACTGTATTTGTTTAAAATGTTATTCTGCTTACACGGTGGCTGAATGTCAGCACAGATGGCTTTCACAAAGTCTTGCACTTCAGTCTCACAATGAAATCACCCCACCAAGATTTCCATATCTCCTTTTCACTCCGCAATACTTGGCCGGTCACATAGTTGGGGAATTCACTTATTGATTATCTCAGACTGAGCAAGAAGCCTCCCACAGTTGTTCTATACTTTATATAAGAAAAGCCTCGCCTCTTTGCAGGCCTGTTATGTGGCTAAAAAGAATAGCTTGTATGGTTCAATCCATCATTACATGACTGAAGGTAGAGGAGTAGAATGCACAATGTGGGACTCTATTCTATCTCCTCGCCAGCCATTGTTCACCCTGGGTGCCTTTTCTATTTTTTTCCAAGTGTGTGACTGCCCTGCTGCCACGCTGCTCTGTCTCTGCACTCAGTCTGCTGCTGCCTTGAGTGACTTCATCAGTATGCGCCTCACATGGGTCACCTGCTTACAGAGATGGAGGGAGGAGAGTTCGGGAACTTCACTGCTGACAAGTATTTTTTGCAATGTTTTAATTTCATAAAGCAGGTTTCTACACTTTTTAAAGGACAACGTTTATAAAATTTTTACGACTTTTTTTTTCTTCCAAGGACTTATCATAAAAATTCCATGACTATTCACGATCTGTAAGTGCTTGAAAGACAAATGTATCCCACAGGTCTGTTTGTGAGATAAACAATGTAGTTACTCCAAAAGTTAATTTTACATTAAGAACTACGGAAGGAAATAAGTTCATGTTACATTACGTCACACGGGGATTACTGTAAAGAGTAATTTTCTTGCTCACAGCAAATTTTCAGGACTTTTAATTTTTTTAAAGGATTGTACTGTTTCCAAGACTTTTCCAGGCATGGAAAGCAGATTTTAGAATTCAATTACTTTTCCAGGTTTTCCATGACTGTGGGAGCTCTTCAAAAGGAATCACATCGCCATGGTTTTAGGGTAAAGTCATGTCTTTGTGGTTACTTATTATCTGCAACCTTTAGCCAACATACAGCTGAGGCTTATGGGTATAAGCTCAGCTAAACTGGAACTTGCAGCTGACAGCCAAGCTAGACTTCATTTCTGCATCCAAGCTAGCAGGAGTTCAACTAAACTGCAACTTAACATTAAATCTAATCTCTTTGGGCTTTTAGACTGATGGTTGGACGGACTGAGACATTTAAAGATGTCATCCCTGACTCTTAAAAAGGAAGATGCACATTTTTTACTGTTTACTGTCTTGATTTTTTGGAGAAAATTACTCACCAGGTGATCGACAACATCTTCACAAATTAAATTTATGATTAAACTCCTGCCAAGTTAATGATAAAAAGCAACATCCCCCCAGGTTTGGGTATATTTGAATTAATTTCACTTCAACTGGAACATTCAAATGCGGCCAGACATCCACAGAAAAAGCAGCAGAGCATCACCTTCAACTTCCAAAGACACCAAGAAAATCTCCTCTCCTGCCGACTTACCGCCGCCTGCCTGTGTGTGTTGGACAGAATCCCATGGATCTTCACTTTGTCCTTGTCCATCTCGTTGATATTTACCCACAAGTCCTTGCTCATCGGATCCGACGGACCATATGTTTTTGACGTGTAGTAGTCATGATCTGTATCCTCCTGCAGCAATGAAAGAAACAAAATGCATCCTGTGAGTTTATGTAACATTCTCAATAAAGCACAACAGTAGTTATTTAGAGAACTAATACAGCTTGTAGGAGGGTAGATATTGCAGTGTTGCTCTGGAGTCTGTGTTCTTATTATATTGCATAGAATGTGCAGAATATATAAACACATATTTAAAAATACATCCTGTGGCTCATTGACCCTCAAAGCTGTGATCCCAAATCAATTTCCAGCAAAGCGACACTGTACGCTGCAATTCCTTTAAAACAATTAAAACCTCCACACAAACAGAACACTTCTGCACATGAAAAATCAATAACATGGTGTATTTTTACATTTGCTGCAGAGCAAATTTCCCGCTAATTAGATTACACAATGCGATCATTTCCATTATGCGAGCTGTGTGTGCATTCTCTTTGTCCTCTCATTCAACTCTATGGTTTTCATTAGGGCACAATTAGTACACAAAGCAGTTTTAATGTCCTCTAATCACATTAAAAAAAACTCCAAGAAGCCAATCAACTTCTTGTTCCACTCTTAAAAAGCCAGCATCAGACTGCATAGTCAGGATTGTGTTTTAAAACAAGCAACATTAATGGACTTTTATAAGCCATGAGGGAGCGGCCTGTCTGCTTTTATTGTTTCCTGTGCAAAAATTGAAAGAATGCTCATGTCGTGTGCTTCCTATTGTTTATCTCCAACCCTGCGGGTCTAATGAGATACCTTACAGCTGGGTCTTTTATGTAAAACATTGTTAAAGTTAATGTTTTGCTGGATGGCAAGTCAGGAAAAATTTATGCTGCATCTGACTGTGATCTCATTAATAGGAACTCACGCAGCTCTGAGGATACTTTGATATATGGGTGGTATGATTTAGAGCTACTGTGCTTTTGCGTGTCAAAAGGCCATGAGACAAACACTAATTAAAGCACAATCCTTCCCTGTTCAGTTCGTTTGGCTTCAAGGATTCATATTTCCCTCAGAGAGTTATAATCTAATATCCCTTTACAATATCCAGCCTATAAGATGGAGCAATAATGTTTCTGGCTTTGTAAAACCTCTGCGGGATTGACAAAATATCAAAATTCCAAATGGAGTTCGGCCGTGTAGGTGGCGTTGCTTTTGATTAATTTGTAGATTTAAACAAACATTGCCGGAAGCTTTTCATTCGCAGCTTCAAGTGCAGACAAATCGTGTCAGGGAAAGAGGCCCCTGCAGGCAGCCTTAGTCAGCACAATACTTCCAGAATAGAAAACAAGGGCACTTGTAAAAGGAGTAGACACAAACGTGAGGCTGTAAAGCTTCCTCCTAATCAGCACAAGATGTTTGCTGGGCTCTTGGAAGGAAGGATCGAGGGAGATAGAGGGTGAGGGAGGCCAGCTGGTGGTTCTGCGCCTCAGGGGGGGAGAGTGAAAGGAGAGGAGGGAAGGGTGTAGGTGGAAAAAAAGACCACAGCAAACAGACTGCAGGGTGCTCGACGTGAGAAACAGTCTCTCACACACACACACACACACACAAAAATACACATTTATATAGAGAGTTTTGGTGGGAGGTTGTGGGAGGATGGTGCTGTTTCTTTGAATCAGGCAAACTCGCACCAAAATGTGCCAGCGGGTGGAGTGGTGGTGGTACTCAACACTGATGTGAGAAAAATGCAAACATGGTGTGAAATTTAAAACTGCACTGGCTCTGTTTGAGCAAAAACTATCTCGACCCAAATAGATTTAAAAAACATGGAGTCAATACAACACATTTCAAATTCACACTCAACTACCAGCGCTTAAAGGGCTGCACGATTATGGCAAAATATCAAACTGTGATTATTTGACTGATATTGCAATTGTGACATGATTAGTGATATTAGTGAATAATCATTTTTACATCATTATTCTCATTTTTATTGAAAAACATACTAAAAAGATGATGTGATTTTTTTAACACACACATTTCTTCTTCAAAAAATTTTGCACCTCTATGCAATTTAAAGCTGCTGGATGAAAATTTTGAGTTTGTGCTGACTCTAGCGCCCTCTCTGGACAACAGCAGTATGACCACCACCGCCTGGTGTCTTTAAGCCTGGATCCAGTCACTAGTTACCGCATGCGTTTGTTTTGGAAGAGAGCGAGACAGACGCAATGCTTTTTTGACTACCAGTCACAGACATGACATTGTTCAGTTTTCCATCATGTGTAGGATCTCCACAACTGACACAGCGCAGAAATTATTAATATTGGCTGTAGCTAATGACAGAAAATGCAAAGTCTTTTCCGCTATCTGTGCCATAAATCGTATCGTCTGACTTCCGGTGCCTCAGATGAAACAGGAATTTGCACATGGTCAATTTTCTCGCTGTGGTCTCATCTAATTATGAGGATCTTTCAAACAGAGACAGTTTTATGACCAATTAAAAGTTACAGCCAGTAACTTAAAAATTTGCAATAGCTATAAAGCCATTACTATTAAATTTTGATTAACTGTGCAGCCCTACCAGCACTCTTCCCTATTAGCCTACAGAAAACTTTCAGTAACAAAAAAGTGGTGTTTCATGCAAAGCTAGCCTAGTTTAAGACATCTGCCTACATTTCTGGTACACGTATTTAGCAGGTGTTGTGTCCATTGACAGCTCTTGATGGCACAATGACTGGCTTTAATATGCAGACTCACAATCAAACACATCACAAAATAAGAACAGGTGATGCATTAAAAAAGCAATTCAAAGACTTTTCTTGACATACTAAACTTGTCACTCACATGGAAAAGACTTGAGCAGCAAAATAACTGCCGTCATTTCATGAATGTAAAGTACTCTGTGTACAAATCCCTGTTTTCGTACAGTACCCGAGCTGAACTTCTGCATTCCTACGGCTTGTTTTGGTCTGGTAGAGGTGTGGCTGGTGACGGCGAAGACGTGACTTTAGATAAATGAGGCATCCTGGTGAACTTGTGGTCTAAAACATTCAATATGAAACCATGACATCAGTAGTTTGACTCTGGCTAGGGAACTTCATCGCATCATCCCAGCCTCTCTTATTTCCTCTCTTAGTGTCAGTTATCAAACTAAACAACTGAAAAGTCAGAATATCTTTCTACCATCCCCCCCCAAAAATTGATGGGAATTCTTTTCATTAATGATTGTTTGAAATGTTGAAACAGTAACAGCTTGACTATATGTGCTTGTTGATGTATTCCAGAGAACCTATAATGACCCAAATAAATATTCCTGAGACTTAAAAACAATACAATTGCTAGTCTGAGTGCATTTTAAGGAGCACTTGAAGTCAATTTAAAAAAACATTTTCAGAATTCCATTAGCAATATGTGAAACAGGAAAAAAGTAGCCTTCACAGAATAAATGCATATTACACAAATTTCAAAAGCATTGCAAACGCAACTCAAACATGAGCCATTAATTCTGCATTCTGTATTTATTAATTTAATGTATTTATTTATTGACATATTTTATTACTGCACTGAATAAACACATTCACAGTTCTTATGGACTGAGTTCCAGTTGACTCTTTCAGATACTAAAGATGCTTCAGCTGCCCTGCAAAGCTCAAAGCAGGTTAATGGATGACAGAAAACCACACGATGAACGAATGAGAGCAGGAATACGATCCTGCCACTCTGCCTCGTCCCCTGCCCCATTTTCATCCGTCCATCACACTGAAATACTGTAACTAGACATAGGTGGAGAAAAGCGAAATTGCTGCCGATAATGGACCATTTTCTGAGTCTAGAGCACAAAAACAAACTGCAGAAAAGATTCATTTTGTGTGCGCGAAACCAATTTCACTTTCAGCCCCGTCTCTGTCTGAGGCATTTACTCGAGCTGCCCACCGCATCAATATTGCATTATGCTGAGACCTGAATATCTTGTGGCAACATGTTTTCATTTCTGAATGGCTCCTCAACACAGGGGACATCCTGAATAAAGGAATACATCCCCTTGCCTTTATGAGATTATTCTTGGTTACTTAAAGGAAATAAGATGTTTTGAAATATTTCTTAAAGCTGCTGCTGAAGACGCTGTTGTGGCTGTGATTCACTTAAGTTTTTTACATAAAATAAAAGGAAACCATAATCCCCTCATCTGCAACACGTCCCTGCTCTTGAGAAAATAAAATTTCATGTATGCACAAGAAGCGCTTGAGCCTCAGTGTGTTGGGATTAAGCTGCATATGAGCGATCCGCATACTTGTCTTTCCTAAAAGAAAGCACACACACACACACACACACACACAGCAGAGAAGGCAGTTAAATCAGACTGCCCGAAAAAGCGCCATCACTCATGTGTGCAGCTCTTCATCAGCTGATAATACCTGTGATCCATTATTCATCGCTCCGCTCCATCTCCTGCCAGTTGTAGCAGCTCGATGGTGCTGGTGGAGAGTGTGTGTGGTGAAACTCAACTAAGTGAAGCTACAAACTAGTTGTTGCTGCAGTGCCAAAACTCTGCTTCCTGTGTAACAGAGGCATGGACACTTCAGTGTGATCTAAAATGATGGACCCATTTGAAAACAGACCTGTGGAAGAAAATACCAAAACCCACTGAAGAAAACTTAATTTCCACTCAGGTATTTGACATTTTGACCTACAGACATTTCTATAAAGTGAACCTCACCCTGACCTCACTGTAACTGCGACTCAGTCTGACACTGGCGGGGTCTTAGGTCAGTCTTTATAGAACCAAGACGATCAGTCAAGCTCTGCACGTCCTATCTGAAGTATAATCACATTTTTCGCTATCACTGACGGCATTAAATTGCTCAGATAAAGCTGGATTATGATAAATATTGGCGTGTCAGTCAGAGGGTTTACATGCACAACATACAGTAGCTACAGTTATAGCTCGATTAGACCAGAGATGAGATTTAATTGGACCATGTCTCATTCCACAGTACAAGAACGGGGGAGGAACTGGTTTACTGATGGTTAAGTCTGACCCCAGCATGGCAGGCAGTGGTAGACCAGTTTGAGGAGCTTCCACTGAGCACTTTTGTTAAAACCTAATTTGTCCAATTTTTTCTGCAACTTTTTTTAAAAGTTGGCCATTCCTTGTTTACCTTCTATTCTTGTATTTTAGGGTATTTATTTCCTTAAGCTGAGACAACTTCAGGTAAGTCTCCTCGCCTGTCCAGAAGTGTGTAGTTTTCACCTTTTCACCAGCCATTTTTATTCTGCCATACCTTCGTGTTCGACTTCAGCGTGATTGGTTCAAACCCATGGAACATGCACATAATGCCAAAGTCAGTTTTAGGCCGACTGAGGTGTATACATGTCTCAGTAAATCGACCCCAACTGCATTTTCTAGTCATGTTAATCCAATTCCAAAAAAATCAACTTTAGTTAGACTGGAACAGTCCAGTTTCAGTCAGACTAAATGATAAGTTGCTATTTTCTAACATCATGTAAACTGACCAAGTGTGTGATTGTTTCCAAAACTTCACAGACAGAATAAAACAGACAGGTATTCTGAGGTGAATCCAGGCACCTGATATATAATTTAAATCTTCTTTTGAACTCTGGTTGTAGATCTCATGAATTGGATTTGCAATCTGTCTGATGGGATCAGTCAGAATGTGGTTGCATTTTAAAGTGGAGTTCAGGGACGCAGAGCTACACAGAGTTCACCACACAACGTATTTACATACTTACTACCTCTGCTGTCTCTGTTCATTTGCAGAAATGCCTGCAGAGCAACATGTTGAATGACCCACTGAGAAAAGACTACAGCTAGAAGATGAAGCTCATTCAGACAGTTTAAGACTTAAGCAGACTGAAATTTAAACAACTTCAGGTTCATCTGAGGAGCAGCATCACAGAGTTTAAACAATGAACATAAAGAGTAAATATCTCCTTCCAAACGCATCATCCTCCGGGAAGCTTTTAACAAGTTTGACAAACTGAGACACAAAATAAACAAAGGGAAAAAAACCCATTTGCATTCATCGCAGATTTTGAAATGTGGAGCGTGGTGAGGGTAAAAGTAGCACTGGGACTCAATGAAGTAATAAAAATTAGCAAGCCGAGCTGCTCTCTGCCGCGCTGTGTGAATTCTCTCCCATAAGAAATACACAGATAAACAGTGAATGTAATGAAGCATGTAAACCCCAAAGAGCCTCCTGAGCACCAGACTCCATCCATAAACCACACTCTTATTAATACTACACAGCCAAACCAGCTATACAGTCGAGGGCCCGACTGATGTGAGATTTTTGGGGCCCATGTCGATACCAGTGTTAGGGAGTAATTCATATGCGTATATATGCTGCATGCGCTTTAGACAACGATATGTAATGAAAGCAAGATATCTTACACTTAAACTTTATTCCAAACATCAGTGCTCTAAACAGTAAACACTTAACTAGCTTGTTATTTTATAATGGATCAACTTTTGCTGGACAAACTACATATTTACACCATTTTAAATCACTAGTTTCTACAGTTTTAATACTGGTGCATTGTGAAGAACATATATGCAGTGTTTTAAGTGGAAAAAAATAAATGCCAGTTCTCCCCTTATTCACCTGTTGGCATGTGAATTGGGCAGATTGTACTGGGAAATCATTAAGTAATCGTCTATGTTCTGAATTTCTTCAGTGACTAAAATATATTAGAGGATAATGTTGATTTTCACAAAATTAATTAAACAAACTACTTTTAGTTTTCTGCCTCCGTATTTGACTGAGAGCTGTGTCGTTATCCGAATCCATTCCAGTTTTTGTCTCTTTGTGACCTTTTGGCGCCACGACAACATTACTGTTTTTTTTTTTTTATCCCTTTGCTTTTTCTAATTTATGCAACACTGTTGTGACTCGTGAGTTAGCGTTAATGTGACGTTCACGTTCATGTCTTATAGAAAAGAGAGGCGAGAAAAAACAGGCGAGCGTCTCGTAGTCGTGCACCCTACTGTAATTTAATTTCCATTATAAATCACCAAGAGACACTCTGATATGGAGACGACGTGAAGGATACTGGGAGCTTGTGAGAGGTCAAGGTACGCCATAAAAAGTCGTAGTAGGTCGGAGGTTAAATCTAGAAGTGGGGGTACTGTGTACCAGTGGGTACTGGCTCACTGAAAGAAGTGCATATATGCTGATACAGATTTATCAGTCCCTTGGCTTCGCTTCTGGTGTTGACAGTGTTGCAATAAGATACAAGATTTTAAAGGAGCTGTCTGTACAATTTGTCATTTCAGTGTTTGCCACATGTCTCGTGGATGCGTGTTTGTGTGGTTTGTTTATGCTCCTCATAAAGATGATGCTTAAAATGGTTGCACCTGACAGCTGTAGGCAACTTCTGAAGGCGTTTCTCAAACCGGAGGTCAGGACCTTGTGTTGGCTCGGTATGCAGACGGGGTTTTGAGGTGGTTTCTTAGACTGAGAACAAAAATGAAAAGGCTGCTGTGAAAATGTCTGAAGGCTGACAAGGTCAGATGTAATCCAAGAAGTCCAGTTAGAGTTTGTAGTTAATCAGATGCCAAAGCACTGTAGAGGGATTTAGAGACTGATTTTTCATTTTTGCAAAGTTTCAGCAGGAGAGTAAACAATTACTTTGTCAAACAATCACAAGCCATTAACAATGATGGGCTGTTTTTTGTTTTTGTTTTTTTGCCAGACGATCCCTGTGTTTTCATGAGCTTTCTGTATCTATAGTCTCGCTGGGTCAATACTGTAGTGCTCTAATTGAAATAAATGAGGAGGCTGCCATGTCAGGCTTATATACTGATATACTGAAGTGTTCAACTCTCTTTCTGCCTCTATAAAAACAACATTAACATTGAAATATTTTGGGTAATAGTCTTAGTTGTTCAGAGTGATTAAGTTATTAAATTATACCAACCAGTAAAGTACTTTTATTTGCACTGACTTTAGAAAACACAGTACTTAATATTCAAAAGCTGTAAAATTGGTACTGACCAAAAAATGATCCAGATGGATTTTTAACACTTATCCAGGGTGTGTCTGATTTAAAAATGCAAACAAAACAAATGTACCAAATAAAACAGTCATTTTGGAGTCAGAGAACACGCCTTTTAGACCTTAAATTTTGATCCGAACTCCACATCTGTACCTTTACATGTACCTTGCATGTTTGTGAGGACTTCCCGTCGACAGAATCTGTCCACAGACAATTAACACAATGCAAAGTCCTCAAAACTGCGTCTGTGGTCGTTCCTGCCACAAAC
>JAQFJB010000013.1:7539937-7550440 GCA_029874875.1 Naso minor
AACAGGTGACTCAACATTTTGCCATGATGACAACACACAGACTTACGAGATGAAAATGCAAACAGCCACCCTGTCACAGCTGGTAATTATACACACATTTACATGACAAGCTAACAGCTGGGATTATGAAATGTCTAGGGCCTCAAAACTACAATCCTAAACTAGGTTGAAAAACAGCTATGAGTCAACACTTAGGAAATTGACAAACAAAAACAACCATTGACTGTCCTGATCCTTAACTGACAACATGTCTGGACCAGCAGAAATTTTGCCTTCCCCGCCCTAAAAAAACAACAGTAATGAGACTTGGCTTGAACTCGGTGATACCAAACGGCTCCCACAGTTTGCCCTCTTCCACCTCACAGTGACTTGCGGACACCTTTAATCTGGGTTAATGATCCGGAGAGTGGATACAGTGAGTCACTGACATTCAGGGCGTCAGTCAGTCTGCTGCAGAGGCCACCGTTAAAAACCTGCATGTCGAGGTGAGATGGATCTATTGTTGGAAACTTGTGTTATGGAGCCATGTAACCCAAACACAGTCTGACCTCAGAGCAAAGACAATGAGGGAGATGAAGAGACTCCTTCAGGTCTACAAAGCCTGAGGAGAGCCTGATTTATGGAAATTAGCATTAGCGTTGTTCAGAAATCATTTAAAAGTATAACAATGAAAGCTGAAATAAAAACTACATCTCTTTATTTGTGTAACTTTACAAGTAATGTGCTCATTCTCTTTTTGAGACTGAAAAAACACTCAAGCTTTTATGATACAAATATGGCTAGAGGCAGCAGCTAGTTAGCTTAGCTTAGCTTAGCTAAGCATAAAAACTTTAAACAGGGAACAGCTAGCCTGGTTTTGTACCCGAGGTTATGAAATCTGCTTATTCCTCTAATGCTCACAAATACACACATTTGATCTAATTAGTTCTAAACAAGAAGGCTAAAAGCTAACGTATTTCTTGTGTGGTAGTATTTGTAGCTCTGATGAGACTCTAGGCTTTTTCCCCCTTCTCCAGTCTTTACACTAAGCTAAGCTAACCTGCTATAGCATCATATTGAGTGGACAAATAGAAAAGATGGTGTCAAAGTTGTCTGCAAGAAAGTTAGCAAGTTTATTTCCCAAAATGTCAATTATTTTTTCACAAAACCAAGATATTTTTAGTGCGGCTGCAGTCACGCAATGAATTTTTGTTGTCAGCCACTCCAAAATAGAAGAGAAACCGTTTGAACTCACTATTTCAATTTCACTAATCATCATCACACAAGCAAATAAATTGTAAGAGAGTCAGACAAATCTATTTGTACACAGGAAGTAAGTTCACAGTGCTAAGAGAAGACAGGAAATGTTGCTGCAAATCACTCACTAAAATAGACTGAGCATTTTAATGGAAGGCAGGTGTGCAGGAAAGATTTATGACACAATAACTCTTGGAATGTGTTGACTGTCGCAGATATACAATAATATACGGCTTTGTGTGTGTGTGTGAAGGTAAGTTTTTCCTCAAGGTTGGACACACAGCCGCTCTCTGTCTGTGTTTCCTCTGTTAAAGCTCCGTCAGAGCAGAAGAGACAAATCTTTAAATCCACTCAGCTCACTGCTGGGTGGAAGATTTCAGCTCTACTGTTCCTGCCCCCTGAATATGAAGGCTTTTCTCATGTCATGTCATGTTGGTGGCAGGTGAGGGACCGAGTGCCTGTGTGTGTAGGCCTATGTGTGTGTGTGTTGACAGGAGGAATGACAGGGTGTTTGTGCTGCGGACTGCTCGACAACAAATGAGCCTCAGAGCGTGACAACAATGAGGGAGGACATGTTTGTGAAAGCACCTAAGCGTGAGGGTGTGTGGATCTGAAGTGCATGTTTATGCCCTTGATGAATGTTCATGTGAAGCTTGAAGTGTTGCGCGCGCGTGTGTGTGTTTACAGCTGACGATCAAAGCTCCCTCCCCTCCTCGCTGGGAGACACGGGGCTGTGAACCTGAGATGATTAGAAGCCACAGGAAAACTTAACGAGCTGTCTAAGCCCGGGCGGCCGCCATCATTATGGCAGAACGTCTCAATGCTGCCCGTCAGCCAAGGCGCCATAACAAGGGACATGCGCGATGCCTTTCATTTACATAGACACAAACTAACACGAGCTGAACCAGGCTATTAATCTCCAGCCACTCTACCAACTCCTTGGAACAGTGGGAGGGCAGGTTAATTTCCTGTTCTGGTCTCTCCGAGGTCAAGTTTAAGAGGTTCCAGTCCCACGCAGAAGGTAGATGAACACCGGAGGGCTGAGCTTAATTTGATACAAACCCGCCTAGTCTTCTTTTTCATTATGAGGCATCCATTCTTCTGAAGAGATTTGTAATTGCTCCAGGGAAGCAACCACAGAATATTTTTAGGTGCAGCTCAACGGCGGACTTTATCGATTCATTCTCTTTATATTAGCTGGCTTGTTTACGAGACAGGAAAGTTTTAACTGCGTGAGCCGCTATGATCTGCTGGAGCTGAACTGATGTGAGCTGAGACACAATACAGCTGATCTGAATCAATTCAGTGGGAAGATGATAATTGGCAAACACCGATTCCATTAACTAATGTGATTATGATCACCCACCGCAATCATCAGCCTCAGTTCCAGAGAGCCAATTTTAACTCCACTTTGGTAAAGATCAAGAATTAAATATTATTACTGAAAGATTACGAAAGTGTGCAAAGCTTCTCCTTTATTTAGTGCTCCTCGCATGTTCCTCTATCACATTTCCTGTTGCATGATGAAAGAATAACAAAATGAGAGACAATCATCAAAATGAAGACAAAGGCAAGATCGGGAATAAAACTTTGAAACTAAAATCCTTAGCTAACAAGACAGGACAAAGGTACATAATATATCTACAAACAGAATGAATATGTGAATGACACCATATGTTTCATGTCCAAGGTTGTATTTTGTATTTTATGTTAAAGAATGGCTGTCACGCACTCTGCAAATGTCCCTATTATATGTGTGCCAAGAAATGCTGCATTGTTCAAAACTGTTCAAAAATTAATTAAAATTTTGATTTAAAAAACTTAAGCCAACAAGATCAGAGGTCCTTGAAGTTAGAGCCCAACCGATATATTGGTTATTAATAATCAACATCCAAACTGTTTTTTGAGGCTCGAAAAAATGTTTAGACTGGTAATTTAAAAAGGTGTAATGTCGATCCGTTATTTAACGACTGAAAAATGTTCACTGTTCAGTGCACTGATGTTTGAAAAAAAAGGTTAAAATGTAAGACATCCTGTCTCCATCATATATCTTTGTTACAAGTGTTTGGTAACCACATTCAACTGATATTATATATAGATTATATCGAGTGATATATCGAATATCGGAATTCTCTAATATCAGTGTCAGCCCCATAAATCCCATCTCGGTTAGGCCCTACTTGAAATGCACACAAAATGGATGATGAAAAGTAAATAAAACATGGAACAAGCTCCAAAAGTCCCTCTTAGCAAAAATCCCTTGCAATTAAAATACACACCTCTAGATCGTAAGCACACTTTGTTTTTTAAAGTTTTTTAACATTTTTTTCCAAACTCATGCAAAGATTCCCCTCACGACATCACCCAGGTTACTTTGAGAGCTTCATAGAAAGTGTAAAATCAGTTGAGGACTGGCTGAATATCTCTGTACAGCATCATCTACCTCTATCTGGGAGCTGTTGTCTGTGTCCTCTGCAGACAGCAGGCCTGGGAAGCCCTCAGGCTCTTCCTGCACAGGATCCTGGTCCTGCTCTTGACTGGCCCGGTTACTGTCCATGTTACGAGGTTTCGGGGGGAGCCATCTCCTCCACCGGTGACTGTAAAGCTTCACATCCACCGCTGCGTCCTCATCTCCTGCCTGACCCTGCACGTACGAGTAAGAGACTCCTGAGGAGAAAAGAAATAAAAGTTTAAGCATTAGTGTAACCAAATTATCTTAAGTATCACTTTCATGTCCTTAAATGTACAGTAGGTCACCACAAATGTACATTGTTGCAGTGCAATGCAATTGTGGGTTTTCCGGCAAAATCATTACATGCACAATAATCATTTTAGGTGATGGTCAAATCTCAGAGGCGTGTACTGTTCAAGCCACTGAGCCTCATGATTCTGTGTTTCTGCAGACTTTTTTTCTTTGCAGTGTGAGGAAATTTCACTGCCTGGAACAGATGCGTATTAGGAATGACTCAGCAGCCGTCATACAGACAAAATCATCCCTTTCCCAGAGTCTGAAATGAGACGCGGGTGACAGGTGAAAAATGGTATTGTGTTAATGTAAACACAGACTGAAATGATTAACTGAGCCTGAGACAGACTGCTGGCTCAAAGTGAGCTGTGTACAAAAAAAATCTGCTATTTTATAAGAAACGATTTCCTG
The DNA here is from genome assembly GCA_029874875.1 of Naso minor. Taxonomy (NCBI): domain Eukaryota; kingdom Metazoa; phylum Chordata; class Actinopteri; order Acanthuriformes; family Acanthuridae; genus Naso; species Naso minor. The sequence goes on from JAQFJB010000013.1 coordinate 7,544,331, forward strand.
AATTGAAATGAGTCAGAAAAGGGGAGAGGAGGCATCAAACAGAATATCACATGTTCTCTCCTTAATATTCTGATCCTCTCAGAGGTGGAATAAAGAACACTTTGGTGTGTGAGTCATTTTGTTTCATTAGACAAATAAATCCCTCTGAATGTCTTCAGTTCAGTTTAAAAATCCTTGAACCCTGACAGCAACTTCTCGTGTTTAAATTGGTGTGAAAGCTGTCGATAAAATTCTGGTGCAGATCAAACAACGAAAACTTTAAATGTCCGTTAAGGTTCTTATGTGGTGTGAAAGCAATGATAGTAAATACCATTTTAGCACAAATTCAAAAGCTAAACTACTAAATCTGCTGTTTTTTTAACTGCCAAGAAAGTAATCTTACAAGCGATCTAAGGTTTAAAGATTTCTGGGGGTGTTATCAGTTTTGTTGGGCAGATGGGAGAGAAGAGGCAGAAAAAAACAGAGCAAGAGAAATGAGGGCAGGAAAGCCAAAAAAAGGTCGCGAACCAGAACAAAACCTGGAATGCTGTGGCACTACATGTGGCATGCGAAACCACACTCTGTGCAAGATAATATAATAATAATAATAATGGCGATACATATATGCAGTACCACCTGAGTGAGAGGATTGTTTCCTAAAAGTGAAACAGAGATGTGTATTTCAAGAGTGAAATGTCACAGCACACATCTTTCCAAACCAAAAACTCTTGTTTTAAATGAACAAATGAACTGAACTACAGACGCAAAAGAAACCAACGTAAAAGCAGCACTGTTTATAACCACCTGTCTGCAACAGATTTATCAAATTATATTTATTTATGTGGATCATCTATTTTCTTGATTCCTTCATTTACCTACCAGCACAATAAATATATGAGAAACCTGACGGAGACGGCTTGTTCTCTGCTCCACTTCGGTTTCTCTACATGTGGATTAGAGATGCTGAATCGTTTGCAGGTATGACTGACAGCTGACAGAGACCGTCTGTATCTGTTGGTCCTGTGATGGACTGCAGGCTTATTCTACTGCCTTCAGGCTAATGCTCAGCATGCTTGGATGAGCTCCTGCTCCCCATGACCCTAATAAGATTAAGTCATTAAAAACAATTAGTAATAACCTTTATTCTAGTGCATACATGGTGTTGCAGTTACAAATAATTTTTGGATTTAGGCTAAATGACACTGCTGATTCCTCAACTCTATGATGCCTCTTTTTTAAAAGACAGAGGTCACCGGGTTTCACTAGCAAAGTGTGCTTCCCTCTCTGCCCTTTCTCTCTCATGCTCACATTTCTTTCTCCTCCACGTCCTCCTCTCTCCTCTCTCCTCTCCCCGGGCCCCCAAACAGTGGCTCTTAGGAGAAGGAGGAGAGAGGTGGTGAAAGCAAGCGGAGGCGCTTCAGATGCTAATTCACCCAAAGTGGAAGCTGCCATATTCACTTTATAATGTGCATCAGCAAAGCGAGAAGCAAAGAGACCAATCTGCACTTTGAGGGGGCTGATGTACAGTGAGGATAAATGGAGCAGAAGGCAGCACCGAGGAAGAAAGAGGGCCGAGTTCAGTTTGCAGCTTTTTGTTTTTGGAGCCAAAGACAAACAGTTAAAAGTTAATGCTCACCTTCAGTGATGTTAAAGACCACAAACTAAGCCAGAAATCTTGTTGTAATTATGGTCGGAATTAAAGACAAATTACTAAAGCAGCCACCATCAACTTAAGAATGTTTTATCTTTAGTTGGCTTAACTACGTTAGTTAATGGTGCCTATAAAGGCCAGGTGTTTTTTTAAGCAGCACATAGTTTGAATAAACTCCCAGAAAACCTGAGGTCATCACAAATTTTAAGTTCCTTCCATTCAGGCTTATAAAGTCTGTGAGCCAAAGCATTTAAACAACATAAATTTGTGTGAGTGTCAGTTGAAAGTTTAGTGAGTGTATACAACTCTGTGTTGTGTAATATAGTTAAACTCACATGCACTCTCGTGCACTTGCAAGTAAGCTAGAGTGTGAGTTACGACCTACACTGAAGCCTGCTTACAGTGCCAAAAAATCAAGTTTATTAAACCAAAAAAGTCAAAAAGATATATTGTTTGTTAAAATGAACTCAGTCACTACTTGTGTAGGCTGTCCTAAAATACAATTTGAATGGAATATAGGCTCGGGCAGATAGTTATTATTGGATATTGCGATTTTTTTTCTGTTATTTGAGATATTTTTTTACAATATTGAATATCAAACAGCTGTTATGGCATCTTCAGGCTCTTATTTTGAAAAGAAAACGCATGCAGAGCTGCTGTGACAGCGGAGGCAACGCACATTCCTATTTGACGAGGTGGAGAGGTTATCGCAGGTTAATTAGTACGATACAGGAACACATGCAGTACTTTAACAAACAGACATGGAGGACTTAGTTTTGAAGACGAATACCAGCTCAGCAATTTGTCAATATTTCAGGTTCAATATAGGAGAAAATGGCAAGACTCTCCACTTCTCTACTGCCTATTGCAATATTAGGGCAGCACAATATTGTGATATAAAATTTTTGATATCACCCAAGCCTAGAGGACTGCTGTCGTTAGCTTGCTAGCCATGCTAGCTCCCACAGTTTCTGCTTACAACTTTGCACATGACATGAGTAGTTTTTTGCAAAAGTCTATAAATTTGTTCATTAACTTGGCCTCAGCTATTTGCTACGACCGAGCATTACTCAAGTGGCACTAAATAAAATTTAATTGGTATTAACCAATTCAACATAATTCTGTAAATGCAACCCTTAAGACTGCTGGCAGCTCTCCTGGACACCTATTCACCTACTGCCTCATTCCCACTATACCACTAACGCTTCCTGACACTCACTCTATCCCTAATGGTCATTAGTCACACCCATGTGGACAAAGTAGCCTAGGCAAACTTCCTGTCAACGGCAGTTTATATACTCTAATCCAAGAGGCACCTAAAAACATCTATTTTCACATCCGTTAAAGGATCTTTGTCAGTTCCTCAATATACGATGGAATGCTGGCAAACAGCGGATGCTTTAAAATACACCATGACCACAACATAGGGGCCTTGAATAAATAGCTGCTCTTTTCCCAGCATGTCCCTCTGTGAGCGGTCATGATGAGTCACCCTTTAACAGAGCACATGCACCTGCATTTCTCTTTTGAACGCCACCTCTGTGATTCAGGGGCAGCAGATTCTTATTATCCAGGGGAAATTCGGAGTCTTTTGTCAAACATTTGGGAGAACACAGAGGGCAGACCCCTGAGGGACACCTAAAATAAACCCCTCAGCAGGACAAGGCCTCTCCTCAGTGAGAGACTGTCCCCCCGCCTTTTGTGTGAAAGAAAATCTTTCCCCTTCTACTTCTCTTTCAGTGCATCTGAAAGCCCCCGCATACCTTCACCCTGACTCTGTCGAGCAGCCTTGTTGGCTGGACTCACGCCTGTCAACACCTCTGATTCACAAACGCTGGAGGGACCGTAACTTGGTTCCACCTAAAACCTTGCAAGGACGTTTAGGAGGTCATAAAACCGCAGAACTAAAGTGCTGTCTGCACCCCTTATTTCATTTGGTTTCAGCTTGTTTTTACTTCCTTCTCTTGGTTCCTACCTGACTCTGTGTTGCTGACAGGAGACTGCAACACACGACTGGAAAGTAGAGGGGGTGGAAGGCTTTGTTGCAGTTTTGCATGCTAGTGTGTGTGCATATTTTCACCAGCAATAAAATCCCATCCTTCTAAGGTTTCTTTCTATCTCTGGATGTTAGAGTGCTTAATTTAGTGTCCACTGGAAGCTGCTTTATCAGTGTAACAGCAGGCCCTGCCAAGCTGTGGATGACCTTCTGCAACACTACTAATCAACTCAACAGGGTCAACACAGATTACATTGGTACAACGATTACCGCGGCCCATTGCTTTTATGGAATTGTGCTAATTTTAGCTTCAAAATAACAAAAATGCTGTGATAGTGTTATAAAAGGCTCTTTTGTTAGAACAGTACTCAACATATTCTTACATAAAAACTGACAGTGTGATTAATAGTATCGCTCCAGTACATGACAGAGAACGTTGCAATTTTTCTTCCATTTAACATGTCTTGTTCTGTTCATTAGCAATGATTCACTGGAAGCATTTGTCAGGGGAGGCACTGCATCACACACACACACACACACACAAACACAGACACACACAGAAACACTTTAAAGAACTGGCTAGCAATCAACAATGCACAACAACGCCAAAACTCTAAGCTCTGGGATAATGACTGCTGCTCATTTTGCAGGCATGATCTGTTGAAGTCCGACAAACTTACATTTCTACATCATATTGTCTCTAGGCTCAATTTGACATTGTGCTAAAATATTAAAATAACACATCCTTTACAGTTGTCTGGGTCCAACAGCTGTTTTTTAAGTGATTTTTGTCCTTGTTATTATATGGTCTGCCTCCACTGAATGAGTGAGAACTGCCGTCAGAGACTCATTTAGGGTGTTAAAGAGGAGAAAGGCAGCCTGGATAATCAGTCTGTAGAGCCACACATGCACCTAAATTCACTTTTTACTCCAAAAAGTTTGGAAAATAAATTCTGAGCTCTCCTCCTGCTCATAACAAATATAATATAAGAAGGATAATATGAGCAGGTAATGAAATTTTTCCCATTTGTCTGGGACACTGAGGTATTTTAGGTAACAGGGGACTGACCAATAAACTCTGAATATGGCCTGAACCAACGCCACATCCCAAAACATTTACAACTAATTTTCAATGCAATCACATCTGTGCTTCAGCGTTAAAGGTATCAGCGTTTTAAGTAACATTTAAAGTCAACAAATGAGCAGTTAGTGCCTGACATACAGTGTAGTTTAGAAACTGAACCACCAACTTGCAGAATAGTTTATCTTTATGAACCTTCACAAGCTAAGTTATGTTCAGACTCAGAGTGTAATCAGCCTTGACTGATGCTAAAGTGATGAAGCAGAGGCAGATAAGCTAAGACATTCAATGTGACTGATCAGTTAATAAAATGGGTTTAATAGGAGAACTCAGCAGGTTTGATCTTATGAAAGACAAGATGTGAAGTCTTGAACAAGCTTTTTGGTCTCTTACTGTGCACCCATAGATTACAGATTACATCCAGCAAATTAACTGCAACACTAGATGCCTCATTTTTTTATTACAGTAATTAGGCTACATTATTTAAATGTACAGCATGCTTGATTTCAAGAAATTCAGCTGCAGACCTTTTAAATCTCCAGAGAGAGAGACAGATGAACCATCACTGCTGCCTCAACATAAAGCAAAATCCACATAAATTACAGACATGCGACGCTCTGAAATTATTATGCAGAGCGAAGTGTGCTTTTCAAACCTGCCGTAGCTTGCTTTTCAAATATCCTCTCTTAAAAACGCAGCCTGTCATTGAGCAAACACGTAAAGTCGAAAAGCCGACTGGAGGAGAAAGTTAAACACAGGTAGACAGAGAGGCAGCACCTGCAAGGAGATCCACTTTCAAACAGCGCTCACATAATGATGAAAAAACCTAATAAAAGGGAACATTTAAACAGGGTAAATGTGCGACATGAGCAAAACAAAATTCCTCTTATATAAACTCGGTGATTCACCAGGTCTCCCCTCTAAATGTATGGCATCTTTCTTTCCCGTAGAGGTATCGAGTGAGCGTCCTGCCTGTCATGAACGCCCCATTACACAAGAGATTCTGTTTTGCCAACAATTAGTCACATCTTTCCAAGTGGAAGCACAGCAACACAAACATCCCCCGAGGTTCAGATTAGGACTGCAGATAGAGACGTGTGTCTCTGAAACAGATTATCATGCTTGTTGAGGACAAAACCTACAATGATGATCTCTTACTTGAGTAACTCACAGGAAGATGTAGACAAAATATGAAAACACATTTGAATTTGAGCAAAAGTATCAGCCTATAGTAGATATATCAGTATCAGCATGTATGTTCTTGATATGCGCTGGTATTCAAACTTTTTTTAAGACGGGGAAAAATGCTTGGACTACTGATTGGAAATGGTGCAATTACGTTGTTTGTCCAGCAGGGCCGTCAGTTAATCAATAACTAATAAGTAAAGTTTTTCTGCTCAGTG
>JAQFJB010000013.1:7553587-7565520 GCA_029874875.1 Naso minor
CCACAGATAACAATGCAAACATTCAGGGTACCTGGGGTCCATGGTCAGACTGGAGTCCTTGCCCGGCCCTGTGTGGTCAAGTGGGGGTCCAGTTGCGCTCCAGAAGCTGCCAAACTCGCTCAGTTCCTTGCAGTGGGCCCAAGGTGGAAGGAAAAGCATGCAATGGACCAGAGTGCCCGAAAATTGGTGAGCTGGATGTAGTTTACACTGACTATTGTTCTACATTCACTTTTTACTGAGTCAGGCCCTGATTTAGCTCATCAGATATGGGAGACCCAGTATTCACAAACTGTCTCAATTTGTTTAATTCTACCCCCTAGATTGCTCCCTGCAGTGTGTAATGGGGAGGGTGAATGCTGAGTGTGACGCATGCATGTGTGAAGAACACATCCTGCTGGGTTCTGTTCGTGGTGCTGGGGGTCTCACAGCTGAAGGTGCCACTATCCTTCGCTCTGGCAAGCTACTTACCCTTACTGACCACAATGGGCATTTTCGCATTCCTGGTATCTGCCCTGATGGCAACACCACCCTGACAGTCAGCCTGCAGGGTCATGCCACCCTCACAGTTATTGTGCCCCACAGTGCTGAACGTACTTCTGTACTCAGCATCCAGCTGAAAAGAGCAGGTACAGTGGATGTCTGTGGATTTACACTATAAGTTGAGCTTAAAGTTTTTGTTACCGTTTTGAACCAAAAAAGTTCATTTTGAGATGCATATTAATGACAAATTTGTTGAGCATGCAAGGAAGCTTATAGGTAATGTGTATTTTGTCTCTAATTCTGATTTGACAGAAAAGCTTCATGTGTTGAGTAACCCAGAGAGCAAAGTCAGGAGGGAGGGACAAACTGCTACTTTCTGCTGCAACGTGGCAGGAACACCACAACCTGACAAGTATCAATGGTAGGTCTTGTATAGTATAGTGCAATCATTGCCCAGAAATGATATTAAGTCACATAGAAGCATCTAGTATTTGAAAGATATATCAATGCAATTTTTTTGCTGCCTCTTCCTCTGTTTGAACCAACAGGTTTCATAACAACAGTCTCCTGGAGGAGCAGTCCAAGAGCACCTTGGTCCTGAAGGATCTGCTTCCTGAGCACAATGGGGAGTACCACTGCAGAGCGAGTGGTCCACCTGGGGCTATTAAGACTAAGCCAGCTACACTCAAAGTCTTAGGTGTGTTGTCAGTAAATTGCTAAACATAAAACACAGGAATGTGAAGAAAGAAACTTTGTGAATAGAGGAATATCTATGGAGTGCATACTGTTTTTTCCTTCAGAAAAATAGCGGTATAATCAAAATAAATTAACATTCAGATTTTCTACTTCTCTTACACAGGTAGAGATGAACCTTCATGTAATCCCAAGCCTGAATCCCACCTCATCCGTCTTCCGCATGATTGCTATCAAAACAGCACAGACTCCTTCTACTATGACGTGGGCAAGTGCCCCACAAGTAAGTGTGCTGGACAGTTGGACCATGGCATCAGGTGCAAAGACAAAGTATCTTACTGCTGTGGTGTAAAAAAGATGGAAGAGAGGCAGCTAACATGCCAGGGCTACCAACTGCCTACCATGGTTGTGGCTGAGTGTGGCTGCCAGAAATGTGTTGAAACCAAGGCTACTGTGTATGGTAGGGCAATTGCTGCAGACAATGGTGAACCAATGAGGTTTGGTCATATCTTTATGAATGGAGTCAGAATCAGCCGCACAGGCTACAAAGGTACATTTTCTATCCAAGTTCCTCCAGACACAGAGAGGTTAGTCCTGAGTTTTGTGGACAATATGCAGAAATTTGTCAACACCACAAAGGTACTCCCATTTAACACCAAAGGAGGATCTGTTTACCATGAGATCAAACTTCTCAGAAAGAAAGCTCCCGTGACAATCAGCTCTGCAGAAATCAACACTCTGGAGCTTGGGGAGGTAGAGGGCCAAGAGGCTATGGTCCAAATCCAGATTCCTCCAAATTCCTTTTATACGGAGAGAGGGGAAGTCTTTACGGGTAACGTAAATGCTAGTGTATCATTCCTTGACCCCAGAGATGTCTCCACAGCTGCTGCAGCTCAAAGTGATCTCAACTTTGTAGGAAATGATGGAGATACCCTGCCATTGAGGACCTATGGAATGTTCTCTGTTGACTTTAGGAGTGAGGAAAACAATGAGCCCCTGAATGCAGGTGAAGTGAAGGTGTTCCTGGATTCTGCCCAGGTGAAGATGTCTGAACACCTCAGCATCATGAAGCTGTGGTCACTAAACCCTGATACTGGCCTGTGGGAAGAAGAAGGAAGTTTGCAGGTGGAGAAGAAAAGAAGAGGCAAAAGGGAGGAGAGAACCTTCCTGATTGGCAACATGGAGATCAGAGAGAGACGTCTTTTCAACCTGGATGTCCCAGAGAACCGCAGGTGTTATGTTAAAGTAAGGGCCTTCCGCAGTGAACGCTTCATGCCCAGTGAGCAGGTGGAGGGGGTTGTTGTGAGTCTGATAAACATGGAGCCCACAGCAGGTTACTCCTCTAACCCACGTGCTTGGGGCCGTTTTGATAGTGTCGTTACCGGCCCAAATGGTGCCTGTCTTCCCGCCTTCTGTGATGAACAAAAAGCTGATGCTTATTCTGCCTATGTCATGGCAAACCTTGGAGGAGAGGAGCTGGAGGCTGTTCCCTCTGCTCCCAAACTCAATCCAAACCTCATTGGAGTGCCCCAGCCCTACCTGGACAAGCTGAACTACAAGCGCTCTGACCACGACAATCCCAGAGTGAAGAAAACAGCATTCAGCATCAATGTGGCAAAACCAAGCGCAAACACTGCTGAGGAAGGCAATGGACCAATATATGCATTTGAGAACTTGAGGGAATGTGAGGAGGCTCCATTCAGTGCATCACACTTCCGCTTCTCAAGAGTAGAAGGAGACCGCTATGATTACAACACAGTGCCGTTCAATGAGGATGACCCAATGAGCTGGACAGAGGACTACCTTACCTGGTGGCCCAAGCCCATGGAATACCGAGCTTGCTACATTAAAGTAAAAATCAACAGCCCACATGAGATCAATGTGCGGTCCCGCAACATGGGTGGAACCCATCCAAAGACGGTAGGCCAGCTGTATGGTCTGAGGGACACTCGCAGTATCCGTGACATGGACCAGGCAACTGTTTCCGCAGTGTGCCTAGAGTTCAAGTGCAGTGGGATGCTGTATGATCAGGAACGTGTGGATCGTACCCTGGTGAAAGTGATTCCACAAGGAAGTTGTAGGAGAGACCATGTAAATACAATGCTTCAGGAGTATCTGGTCAACCATCTGCCTCTAGCTGTCAATAATGACACCAATGAGTTCACCATGCTGGCACCTCTTGACCCTCTAGGCCATAACTACGGAATTTATACAGTGACAGACCAAGATCCCCGAACAGCCAAAGAGATTGCACTTGGACGCTGCTTCGATGGTACTTCTGATGGTACATCTCGTGTAATGAAGAGCAATGAGGGCGTAGCGTTGACTTTCACCTGTGGACATCATGACACAACACGCCAGAGTATATTTCAGGCCCTGCAAAATTCTCAAGGTCAGACAGTAACAAGTGTGGTGAGAGGAGAAGGCAGACAGAATCGACGCCGGCAGAGGGCCAATGCACCCCGCAGCAGTCAGAGACGTAGCACCAGAAATCCTACAAAAAGACGTACGGAGGCCAGAAGCTAAACATCGCAGGTCACGGCTCTTTGTGAAAACCAAATCAACACTCAAGATGAAGATGGGAGTGAATAGAGTTTACCTTATATTTTGATACAAATATTTTGTAATGTCTTCTTGTGTAATGAAACGACTAGGTCTGTTCTTTTCTATCTTCCCAAGGAACTTTGGCAGTTTCTCCCAATTTACATTTACAACTGTACTGTGGTGAATATTTACTTGAAACTGTAAATAGAGTATTTATTACACATGCCCTAAAAGGATCAGTAATCACCAAGCTGGCACTATGTTGTGTACCACATCAAAGTCTTTCAATGATGTTGTAAACAAGAAAGGAAAAACAACTTATTCTTTGACCAGTGATTTATTAAATTAGATGCTTATAAAACACTGCAGATGCTGTATCTTCCACATTGTATGTATCCAATTGTCCATGTAACATTGAAACTGGTCAACTGCTAGAAAAGAAAAGGAGAAATACGCCCCTTTGTACTAACTGTAGCCCATATGAAGACATGTTGGGGGTGAAGCCCATAAGCCCCCGCTCCTCATCACACTTGATACAAGCCTGCAGAAGCAATGATTAGGAGACCAGTTGCAGCAAGACATACACTTGCCTGATCCATACTTTTTCTGCATTAGTAGAAATCAAATTAGTAAATTACTTTTGTCATGCACAAAAATACCTATAAGCACTTTTTGCTCCACATTTTCAAGGATAATCCAGGGATGTATCAAGAGAATGGCTGTGAGGTTTTAAAGTCACATTTATTATACTTGTCTATCCCTTTTAGCTTACAGTGAATGTCATGTGCTCTCTGTAAAATAACAAATACTACTTACATGTTGTGTCAGTCTCAAATTACTCACAATGCAACTTTTCCAGAGAAAAGAGTTATGTGATGAATAATAGTTCAAAATTTGGCAACCAAAGTTATGGATACTATACACTTTCCTGTAAGAGAATCACCCACAGGTAAGTGAGACTTCTATTTACATGACATTCTGGTTAAAGAATTTGCATAGAACCTTATGTTTCTATGTCATTACAGTTAAAATTGCAATACTGTATCAGCCATTTTGACAGGAGCAACATTTAATTAAAAAAAGGAGCCCTGCAAAACTCAAGACAGCAGCAGTTGCAATATGTTTGCCATTGAAGCTGGGTCACCCAACAGATACTACATGATTATGTGTGTGAGTTGAGGCTAAATGAGACAAAGAAAAGGCCATTCCATATGTATGAACATAAAGAGTTGGTGAAATTTAATGCTCCCTGGTATAGTCCCTCTGGTCACTGAAGCAAATGAAGGGGGCAACACATAGTTCAGATTTTCCAGGATGGCACTGGACAGCATGAGAAGGTACAGCTGCATTTCTGAGGATTTCAAGGGGGAGAGGGCAGTGGTGATGCTTCCTTAAGAGTCTCATGCCATAGTTAGCTTGATTTCCAGACATTACCTATCAAGCTTTAAGGCATCAAAAATATCAAAAATATTGGCAGCTGTTCACATGTTACAAAGAAAAATGAAATATCTGCTGATATATTTGTAAAGATACTTTAATTTACATTTCGTTTTAAGAATAAAGAGTCCAGCAGGCCATATTGTTTATTTCTAATATGACTGCGGACATATCCTCTAATGTTTTGTAAGTGATGCGTCCTTCTTCCTCGGCACAGAATCCATTCCATTCTGGCAAATTTGACCAACAACACGTCCTGTGGTTGTCAGCCTCCCCAATCTGTCCATTTTCCAGCCCTCATATCCACACTGAAATTCCTTTAATTCAACTTAATTTGCTGCAAATACTGAACATATGAGTAATACAGGACCTCTTAAATAAAAACACGCTTTACACATGTTTTCTCCCAGTTCTGGGTCATTTCCCAGTGAGCAGATGTAAACATATAACTCAGATTTTTTAATGTTCTGAGAAAAAGAACTTTAAAAAATAAGTGGAAAAACAGAAAACCTACTCCTTTAAAACTTGCCAAATCTCATATCCGCCCACCTCCAGCCTGCAGGCACACACTCCCACAAACCAGGAAAAACAAAAAGAGTGAATGTACCGACAATCTACAACACACAAATCCTGGAAGCACACACCGGGAACTATACTATATTTTCAGACTCCCCTCTTCTTCTGTATTAGTTGCACACAGGAGCGACAGAGAGAAAGTGAGGACCACTCACCAGGCTTAAATCTGCCAAAGCCATCCCAGCACATTCCTTATATCTGTTGACAAACTGTGAGCAACATCAGAGTCACGCAGAGTCTGTAATTGCTTCTATCTCTTCCCATTCAGTGGAGGAGACTTCAGCCACTCACAGGAAATCAATATTAAATATTGTTTACAACACAACCTCCTCGCCTGGCTGTGCAGAATGAGACCTACAGAGCAGGGTGTCACCCAACAGATGGCTGATTCCCTCTAAAAATCCTATTACAGAGGGGATTGTGTGTGTAGGAAAGTGTATCTCGTTAAGACTCTAAAACCTCCATTCAGCCAAAACCGGACATTGCCAAATATTTGCATTGTCAATTGAATAACAAGATTTCCGCCTTATCTCAAATCTCTAATTATGCAGATTTAGCGTAGCGTCTGCTTCATTTCGATTCCTACAGAACAAGAGAAAAGCACAAAGGTTTCTGTCCTTGTCAAAGGATACAAGCTTAATTAAATTCATCAACTGTAAAAGTCATCAGATTTCTCATTTATTTTACAATCCCCACTTTTCCCAGTAATTGTAAAGGCACCTAAATGAGAAGACTGCAGGGAAATGCATTCAGCAGACTTGAACAATCTAATAAACAGTTCAACTGTTAAATTTCTTTGGTTAGAGATGATTTCTTCAGGAGTTACGCTCCTCAGTGTGATTTAAATTGCTGTCTTGGAGATAAGCCGTCAAACTATCACATTAAATCGACAGTTTTCTGTAATTCTTTCTTTATTAAAGACAAAAACAGAGTTGCAAAAGAAAAGCAGACAGTTCATGTTGTAATGTGGGGATGAGATTTATTGTGAAGGTCAGTAGGACTGACATAAAATGGTGAAAGGGAGAGGAGGTAATTTTGGTTTATCGCGTTCTGGTGCAGGTATTAACAGGTAGATGTTCAATTATTGGATTTGCTCACCACCAGCAAGAAGTGATTATATTTGGAAAAACACTGAGGAGGATAACCATGCGCATGGGAAAAATCCAGAAGCCAGTTAGCAGCTAGCTGTCATTTAAAATGGCCATAGGCTTAATTATGCATAACTTTAAATTTAATATACGGTATACCCCAGGAAAGTAGCCGCCCATCTAAGTCCCTTTGACCTCTCATGACCCCAAGATGCCTGAACTCCTTCCCTTGGACAGAAACTCACTCCCAACCTAAAGGAAGCAATCCATCGTTTTCCGGCAGAGATTCAGACCCTAAGATTTGAAGATGCTGACTCTCATCCCAACCACTTCACACACGACTGCAAACCGCCCCAGTGCACGCTGAAGGTCACCGTCTGATGAAGCCAACACAACCACATCATCTGGAAAGAGCAGAGATGCAATTCTGAGCTCCCTGAACCAGTCACTCTCCTCCCTGCTGTATCATGAGATCCTTGGAGGAGATAGCAAAATTTATTCTGGCAAATACTCAGGCCACATATTTCTGTTTCTTCTGGCTCAACATATATATGTCTGCCAAAGTCCAGCAGACATACTATGAGATGATACTTCCACATCTGGACCAATTCTTGGTCGCACACAGAAAAACTTATAACAGCCAGAATGACCCTTGATGTAAAACTATATGGGCAAGATTTGGGCCAAAAGCGCTAAAGGTATATTGTGCCTAAAGCTTCTATGCTGTCCAATGCTAGCTAACTGGCAACCGACAAACAATAAATGTAATGTACATTATTGTGAAAAAAATGCTTGGGGAGAATTAACAACCCAGTACAAGGATAAAAGAAAGAAGTACAGAACGCTAATGATTGACTAGCGCTAGCATGTTTCCAGCTGGCAAGTATTTTAGCGTTTGAGTACAGTAGTTCACCCACTAGCCCTGCATGTAGTCTCTAAATGCCACTGTTGCTGCAGATCAAACCATGTGGGATGAATGAAAACAGAAAATCTTTTGAGTTTTTCTAACTTTAGTGTTCACAGATGACAACCACTGCTACCTTTGTGGCAAAAGCCTAATTTAGCTGCTTTCACTAGTTAACGTAGGCTATTTAAGCTGTTCAAGTCAACAGTGGAAGATTTGTTTCAGACAGACTTTTGTGGAATATTTGACTCTGAGTCACAGCTTTAATGTTAATGTGAGCATTTTTTCCAAACTTGGACGCTTGCTGTCACAGTCACATGGAGGAACTTAGCCGTGCTAAGTGCTGGTGTGACCTTCAGCCTTTCAAGTCCAAGGTGGGTTGAGGTTGCATGCTGGTGCTTGCCCTACCCTCAGGCGTAAACACTCACCGGACATCATGTTGATCATCTCAGCTGCATGTTGACAAAGTACTGTCAGACTGCTGCATGAGCTGACATGCATGTTTGTGGTAAAAGCCCCATCGTGTTAACAAAACTAGCCAGTATGTTTCTGCTTCTGTCTGGGGTTTGCACCACTGATCTCCTCAAATACATCTATTGATCTAACCCAAACATATTTCTGACCCCTGCAGAGGACGCCGGAGTAATTGCTCACTTCAGGACTGATGGCACCATTTGTCTTGTACAGCTGAGCATGGCTGCACCGAGTCTTTTATAGAAACAGACAGTTCAGTGCCCTCTGACAAACAGCCTGGGAGACACTGGGTTTGAATGCAAATGGAGTTCACTTGCTCTAAAATATCCTCCAACTTTCTCCCTGCTTTTGTTTGTCCCTGGCTGCTTTTTTTTTTTTTTTTAGGTAGTCTGTCTGGATGAGGATTAGTTTGCTGCTCCTGAGGTGATGATGAAGAGGGGAGGAGGAGGAGGAGTGGCTGTGTTGTTATTCGGGGAGAAAGATGGATGTACCTTGGCAGTCTCAGCCCACACTTACAAACCCTCATGGTTTTCCCAGGAGGAGAACGACGAGCACTGCCTTTGTTTTGGCTCAAAGTTGGCGGGAGTCTCCTAATCAGTCAGAGAGAAATTCATATTCACACCTATTTGAGCCCTGGGCTTTCCTGATTCAGAGAAAAACACTGTGCTGCTGGCTTATTTGAAAGGGTGGATTGAAACTCTAGAGTCCAGGGAGTGAAAAACATTTTTGTTTATATGACAGGTGCTTTGACTTTGCACATGCATCGAATCATTCCAGCAATATGCAAGATGAATTCATTACCCC
Organism: Naso minor; assembly: GCA_029874875.1. Classification (NCBI taxonomy): domain Eukaryota; kingdom Metazoa; phylum Chordata; class Actinopteri; order Acanthuriformes; family Acanthuridae; genus Naso; species Naso minor. The sequence continues at coordinate 7,562,588 of JAQFJB010000013.1, forward strand.
CTTAAGATATTTAATATCTATCAGTGATGCCAGCCGTTTAAGACATGTTTACAATTATAAACTATTTATACAAAGAACATGAGATCCAGTATATTTAAATACAACATCAAACTTATTTGTATTCCCCTCTTAGTTAAAGCATGAGATTTGGGTAAATAAACATATTTTCTTTTCGCTCAAAGTTAAAAGACGAGATCAATACAAGTCTCATATCTGTGCAACAGTATAAAGCTACAGCTGTAAGATGATTAGCTTAACTAAGCATACAGAATGGAAACAGTTGGTCTGGCACTGCTTAACAGTAAAAAAAAAAAATCCATCCACCAGCAGAACAACTCATTTAATCTTGTTTCTTTAATCGTATATAAACTTGAAAGCTCCTGTTCGCCTCTATAATCTTTAAAACAAGAGGCGATGTAACGCATTGCGTCATATGTTCTTCCGTACTATGAGAATAAGTTGTTAAAATGTTTAGTTCCAAAAATCTTTCTGCTATAAAATAAAATAACAGGCACATTTTGTGCTGGTCTGCGCTGTAGAAAGGTTGCAGTATAGCTGCACAATCTTGACATTTTATGGGAAAGCTAAGCCCCAAACCCACTCTGCCTTTGAAAATCTCCCTGTTTTGAGACTTTCAAGTGTGACAAGTATGCCTCAACCCCTCCTTTCCTCCTCATGCCATGCTTCTGGGCACCCTGCCACCAGCACTGAGCCCCATGTTCTGCCTCTCCGGGCTTCATTGATCAAACTCGGGGGCCCACAGCACCGACAGAGCCTTGGCTAGCTGCTTCAACAGCCAGAGGAAGGAGAGGAGAGCAGCAGCACTCATGTCTTTACATTTTTCTGGTGGAAGAGGTATTCAGAGACTTTATTTGAGTAAAAATACTCATATATAATGCCACAATACCGCATTTCAAATATAATATTTACAAATCTTACAAGAGTTATTTCTTTTTTGGACATTTCTCTTATCTTTTTGTGAAATATTCGATTATTTTACCTGCTTTCTAAAGAAAACCATGTAAGTAGTTTGGAAAGAAAATTTCTAAACAACTGATTGAGAGCTGACACATGACAAAGGACCCCAGTTTGAATTTCTGCAAGGGGCCGCAAGCCAAAAATGTTAGCAACCTCCGATTTGCAATGTATTTTATAAGCTTATCTTTTCTTCTTTTTTTGAAAGTAACTATAAAGTAACTAGTAATTATAGCTGACACTCAGCAGTATTTTCCTCTAAAACAGTGCAGAGACTAACGAAAGAATAAAATACTCAAAGAAGAAAGACCTCAAAATTGTACTTGAGAGTAATTACAGTGCAACACTGTTCTCCTCACAACTCATGCTTGCTGTAGAGGACAACCAGGATATTCTCACAGCCAAACAAATAAGTAGTGACCCATAAATAAAACATGAAACTCTCCCTGCGGTGATATCCTAAAACCACTCAGCTTTTTTCTCTCACATCAGATGAAATGCGTATGGCTCGACTCTGGAGCAGGTGAGAAACTCTATTCACATTCTGTTTGAGTTTTCTTGCCACTGATGTGTCAAGATAGGAGTGAAAAGCAGGTACCAAAAACAAAGGCTACGTCGAAAGGTGTTTAAAAAGAGGGCCTCGCCTGCCACGGTTCAACGTGTCAATGGTAGGTTATGATGTAGGAGGGGAACAGCGAGAGGGGAGTTGACAGGGCTGCTGTGCAGGGGTGGGAAAGGCCCTGAGGGGGTTGAACGCTGGGCTGAGTCACTCTGATACCTGGAGCTGCGGCAGACGCTATCCTCAAACTTCACACCACCTGTCTCTGAGGATCCAACCGCATGAGACAGACTGCCTGGGGCTTTACAGGCAGAAAACACAGACTCTATTACACTGAGACACACAGGGAGGCCTGTGCACCACTGTATCTGACAGAGAGGGAGACTTCTCAGGCTACAATTCATCTTTTCTTAAATAATTGGCAAGTCCTATCAGTGTGCAGCCAAAATTTGTCAAGAGCCAATGATTAGCGTGAGGTAATGGTGGCCATTTGGGCAGCAATTTCAGCAATCCGTCATCTGTTTCTTAAATGTCCCAAGAGTAATGCTGTCCTTGGAAAAAGAAGACAAAGTTTGTAGTTTGACAAGAAAAATAATTACAGCATTAGCATACCATTACTGGTTGGCAGTGAGACAATAGATCAGCATGACTTCTGTTTGGTCCTGCTCCAAATGTAGCCATAATATTTGGCAGATAGTGAGATTATATCTCTTTCTCTCATTGATTGCCTATCACACTGACTGGACATCAAGACTTATTATGAAAAATTATTTTTAAAACATCGATTAAAATGGTAAAAATGCCAAAAAAATATTTCAGAGATGAAGTATTTTGCCTTCAAGGGTGTGGAATTAAAAAAAAGACAGGGCTCAGCTTTACACCAGGTTAACCAAAGAAAATCTAGAAACAGATGAGAGTCTTTCAACCTATTTTCTGCAGGCCACTAGGTGCGGACAACAAGGCCGGTTTGGTTTTGTATAGACCTGTCCCACATAAGCACATGACTAGCACTGTGTAAAACTGCATAATGACGCCCCTGGCTCTTTTACAGAGTCTATAAGGATGGTGCAGTCGTGTGTTGCGGTGTTTATGACCCTGTCAGCCGAGGAACTGGGTCACCGCCCAGACACAAACCTGCAGAAACACGTCGGAGACAGCTCTGCGGCGTCTCTTCATGTTGTCAGTGAAGTGGAGAAAAATGACCTTGACTAACGAGTTTGTTCTCCTACCGAAATACAGTCTGAATATCTGCTCGTTGGCTCCTCTCTTCCATGTGACAGCTACCATTTAGGACACTTGGGTATCAATTATTTTACACCAATCATCCTTAATCCAGAGAGATGAACACTGCCACACTACAATTTTTTTTTTCAATTATTTTTGGGGCTGATGCCGGTAT
>JAQFJB010000013.1:7711279-7721565 GCA_029874875.1 Naso minor
GTCAGAAATTTAGAAAAGTCATTAAAAAGTAATCAAATGTAATAAATTATGTTACTTTGATAGAGTTATTGAAATAGTTACATTACTTATTACATTTTTAATAGGATAACTAGTAATCTATAACCTCTTACATATCCAAAGTAACCATCACAACCCTGGCTAAAGCCATGTTAATTTCCACTGTCAAGTTTGAAACTTTAATGGGGCTCTGTTGGGAGTGACTCACTTTTTGGAGACAGCCTCAAGTGGCCATTTATGGAACTGCAATTTTTGGCACTTTGATGCAGGTTTTATCTTCTTAACAGCTTGCGAAGAAATAATCAAAATGCTAACGCTAGCATGCTTGTGATAAGAACAAGCAGAGGTTTAGTTATAATGCTCAATATGTGCAGCATCTTAGGTTAGCATGTTAGCATGTTAGTATTACATAGTTAACACATTAAATACAGCTGAGGTTAAGTTTTATTGCCATAGGGTTTCAACCAAAGTATTGGACAAAATACATTTTGACCCGATTGTGGCTCTAGATGAAAAGTTAAGATATCATCAAGGTAATTACATTTGATCCTCAGGGAAACATGAACTGTAGTACTGAAGTCTCATGGCATCCATTAGCGGTTGAGATATTTCACTTAAAACCAGTTGGGGGATCACCAAGGTCATTAGACCTCGTCCTCTGGGAACCATGAACATCTGTAGTTACGTTGGAGCCGATCCATCCAGTTGCTGATGAGATATTTTACTGTGTAAGTAAAACTGTCTGTGGAAAATTTCATGTCAGTCCATCCTTTAGTTGAGATAATTCTGTCTGGACTACGATGTACCATTGTGTACATTCTGTTCTGCATTATAGCATGCATGTCTGCAGTCAGCACTGTCTGCAAAATGACAGCCTCACTTTATGTTGCTGTGTGCACACACTGGCTGGTACTGTTCGTGGGGGTGTTCCAGTGCTCATGCCAGGGGAGCGACGAAAATGCAGCAATAAGCGCTGATGTAGCGGGAATCCCTCCACACCCTCAGTTCTCAGCTGTAGAGGAGCTCCGGCTCTGATCGGTCCCCCTCCAGAGAATCATAACGTCTCTAATCGGCTCACGGAGAAGAGCTGCTGCCTGCTGCTTCACCGGAAGATAAGCTCAGGACTGATGAAAGCTAAGGCAGCTTAAATGAGCTCATTTCATCGCAGTTTTGTTCAGAGCAGACAGTTTTCTGCTCTTGTCCTGATATAGGGTAGCAAAGCAAAAAATCTTTAAAGGAATTTTACCTGGTTGCATTCAACAGTCCTGGTTGGTTAACTTTATGACTGATGACTAATGGCTGCTTGCTAATTCTGAAATTACTGACATCTCAGGGGTGTGACATTTAGAAAGTTTTACACAATTCAGCTCACTTTGCTAATGGACTTCTGTCTGAGGAGCTCCCGGCCAGACAGATCACTTTCACTGAGTCTCGGTTTGCTGGTGTTTTTCACATTTTGCTTTGACCTATTTGCCATTTGAGCTGGCAGCACAAGGGGAATTATTGTTAATAATAGAGTGGGAGTCTCAGGCTTAAAAGTCATAGGAATAGGTTTCTGCACAGCTTTGCAAAAGTAAAGAGCTGTGACTAGAGAACCAGTGAAGCTGAGGAAAAGGGGTTTGGAGTCTGAAGACTCTTTCACAGCTCTGTAAAAGATACATGGGTTGTAAAACTTGAATTTGATGCCTTTTAAGACTGATAATTGATATTATCACATACTTTAAACCTTAAAAACCAGTTAGATACTTCTCTTGACATTTTGTCAACCTGAAGGGCGACAGGAAGATAACATCCACAAACAGAAACATGTCAGACATTTAGCTTCGCTGATCTTTACAAATAATGAGCTTGTTTAATAGATTTATCTGTAATGAAACAAATACATGATTTAAAGGCAGCTTAACCACATTAATTCATGTGAATATGATGCTGCAGACATGGCTGCTACTGCCACTCAGCTAAGCTAGGCTAGTTATCTTTGTAGTGCGACTAGTTTATCTTGTGTTGCATTTTTTTTGTCTATTATATGAGACTAGCCACAATATACTCTATACTTTGTACGACGAAGTCAATTCCTAACCCCTGAAAATGTAAAAAATACAATAAATAGGACTCCAGAATCGCTGCAGTTCAATTTTTGTTTGTTTGTTTTGCTTATTTTTTTGTAAATTTTACATGCTGTTTTTGATATTTTATTCTTTATTTTATTTTCATATGGTGAAACAGATGTCAGACAGTCCAATTATGGTTTTAATTCAACTTTGACTGAATACTGTATGTAATCAGTGTATTTTGCCTTTGCACTACAGGAGTTCTAATCAGTATTGATGATCTCGGTTTAGTCATTGTCTTGAACATCCTAAGTCTTATTCAACAAGACAGCTGGAGTCTCTCTAATTTATAACACCAATTATACACAGGCTGGCCTCTGGCTACTGTAAGTTTCTACTCTGATGGACATTCAGAAAACCCATGAGAAAGGCACATTAAGTCTTAAGTGTTGGTAAGCTTCCCATTTACTAGACTCCTTCTCCACAGACCATGTTGTTGTTTCGCACATGACTGCCCATTTTGTAGATTTAGCCAGTTTGTTTTTCGGGTCCTGGCTTCACTCCACTGACATTTCAGGATCTCTTTCAGTTGGTTTCTCAGGCAGATTACACCTTTGATTAGGGCTTCCATCATGATACATGGACAGCTGTGCTGTAATCACAACTGTTTGTCTTGGAGGGACAAGTGGAGCAGTAACACCAGCTGATGAATTTTCTTTGTAATTCCATTTTTTCACGCCGTAATTGCAGTTCTCCAGCTGTGCCACAGCAGCTAAATGAATAAAGCCTGGCGGTGACGCCACTCTCTGCCCTCACTGTCATTGTTGTCACAAAGTGTTGACTCATTAGTGGATCAGGCAGACGTTTAGAGGTTTGTTGGCGAGCAGCAGCAACATGCTTGAACTTACTCCAATTTTCCTACCGTCTTCTGACACGTAAAGCAGAAATGAACCGCACTAAGCTGAGATTAAAGGGGAGAATATTTATAACCCAAGGGCACCCTTACTTAAATAATTAATGGCTTTTTTCTGTTTATCTTCCTTTGCTCCCCTTTCCTAACCCTCCCCCCTGTCCTCACAGTGGCTTCTCTGACAGTCTGATCCAAGACATCATCCACAGTTATCTGGTTTTACCCAATCGTATCACCATCCCACTGGTGGGGGATGTGGAACTGGCCAAGCTACGCTTCCCCATGCCAAAGGTACAACTAAACATGAGATGGTTTCATTTGCATTTTCTGACTGTTTGGGTGAATGCATCAACTGACTGCTTCAAAGGGAAATAACTCACGGTGTCTGTGCAATATGTGTGTCATGGTTCTCTCTGTAATGAAAGAAAGCAGCTATCAGGGTTTTAAAGGCAAAACTCTGCATTTCAACTGAATGAAACAGTTAAAAAACATTCAAGGCTTTGTCGCAGGTACTGGTTTCCATGGCAATGAGATACACACTTCAGTGTATTTCAAAGCAAGCGGCCTTGTTGAGGAAGTGCTTGTTTGTGATATTCAAAATATTTTAAGCTTTAATTCTTGCGTGCATTTGCACTCTATACATTACAGTACATAATTATAAAAACATATCAATCATAAAACTGTTCTTATACTCCAGCAGCAACAATTGAGTTGAAATTATTAGTAAAGCAAATTTTAATAGAACTTTTAAAATCTCACACAAAGGAAAATGCGAATTAGTAGCATTTCCTTCAGCGAATAAACTTGGCTGCCAAGTGTAGTTTGGTCAGAAGGTGGCGGTATAGGCAATGTTACACATGGCTGCGGTGGAGGAAGTAGAGATTGCAGACCAGAAACAAAACATTGTGGCATTTTGTTGCTGTTTACCATCTAAAACTGCCGCTATGTTCTTTGGATGAGATCTAAAAATACTTTGGTGTCCTCATTGCTCCAAACGTACTTCTTGTTGTTTTTGTTATCAGCAATGTTTTTGTGTATTTGAGGGATATCCGGAAGACGGCAGAAACAGCTTCCTCTACTACTTCTTTTTGTGAGCAAAAACAAATGACAAATATTCGTCTCGTCACAGTTTTTCTTACATAGCTGTTTCTATCTCGCATTTTACACATTAACTTTTTTTCACAAAGCCAAAAACCACTTTAACCACTCAAGTGTAAAATCTTTTTTGAAAAATAGAGGTCTTTTTTTTTTTTTTTTTTAAATCAGAAAGGCCTTCTGTAGAGCCAGGGTTTGGTTTGACCATTGCGGGCTACTGTAGAAACATGGCATGGCAACATGGTGGACTCTGTGAAAGAGGACCTGCTCCCTCTGTAGATATTAAGTGGTCATTCTGAGGTGAAGAAAACAGTGATTTTTACTTTCAAGCGAGTATACACTAGTGAAAACGTGCGTAGAAATATTATATTCCATATTATATTATTATATTATATTCTCTCTGCCACATTCTACAAAAAAGATCAGTTTAAAGGTCCTGATCACTGGACCTTTAAAAATACATTATGTGACTTTGGAGGTTTAAACTTCCGGTCGCACAAAAATAACAATTTAAAATGCCACTCAGCTGCTAAACTGAATGAAGAATTAACTAATTAACTGACAATCAAAATACTTTTTGGAATGGACTTTTTATATGAACACACACAGTCTAGTAAGAGTGAAAGGGTCACAGTTCAGGGAAGTAAGGATAAAAACAGTGCTCCATTTCAAGGTCAAGTGCAAACAGATATTGATCTAACTGTCCCATCTGAAATGATGTTCAGCACTTGCCACCATTCAGATAATATTTAATTCTTGATATATTTCTGAACAAAATTAAGTTTAATTAGCATATTTTGTTACTGCCTAGTCCTAGATTTCTCTTGCATCACCTCGTGCTACTCAGTAGGTAATGTCACTTCTTATCAGCTCTGTCTCCAATGCGGCCTCGAAGTGTCAGACGCCGCTATTTCAGAGTTGCTCCTCTCACAGCTGTGCTGTGCACGCCTCCACAGGGGGTCCTGAGGATTCACTTCTTGGAGGCTCAGGACTTGGAGGGGAAGGATAAATTTCTAGGAGGGCTGATCAAAGGCAAGTCGGACCCGTACGGCGTCCTGCAGATCGGAAACCAAATGTTCCAGAGCAAGACGGTCAAGGAGAGCCTCCACCCCAAATGGAACGAAGTTTATGAGGTGATAAGTGTTGTATATGTCTGAGAGGAGGTGTGAACATTTAAACAGCACAGTTTGAGTGATAGCATCATTTGTTAGCAGTGGAAACGAGTGCATTCTTGCCACCTGCTTCAGGTCTATTGATTGGGCATGTCGGCTCGAAAAAGCATCAATATGTCCTTCTCTCCATCAGGCGTTGGTGTATGAGCAGTCAGGCCAACACCTCGAGATTGAGCTTTTTGACGAGGATCCAGATAAAGATGATTTCCTGGGAAGGTGAGCGCCTCTCGTTTCCTGCGCTGCTCTGATCTTATCGCACACTCTTCAAAACAAACGAGGTCTCCTTGCATCTCAGCAATATGACTGATACGAAGATCAAGCTTTGTTGTAATCGGCCAGTTATATATAGTCAAGCTAAGGATCAGGTGTAGCATTGGGAACACAGTGTGGACATCTGAGGTGGCGTTCTGATCAAAGTATCTCTTTTAGCATCCATCAGTTAAAGGAGAGAAAAGGAGGTTTTATCCCACAGTTCCGAGCCCGAGGGCACAGGCAATTGATTTTGCCCCAAGGCTGTAACGCTACACCAAGTGCTGACGGCACCGAGCAACCAATCGATAACTGGACCCCCTCTGCTTAGAATAATTAGTGTGATTTCTTACTGTTTGCTGTCTCCATTTGAGTAATTACTGAATGTGTCATTTTTCACAGCCTGATGATCGATATGACTGAGCTGCACAAGGAACAAAAGGTTGATGAGGTAAAACCATTTCTGTCGCACTAATGAAACACCCTCGTGTTCTTGCTGAGAGTTAAATGAGCAGATTGATCCCACTCTCATGTTGAGACCATAATTACAAAGCTACCAACAGTAGCCTCTCAGCTTAGCTTAGCATACAAACTGGAAAGAAGAGGCCCACAATGCAACGTCACAGTGGTGACGAGTCAAGAAATCTACACCAGGCCGAGAAGAAGTCCAGCACATAATCTCCATAAAACCACAGCATGTTGTTTTTACTCTGTTGTCTCAGGAGAGATTAGAGGTAGAGTCAATAACATCTTAAACACAACATTCAAATTGGACCCCTCCTCCCGCACTCAACGCCGCCATAGCTTGTACCTACAGTATACTGCTTGTGTCTACACAGCAAGTTACATAAGAATATTATATTTGTTGTAATGGAAAATTCTATTATTTGGCAAGCTGACACAAGCTTACTGCCTGTGTTTGGCAAATACCTGTCCAACGGAAAGCAGGCCAACTCCGCATCGCTCTTCATCCCCAGCCTCTCCGTCAGTGCGCGAAATTGGGGGAAAGCCAAACCGAGATTCACTCTCGTTCTGGAGCGAGCTTTATCCGCTTGCTTTTTCACCCTACTTGAGCTTTATTTATTTATTCCTAGATATCAGATATTAAACAAATATTAAGATTAAGATAAAAAAAAATAATAATAAAGGCAAAGGGCGGGGCTCGGCAGACAGAGTCACCACCTCACATGTTAGGCCAATTAGTGATGATAAAGCAGGGATTAGTTTTGTTGTCTGAAGTCTCTATTCAGTTTTTTTAGGAAAATGCTACTGATTACTCCTTAAAGTCAAATAGGATATAAAATAATCCTTTAACTGGTGAGCTTTAGGATAGTCAGTCTAGATTTTTCCCCTTCCCTTTCTGTGCTAAGCTAAGCCAATCTGCTGCTGGCCATACAGGTATAAGAGTGATATGAATCTCCTCATCAAACTCTTAAAAGTAGATTTTCTAAACTGTCTGACAATGCCTTTAAAATATCTTTAATGTGCTCTCTTAGCACAGCTCCAAATGGTTTTTAAGCACATTTTTAAAAGAAAGATCAGTACTTTTGTCATTTCACTGACTCAGCTCAATGACTTACCTTTGAGGTTTTGTAACTCTGTTGCAGTGGTTTGACCTGGAAGAAGCTTCTACCGGGAAACTCCACTTAAAACTGGAGTGGCTGTCTCTGCTCTCCACTCCTGAGAAGCTGGATCAGGTACAACACTGAACGACAAACTTTCTTGCTCTAACAGAGCTGATAATGGAGGTTTTTCTTTGTGGTTGATGCATTTTCTCTCTTTACTGATCACACAGGTGCTCCGAAGCGTGCGTGCAGACAGAAGCCTGGCCAATGACGGCTTATCATCAGCGCTGCTTGTGATTTATTTGGACTCAGCCAAGAACCTGCCAGTAAGATTCTGCAATGTTTACTGTATTGTGATGCTGGCAAAGCTGTTGTTCTGATGCTATAGCCAGGGCTTGAACATAGCATTAGGCAAATTTAGTCTTCTTGTTCTCCGCCCAACATACACACCACATTTAGCAACACACTAAGCAGGTTTAGTAAGAAATACCAGTGTAGGAAACCTTTTGAAAAAGGGATTATCGGTCATTGTGCGGCTTGCTCCGTTGTCCTGCGAGCAGAATAATTTTTCATGCATTGTGACATTTAAGTGACCTCCAGGTGAACCTAACAACAAGGCAGGCTTACTATTTTCCTCCTGATCTTAGCTTCCCCAAACCAAACTGTTAAAACGTCCGCTGGTTATAATGGATGTTGTTACAGCCACAAACGGACCAGAATGTTTTAAGCAAGTCGTTAGAGCTCAGGCACTTGTTTTATATCAAGAGCTTTGTAGCTGTTGTCAGATGAGAGCCTTGAACCTCTAAAACCTCTGCTTTTCAGGAGCCTTGTACATTTTTTAAGCTTATCTAATGAAGTTTTATTGCAGCCAATGTGGTAAAATCTACCTGCAACCTTTAAATAACCCACAGTCCTTCAGTTTAAGTGAAAACATCTAACAAAACTTTTCACCATCAACTACAAAATGACACCTATAACCATCTCGGACCTCATAAATCCACCTTTCTCTCTTCACTCTCTCTCTTCCTTCTTCACCTAAGAGCATCTTCACAGGCAGCTTAGGCTCTGGGAACTTAACAGAGAGGAGAGCATCTGGTCTAGTCTTTTGCGAGAGCAATACCACAGAGTATAGAACAATCTGTGTGAGTTCCCCACTGCCTTTGCATCCCGATAGTGTTAGCATTAGCTGTGTGCGATGGTGTGGGTTGAACAGTAACAGAAGTCCTTAAAAACCTGCATCTCGAAGCATGCCCCAGCTGCACGGTTTTATTGTAATGTCTGATGAAAATTACCCCAAGAGCCCAATAAATATTACCATGAGGCAGACACATCAAAACACAGGACTCAACTGTGCCTGCTTATTAGTCAGATGCATATTCTGCAAAATCAAGTGCTTAATTCAAGGCTGAAATATGAAATATCTACAGTACAAAGAGCTTGGAACTATTAATGAGTGAAAAAATCAGTGGCAGCTCAGATAAAGAAAGCCTGTAGCTTGTTATAAAAGTCACAGTATCTCAAAGTAGCTCCCCTAAACCTTCCCTAAAGGAAAAACCTCATTATTCTGACCGGCCTTTTCATCGTTAGCTTCCTGCAGTGTCATCAGTATCAGGCCTCATGCTGCTTTGAATGTATTTCCCATATCATTCATGTTTCAGTACATAATTTCAATGTACTTTACTGGACTGTTCTCATGCCTATTAAAGCTGGGGTAGGCAGTTTATCTTTGATGTCATCGGGCAAAAATTCAATAAAAACTTTTCAACATATTGTAATTCAGATGGTCTGAAAGTGTACTACACTTGTGCACCTCTTTTTAGCTCTGTATTCAGACCATGATGGGTACTTTTGGCCAATCTCGGATCACTTCAGAGAGCGTTAGCTGGCTTGAGTCAAGCTGAGACGGACCAGTTTGCACCGCTGCAACTTTCCCTGCAACTATTTTGTATTATTGTGAATCTTTGGTGTAAAACAGAATTGTTTCCTAAGGAGACTCATGCTACAGCTAGCTTGATTTCCAGATGTTGGCCACCTCAGCTTTAACTAGAGCCCGACTGATATATTGGTTAGCGAGTCTGACTGACTGATATCGGCCTATCGCAGATCATTATTGACATTTGTGTTCTCCATTATATGTTGATGTTAAAAACAGTTTTTTTAGACCAGAACAAATGCTTGGACCAATTATTTAAAATAGTGTTATTGTGTAGTTTGTCCAGCAGAGGATGGTCCATTATTTTTAATAACTATTTAGCTGATGTCTGGAATAAAGTTTGTCAAAATGTTAGATATCCCACCTTCATTACATATCTTTGACACAAGTATTTGATAACCACATTCATCTGAGATTATACATATATTATTAGCGGATAATAGGAATTTTCTTGGTCTCTGATATCGGTATCAGCCCCAAAAATCCCATATTGGTTGGGCCCTACTCTTATCCATACCCAATCCCTCCTGTCCTACTAACTGTGGGTGTGATTTTCTCCCCCTAATCTCCTTGTGGCCTAAAGAGCAACCTGTCAGATTTCACCTATGACGGGTTGAAGCAAGTCTCAGTCTTTAAGGCCCTGAAGGTAATGTGGGAAAAATGGATTGCATGCACAGATCACACCCTGTGTCCTGTCTGTGGCTCCTCGTCTGTGCCCTTGAGTGCACCATCCAACTTCACGTTTGATTGTGATGAGAATCGAACAAGCAGAATGGATTGTTGTGATGTGCGTGAAGATGGACGACTGCATTGTGTGTTTTATGCAGTTTTTGTGCTGTGCTCTTTTGGTTTTTTTTTCTTTGGAATGATGCATGATTTTTCACTTGTTCCAACTTATATGTTCTTGCATGCAGAAGTCTAATGGTGCACTTGGATATTCCCCAAGAAAAAGGAAACGTTTTCTTCTGTTGAGTGAACGACTTTTGCAGCATTCATATTAAAAAAGGAACTTTCAACCTCACGCCTGTCGAACAGGGCCAGTGTTTTGAACTGCAAACCTGCAGAGCAACCAAGCCTGTGTTAGCTAATCAAGAGGCTGATCATCATGCTGTTTGGCAACCCAACGTCCAGAAACATTAAACACTAAATGAGGTATTAAAATCTAAAGACGTGCATAATACAGAGTGGACAAAAGCGAATACAAGTAGAAAAAGTAAATCCTTCTACATTCTGTCTATTAATTATTCATATGCAAGCACAGTGTCAGGTTACATGAATACTTACTGCTGCGTT
>JAQFJB010000013.1:7722155-7742379 GCA_029874875.1 Naso minor
GCGAGGTAAAAAAAAAAAGGGGGGGGGGGGGGGGGTATTGCAATGGGTTTTGTTTATTACAATAAAGAGAAACAGAATCATTTTTTACAACATATACCAATGTTATAAAGAACTTTTCTGTGGCATAAGTTCTATTTCACCAGGTAATACTCACTGAGATTGAAAATCTCTTTTCCAAGAGTGACCTGACCAAGAGAGACAGAAAATGAAATACAAGTAGAACTGAATACAATACGGTAAGATCAGAAATAATTAAGAAGGGGTTCAAAAACAGCTCCATTGCCATTTTAAAAACAAACACACTGTCCAAGAGTTTTTTTTCTCAGTCCTTTAAAAAAGATTTAAATTCCCCCAAAGTCACAAGTTCCGACAGCTTTGGCTCTTTCTGTAAATTGTTCCAGGAGGAAGGCGCAGCCTGTCTAAAAGCTTTTTTCCTAACTCTGTTCACCCCGAGAACAATCGTTGGTAAAATACTCAGAGAGCACAAAGTGGTAATCAGCCTGCATGTACAGTGTGAAGCTTAATTCTAACGCTGCCTGGAAGTAGATGTCAAATTAAGCCCCTCCTTAAGAGAAATGATGGGTTGTGAATGTGTAAGTTTCTAAGACTTTCTCTCTGGCTCTGTGATATGTAGGGTGTTATTATTCTGTAAGGAGTCTTGAATGAAACTTTGCTGTCAAAACCCAGCATGCTAAAATTAGAAAGCACAGGAGACAAAGCTTGGCAGTCTGCTCGGTTGCCTCTCTCTCTGCCTGCAGCCCTGCTCGTCAAAATGTATGTTAATGTTCCTTCCCTTCTGAACTGCAGACTCTTTCACCATTGTGTGCCTGATTAAGAGTCTCGAGAGAAGTTGATGTTTGAGTTTGGGTGTAATTATGTTGTCCAGTACTGACGTTCTTGCTTTGTGTTTCATAGTTGGGAGAATCGACTAACACGCCTCTTTCTGATTCTCTAATAGTCTGCAAAGAAGTGTAGCAGTGAACCCAGCCCTTATGTCCAACTGACTGTGGGACATAAAACACTTGATAGCAAGGTGAGTCTTTGAAGTATCCACAGGTATCATTATATTGTCAGGTTTCATTCTGTATGAGGAGAAACGTTCAGCCTCTGCAGGTGATTTTTTTGCAAAGTCGTCCAAATTGAAGATGACAGCAGCATCTGGACAAGCAAAGACTGATCACAGAGGTTTGTTTTTACCAGAATAAAACTCACAGCCTCACACAAAAAGACATATTGAAGCCGAACAGCCAGCACATTTCATTCTGTAGCTGTCTGTCCCTGGAGTTTTCTGTTAGACATTCCATGCCCTCCAGCTGTGGAATTAATAGAGAGATAAACTGAAAGTTGTTGTGTAAGAGATTGAAGAGGAATCACAACCTCCAACCTGCTGCCAAGTGTCGGCTACGAAGACGCTCCGCTGACATTAAGTGTGTTTTTCATCAAGACCAACAGGGAAATTATTCAGGAGTATGAACAACCTTAATTGAAGAATTCGTATGATGCTTAAGGTCTATTGCCAGATTCTAATGATTGTAGGGACGTTTGTTATAAATAAAAAAGATGGGTTGAGAAAGACTTTGTGTCTGAGAAATCTGTCAGGAGAGCTCAAAACACTACAACACCCACGATACTCTGCAGCGTTGCTGTTGTCGTTGTGCAGTTAGCAGGAAACCAGAGCTCTAAAGTCGCTGAATTCATCTAAAATCGAGTCAGAAGTGCTGCAGATTGTATCACTAGTTTCCTCAACCTGTAACTTTTAGCCGCTGTCCACCATCACCTGCCCACGTAACAGAATTTTAACTCTGTGATCAGCTGTTCCTCGCTGAAATGCACCCTGGGAGTTCTTGTTAACTTGTTGCCTTATGAGTTCAGGTGTGACATAGACTGTACTAGCAGAAGGCCTGTGTATGTGTATGCTGTATGTAAACACAAGCAAAATCTTTAGTATGGCAAAAATTCACAGATGTATACTGATTTGGAGGAAATCCTCAGTATGCACCAGTCAGTCTACCTTGCTGACTGTTTCCCACAATGCAATGCGCTGCAACATCGCATCCGAAACCCTGCAGAGTATTTGCTAAAAATAAGTAGATAAATAAAGAAATAATAATAATAATGATAATAATGGGTAACCAGTATAACCACCTCCTACATACTCTGAAAACAGCAAAAGTCTTACCAGATAGTTTCTGACACAGCCATTCATTTAATCTTGTGATTCAACTGGGAAAAGTGGAGCTGCATCGTCATGTAACCACTTTAATGGAGAAAAATAAACACATTTTGTTTTCAGTCCACAGAACCCAAAAATTACATGTTATACATGTGAGTGAGGGTGTCAGTCAAGAGTACATTCCTACACCGTTGAAGAGTTCTAAGCAAGCAAAGTAAGCCAAAAAAACCCCTGTCTGACTGGCTGAAGGTGTCTCTGCCAGGCCTCTACGACCGTTTTCTTGGCTTTTTGCCTTCAGCCTGATCTTGAGCAAGTGAGGAAAATGTTTCTTTTGGACTGAGGTCAGTCGGAAGCATTCAGCTGCTTAGCTATAAAACATCCCAGGTCGCCTTGGCTACAGTAAAGTGCGTTGAGGGTTGTTGTCTTGCTGTATTGTCCTAAAATATAAAAAGGAATAAATGTGAGAAACATCCTGAGAGCTAAAAAACAAAAGTCTTCTATTTCTTATAATCCGACAAAATGTGCTGCCTTTTACCTTTGTCTGGTCATAAGAAATAGAAGACTTTAGTTTCAGTAGAGACGTTATTAACCTCTTTGAAGCTAAAAACACTTAAACTTAATCATTATACTTCATTTACTGTGAAATCCAGTTTGCTTCAGCAAAGATTTAGAACTAATAACTGTTAAAAGTCGATCTCTGTCCTTGTGCTTTATTCATGGAAACCAAACATGTGGGGAGACTAACCTTCTAATGCATCAACTGATTGATGATGAAAATCAACCGAGCTAAAATGAGGTTTGAGTCGAATCTTCCTAATGTCTGACGGTTTTCTCCAGATAAATTGTGAGTTTAATTAGCTGCTCTCATGTTTCTTTTAATCAACGGCTAATAAACGACTTCCTGTCTGCCCGTAAAGATCCGGTTCAAGACCAAGGAGCCTCTGTGGGAGGACTGTTTCTCATTCCTCGTTCACAATCCCAGGAGGCAGGAGCTCGAGCTGGAGGTAGAGCTGCACACATCTTCACTGATAACATGCATGTGACGTAGAACCACACTGCGTGATGGAAGCATTTGACTCTCCCTCTTTCTTAATGCACAGGTAAAAGATGACAAGCACAAATGCACTCTGGGTAATTTGACGGTGCCTTTGAGCAGCCTGCTGGCAGAGGAGGACATGACGCTGACGCAGAGCTTTCCTCTCAGGAACTCGGGGCCGAGCTCGGCCATCAAGCTAAAGATGGCCCTGAGGGTGAGAGCTGGACCTGTATGCATTAGTGACCTCAAGGTTTTTCATTTAAGGAAGCCAGAACAGATGTTCAGGATCTGCTGATTCACACAGAGAGGATTGTGGGAAGGCTGTGTGTGAGCGGCAAGAAACATCTGAAGTAATGAAACAAAGCATGTATTGCACCGTCAACAATAAACTGAGAGGTGGTTATTGAATTCGTAACAGCCTTAATATTTGATGCTCTCAGCTCAATTTTAATTTGCTTCTCTAAGTGAGTGCTGCTGCTGCAGCTGTCAGTGCTCATGTGCCGTTTACAGAGATGATGGCTGCAGATTCACCTCTCACAGCTTTTAATGATACTGGACACAATGAACTCTTCATTTCAGACACAGTCAAAAGAAGTAAGATCGTTCCCTCTAGCCGACAACCCTTGATTTTGATGGTTTGCAGATTTCAGCAATTGTTTCTGATTAGCCGATTAAGCTAACGTTAGCATCATGAGGTGGTTTTAAATGCTGATTCCAGCTAATTTGTTAATGTTTTCATCTGACTTGTGTTCATAATAAGCAATAATACTTTAAAAGGTCTTAAAAAGGAACAAAAGACTGAGGTTATAAATGTTTTAGGTGGGAAAATCTCACATTCTCTGTTTTGTTTTTTTGTTTTTGAGCAGGGATGGAAAGTACCAAAGTACATGCAGTGCTCACCTTAAGTACAATTTTGAGCTACTTGTACTTTACTTGAGTATTTCCTGCTCACACTACTTCAGTTTACTTCAGCTTCACAACATCTCAGAGAGAAATATTTTACTTTTTACGCCACTTTATTTATTTGATAACTTCAGACACTAGTTACATTGCAGATTCTGATTAATGATACAAAATATAACCAACAAATAAATGATATATTAGTATAGATTAAGGAAAGACTTAACTGATCCCATTTCCTAGGAAGAAACTCATGAACTAGCAGTGTAGAAAATAAATAAATGAATAAAATGATAATAATAATAATAATAAAATGATTAAAATAGCCTCCCATTTACAAGCTAGAACATTAAAATAACATTAGTCATCAGTGATTACGATCCAATAATCAGATGTGGCAAAAACACACATTCTTTACCAAAAGAATGTGTAAAAGTAGAAGTACTGACTCAATTTTTTACTGAAGTAAAAGTAATAAAGTACAGGTTCTGATATGTATTCAAAGCACAAAAGTAAAAAGTGCAAAGCTAACTGGACCTCACATCATGTGAATATAATGCAAAGACTATTAAACTGAAAGGTAGCATCATTTGTCCGAGCTGATTTCCAGAAAGTCAAATAGTGACATGTCGTGTTGGTAGAATGTCCTGAGTACAGCCAAAAAAAAGCAACAGCATTCAAACTAAAGGGACAAGCCTGTTTCAAAATATAAGGGGTAGAAAGTACAGATATTTGTGTTCAAATGTAGGGAGTAAAAGTAAAAAAGTTGTCAGAAAAATAAATACGAATGTATAGTACTGATACGTGAAAAATCTAGTGAAGTACAGTAACAAAGTATTTGCACTTTATTACTTCCCACCTCTGCCAGTAAGTACGTTATTCTCAAATACGCCATTTTGTGTATCAATTATTTTTTGATTCTGATATTTTTTTGTCTTTTACTTGAACAAGATTGTAAATTTGGGACTTTTACTTGGAGCAAAGTATTTCTGCGCTGTTGCACTGTGTGGTTGTTACTCTTGCTGAAGCTCTGAGTACTCAGAGGTGAACGTTAAGGGTCGCTTCATCCATCTCTGTGCACAAACAGAGTCAGTGTTGTTCTGGACAATGCACACCCACACAACACGATGTTGACAGCTTTTATTGAAACTGTGTTTCTGCTTTGAACAGTGTGGTCTGCAGAAACCAGCCCACTAACACCCAGAGCCCCCAACCTCATTGGACGAGCGCCTCCCACCTCAAAAATCCCAATTAAACCCCTGAACTCAAACATCCACTCATTTCATAAAGGGGCTTTGCAATTACAAGATACCCAAAGCAAAAATGACCTTCAGTTTCAGAGGTAAATAATTTCTAATACTGTTTAAAACATGGGGTACATAGCCAGTAAATTGCATTGCCCTTCATGCCACTGAGAATAACCGAATCTTCTTTTATTAAATTATCACAGCTGATCAAATAAAAGAATGATTGCAGCTGCATCAAAATATTGACCCGCACTGAGAGAACTTTCCTGCATTGCCTCACAACCAACTTATCAAGATTCATAGCCAATTTTGAATAAAGGAAATGGCTCTAAAGTCTGAAACCCTTGCAGAAAGATGGATAGCGCCACAGAGATTTTTTGCCAAGCTGCGGAACAAACACTTGAAAATATCAGAAGTTTTTCAGCAGCATCAGCAGTATAAAGATGAAGGATTAGACACAGTGACCCTGTACTTTTTAGAACAAAACAGAGGACTGTGGTCACACTGAAGATGCGTGTAAAACCATTAAACTAACCAAATCCACTTTAAAAAAACTTTTTTTCGTAGAGTCAAGATTCCTGGAGTTACAGTATTTTAAAAGGTGATAACATGAGTAAAAATATTGGAAAACTTATTCCAGGACTAAGCTAAAGTTTTTTGTCATTATTCCTGGTAATGTCCTCCATCTCTCTGTAGATCTTGTCCCTGGAGAAGCAGGTGTCCTCGGACCAGCCGTCCTCCGTCCAGGTCAGAAAGTCCAGCGTGCCGCAGCCGAACCCGGCGCCCACCCAGAGACGATCGGCCTCAGAGTCCCCGCTGCCTCCTCCCACGCCTCCGCCTCCCAAAAACGCATCCACCCTCACCCTCCGACAGAGGGACGGCGAGCCGTACTCAGCCAGCCCTCGCCGCAGCACCTCCAACCTGAGCACCTGCATGTCCAGCTCCCAGAAACATCTGCCTCACAAGGAGTCCACGCCCAGCCTGGCCTCGGATATTTCTCTGCCATTCGCCACCTTGGAGCTTCAGCAGAGGCTTCGTCAGCTGCAGAAGTAAAAATCACATATGATGCATTATTTTTAAAAGTGTTTCCCACCTAATGTTCCTGTCAGTGTTGATTCATTGCTCCCCTTCCTAATTTCTTTTCTGCTTTATACATTTGTCGCCCCCTCGTTTTAGGGGTCGCGTTGTTTCTCTGTTTGATCATTTAAATTCTACAGTGGCCTCTGCTGGAATGTCGGTTTACTTTAACATGAACCTTAATGAATAATGTATCAGAGTGACTGTCAAGCCATCCATCCGTCCCTGCATCATCCGTGCTGTATAAATTCACCTGCAGGCTCTGGAAGTGACACTGACTTATTCTGGTGTGTTTATAGCGGTTCGGCACCCAGCCAGCACCCGCTGGGTGAGGTCCAGCTGACAGTCCGACACAGCTCCCAGAGGAACAAACTCATCGTGGTGGTGCATGCCTGCCGGTGAGGGGCCTCATCTTCAACCACACAAACAGAGACACACTGTACTTTAATTTATTAAGTGAAGGATATATGGTGGACTCGTTGAATTTCTTTCCTCCTGCACATTTTGTCCTTTACTTCTTGGCCAAACTCTCTCTGCGTTCATTTAAAGTGACTCTTTATTCAGACCCTCTTGCTTCTGTGGAGTCATTAACATGTAAGAATAAACCTAAACATGTGCTGGGGACCATGTGAGTCAAACAGTTTTGCACTGTGTGTCCTCAGTAACTTGATAGCCTTCACCAAAGACAGTTCGGATCCCTTCATCCGCCTCTATCTGCTGCCTGACAAGAGCCGGACGGGGAGGAGGAAGACCGGCACGATGAAGAGGTCCCTTAACCCTGTTTATGATCAAACGTGAGTTTAAATACCATAACTATCTCATACTTGTAATGCTTATCGATGGCATGTTTGTAATGTATCCTCAGATGTTGGGCCTCACACCTTAAAGTTTATAGGTTGAGCGATGCTGAATGTTACAGCTAATGTATGAATAATTGTTTGGTGTCATAAAACCTGTATAAAATGTGGGTGTCTGCAGGTTTGAGTTTAGCGTATCTATGGTGGAGCTCCACAGGAGAACTCTGGATGTAGCAGTGAAGAACGGAGGGAACATTCTGTCCAAACACAAAGGGCTTTTAGGAAAGGTAAGTGCAGCAGCTGTCTGCATTTTGATGCTGTTTGAGTCAAGTCCCGAGTCCTCCTGAGAGTCCAAAACCTTGATTTGTTCTTGTTTTTTGTAGGTGTTGGTAGATTTAAGTAGTGAGGATATATCCAAAGGATGGACACAATGGTAAACTTGCATTTTATCTTTGCCTTGTGCAGAATTTCATGATTTCTGTTGGAAATAAATAACCTTTTTTAGCGCTTAAATCAATATTTTTATCACTGTCTCCTGCAGGTATGAGCTGAGTGAAGATGGTTTGTCGTCTCAAGGCGTAAAAAGCATCGAAGACCCCCTCCTCACATTGTGAAACCGCCTCTCTGCTGTAATATGTTGTTAATATAAGGGCACATCATTTTGTTGTATTCTTGTACATTTTTCATATAGTTTACGACATTTCATTCAGCATGCAAAAAGTTTTTCAAACTTGTCCGGCCATTGTTTCATCGATGAGTGGAAGTCATTGTGACATGTCCAATGTGTCGAAACACACTGATTGCCTTTTCCCTGTTTTCACAGTTTTATGTAAATATGGAGTCGCTAGTATATAGTTACAAGAATTTGCAGGGGTTTTCATGGCATTTTATTTAATTCAGTAATTAAATTATGTTGAAATCTGTCGGAACTGTTGTTGCTTTGTTATTGATTTGTTAAAATCAAAAGATAAACTCATACCAAAGGAACAGATACAATCACAACAGTAGGCTTAAGTAGCAGTCTTGACTTTGATATGTTTTTGTCATGCAGTGTTATTTGATTGTTTACCTCCTGTTGTTCTTTATGCTTGATTACAAACATGGAATGCACATATGCAACGAATAAAATGACTGCTTTGTATATTTTCAGAGGACTCTGTGCAATTTTGGTCGTGTCAGATACTGATGACCTGGGAGCATTTTAGGGCTACAAACAAGTGCTGTGTAACGTGATCAATGCGGAGGGTACTTGAAAAAGTGTTGACAGTTTTTCAAGCCTAATGTGAGTCGGACAAACTGAGTAAAATGAGCAGAGACGACAGTTATTGCTTCATATGAGCAGGGCTGCCAAACTGTGTTTAGATGACACGGCTGCTGTATGTCACAGGCTTGTACATGTTTTGCCGCGCAGTCATAACTGTTTGTTCAAATATTTTAATTGTTATCTTTCCTGTGCCTTAAAAATGCTATGTTATTTTTGCCTTCCTAATATTATTTTGAATGATATGATGCCTCATGGGTTTTAAAGAATAAATAGTTTCTCTTGTGAAAATGGTCTTTGAGTGGTTTTATTCAAAAAAATTTTTTGCTTAAATCTAGTCCTCCTGTACAGCTTAATAAATAAATACACACATATGAATTATTCCCACCTTTGATTTAGATATGGTACATGGGGTTTGGAGTGTGTGGTGCCTGAATGTCCTTGAGCAAATCACTTAATTCGACCTTAGTTGCAGCAAAATTCCCCTTTAGGATGGGAGTCCAATCGATAAAGGAGATTTCCCCTCGAAATAAATAATACAACTACAATATAACAACACTGTTGAAGCCTCTTGCTTTGATAAAAAACACCCCATTCACGAAATACGCAGAAGACATGCGGTGTTTGTCGCCATCAAGTGGCAAAAGAAGCGAACGACAATAATACGTCAGCGTCAAACTGGACGCACTACGTATGACGCAACGGGGGCGACTTCATCCAAATTTGCGCGGGTTTGCTGTTAGGGCTTGTTGACATCTAGCCGTTGTCGGCTCACAAAATTGAAAAACAAAACGGTAAAGGCCGAAGCTATCATTACACGTTTTATACCGTAACGATGTAAGCTTGTAATTTTAACGTGACAAGTGTTAACGGACATAGTAACGGTCGCGAATTAAACTTTTAACGCTCGCGACAAACGGACTGCCATATTTGTTTTGAATCCTGTTGACGTTGCGGTAAGCTAACGCTAGGTTAGCTAAAGCAGTAACTTTATAACCGTTAGTGCTGTTTATTTCATCGCAGGTTTGTTGGGAATCTTCACGTCGCTGCTGTCGCTTGGAAAACCGAAAACATGTCCAAGCGAGAGGCGTTTTTAGAAGCCGCCTGCAAAGACAATGTGGAGGACTTCCTTCACTTTATCCAGCTTCATGTAAGTAACGTTAACGTCAACTAAGCTACCTACTTGCAGATACAAAACCAGGAAGCCTCCAGAGGCATCACATATTCTTATGGATGTGTTTCAGGTTGATAAACTGGTGTCTTGGCCGCTCTTGCGTTAAAACTTGTGAAATAATCGAAATATTATCACAGATGTCAGTAACGTTACCACTGTGCGGACCACAGACATAACTGTTAAATCTATAAATGTGTGTTAGCAATAACGTAGCTAAAATTCTTTCAAAGCTCAATGATTTTAATGTCATTTGTAACAGTCTTACATTTGCATAACATCTGACACTTTATGCAAATCATGTTGGTCTGTTAATTGTTCATTTAATTGCTTTATTAAGTTTATAAAATTTTGATTAAAGGTGAAGAGTGTCAAATTTACTGACTCTAGTCTTAGCAATAAAAGAACACAGAGAAGCCAGCAACTATTTGTATTAGTCCCCAATTTTACTGTGTTTCTGTAGCCGTCATTGTCTGTTTTTCTCATCGCTCCTGTTTGTTGAGCAGAAGGACAAGACGGAGCCTTTCGATGTGGAGGAGGTGGTGCAGGAGATGCCCAGAGACCAGAGACAAACTCTGTGGGGGAAACTGGCCTCACTCCTTCAGGACGTCCTGCAGGAGTTACCTCCGGAGCGCTGGGAGGAGGGCAGGGATGAGGGCATGGAAGTGGAGTCAGCTGCAGACCCTGTGAGTTCACCTGTCAGCTGAAGTTCAGTTGTAGCATACTCTGTTGCCTAGAATTTTACTTCTATTCAGTATTATCTACGTTTATTACTTCTTTCTTCAGAAACATGTCATGGCTGTTGTGGATGGCGTGACACAAGTGGCTGTGGTGTCTGTAAAGGTTCTACAGGAGGGTGACACCTACAGCGCGCTTCTGAAAATTGCCCACAAGCTTCATGGTGGGTGTCCTTGCATGTTCTTCTCTCTGTTAAATGTCTTTAGGTGAATTGTTAATTTCCTTTTATTATGTGTTGTTCCCTTAGATGCTCTGGTGTCGCTGCCCGTCTCAGAGGCACCTCTGCAGCTCCGTATCCACACACTGTGTGAGGCCTGGTGGAAGAAGGACCTGAAAGAGAAAAAAAAGTTTGGTCGCACCGCTTTTCTCATCTCTCTGCAGAGGAGCTTCATTTTGAAGAAACCGGTCAGTATATGACGTCAGCTGTGAGTCAGATTGATCAATATCGGCTTGTGTGGCCCTCGAGTTATGTTTTCATCATCCGTCTGTCTTGTCAGGGTGTCGAGATCCAAAGAGTGTGGAGTCTGCACGATGTGCTCTTGAGTCTGGACTACACATCCGAAGACAACAAGCAGATTATCGACTTGTTGCTGCAGTGCTTTCACCAGCCGACTTACATCAGAAATGATGACGTGAGTTCACTGATACTTAGCCGCTGTGTGTGTGTGTGTGTGTGTTTCACTTACTGTCTCTATTTTTTCCTGTTTTTTCTCATTGCTGTGGCTTTGTGTGTGTGCCGTCAGCCTGATGATGTGTGTACTTTCACAGGGAAAGCGATTCCTGGTGTTTCTCTTCAGCTGGAACGTTAACTTCATCTGGGTTGTTCACGGCACCATCAAAAACCAGCTGGAGTTTTACAGCAAGTAAGACTCGTGCTTCATTCTGTTGGGCAAAAGTTCATTTTCTCTCCATGTTATTTACCACTAAATTACTCTGTTCAGGACTATGACTACTCATATCATGGAGATCTACTTCCGAGCATGGAAGAAAGCAAGCGGCGACTTCCAGGAGCAGATTGAGACGTCATGCATTCAGGATTTTATGCAGAACGCCATCTTCCTTCATAGAGCGTCTCCTGTCCATGCCAAAGTCCGACAGGTAGATTTACCACCATCAGCCATGATGTGCTTATTAGTATCGTGGGTTCATCTTTGATCTTCTCGCTCTTGTATGCAGATTGTGGGCTATTTCCACGCAAGGAAGGGCTGTCACAAGGTGGACAAGATGCTCTGTAATCTCTACAAGCCCATTCTTTGGAAAGCTTTAAATGTACGTATGCGGATTTTTAACTGCATTCATGCCAATGTTTTAGTGTTTTATTTTAGTCTAATATGTTTCTGTTTGATTTCTTCAGGCTCCAAACTTTGAGGTTCGTGCAAACGCCACGCTGCTTTTCACCGAGGCTTTCCCAGTTCACGACCCGGACCAGAAAAACAAGAATATAGACGAGGCCATTCAGAAGCAGCTGGACACAGCAATGGTGCAAACCTTTTAAAGCTATTTAATTGGGGTTTTTTGAGCGTAAAGGAGCCGACATGTAATAAAATCAAAATCTGTCTCTCATCCTCAGAGCCTCCTAGATGACCCTCATCCCACTGTGCGCTCCAATGCCACCCTGGGAGTCTGTAAGATCCTGGCTAAGTGCTGGGAGCTCCTCCCTCCCACAGTCATCACAGACTTCCTGAAGAAGCTGGTGATTGAGCTGGCGGCTGACAGCAGCTCCCCTGATGTCCGCTGCTCAGTCTTTAAAGTAGGAGATGCTGTTTCTCGATACTGTGCTGTAAAAGGAGTACAACTCTCTTAAAAAACCTAAAACTTGTTATCACAAATTCTTATCTAGGATCTAAGCTGAAAACGTGTTGAACATACTGGCAACATGTAGTCAAGTTACAGTAGAAATAATTATTGTTCAGAGTTTGGTGAGCATGATTTTCGCCGCGGACACAATCAGCACAACTGATTTTCTTGGCAGCGGACAGGATTTTTAATGACTTGTGGTTTGTGTCATGTTTCCCCAGTGTCTGGCGATTGTGTTAGACAACGCTCTCAGCCATCAACTGTTGGAAAAACTCCTGCCCACTCTCAAATACAGCCTTCACGACACCTCGGAGAAAGTCCGCACAGCTTTCCTTGACATGCTTATCAAGGTGAAGGCGGTGCGTGCTGCCAAGGTACTGCATGTGTCTGCTGTCGTTCTGTTTAACAACTCTTACTAGTGATGACTTTGTCTCGTGTGATTATCTCAGTGTTTGAAATGTGTTACTCTTATTTATTTGGGTCTTAAATAACCTGCTGCAAAGCCCTCCTGTCCTGTCCTGTCTCCTCGTGCACATCTCGTACCATTCGCCATGTTTCCAGTCAGCGCGCTTTCAGTACTTTTTTTTTTTAAAGTTGACAAGAACTTGGCACGGAAATTTTTCTTCTTAGTTTTCCTTAATTTTTTTTAAAGCTATTTCTTGACCAGGGTGGAGATTTGTGATGTTCATGACAGGTTCTCTGTAAAACCGTTCAGCTGCTCAATCGCAGCTCCGCTGATGCTGACAGGGTTTTTGTCTTTGCCTCCGTTTTTCTAAAATTAACAGCCAGCTTCTTGGTTTTGCTGATGCTCAGCAGTGGGTTGTTTATTGTGCTCCACTCTGCAGGATTGTTGATTTCCTTCCAATATGAACTCGCATTGTCATTTGAAATCCTACTGATGATGGTGGATTATAGAGATATATACAGTAGATACACAGATATGGTAATATACTTCAGAGACTCAAGGATCAAGTGTCTGTTTCATTTCTTACATTAAAAATGAAGCTGTAGAGGATCAATTCTCCACATAATGAAGGCAAATCTTGTGAAAATAAAGTGGTGAAGAGATTTATTACAACAAATATATGTTTTCTGTCTCTAAATTACAAACAGCAGCTGCACAGATGGGAAAATTTCCATGTGTTAATTTTATAATAAAGTGTCAAGATGAGGAAAATGTGTTAATGTTTCGTTGAACTGAAGATATGTTTAAGTGCTTGATGCATATTCAGATGTCATGCAGCCAAATTAGATTGAGATACAATCTACTTACAGGATGCAGCTTAAGGCCAGATGCAAAATAGGTTTCTTGTGTCCCACACAGTTCTGGGACGTGTGCAACATGGACCACCTGCTGGCCCGCCTGGCCATCGACTCCCATTCGGTCTCCAAACGCATCGTCGATCTGCTCTTCAAGTCCTTCTTCCCCGTCAACGAACCGGAGAGGGAGTGGTGCTGTCGCTGCATCACCCTCATCCAGATGAACCCCATGGCTGCCAGGAAGTTCTACCAGTTTGCTCACAAACACACAGCGCCCACTAACATAAGTAAGTGCATGTAACCGTATTAAAGAGCAGCCAAAGGAGAAATTATTTCCCAAGTTGTGTGTGTAGTATGTAAAGCTCCTCCTTTGTTTGTTTTCTCTTTCAGTAAAGCTGATGTTGGCCATTCGCCGCGTCCTGAACAGCTGCATCCAAAATGACTGCGACATGTCCGAGATCAATGAGAGCAACAAGGAGAACAGCATAGTAAGAGACACGAGAGTTATCAGAGCTGACAGGACTGATCTGAGGAAACTTTTTTTTCTGTCTTTCTCTAGTTCAAGAGTTGCTATTGAGTGTCATTTTTTAGGGCTTGCTTAAATTGAAACGGCAGTATTTGATGTTAATATGTATATATAATCTCAGGCCATCTTTAGGGGTACATCTCTAAGAACTAATTCAGTTCTAGAAAACGGCTCAGTAATGGATTCTATGTTAGGGGAAAAAAAGTTCTTTATTTTTCATCAAAACATTCAGAGACGGGCGCTCTTTTCTACCTGTTTAATAGTGTTTGTAATTTGCATGTCAATGACCTGATCTGCATTATATTGAGATTAATAAAGGTACCAGGAGTTGTTTTTTTATCATGTAGATAAATGCTGGAATGCAACCGACTGAAAAAATGCCTATCACTAAATTGTCAAGCCCATAACAACGTCTTGAAACTGCAGAGCCCAGAGATGTTAAATTTACAATCATATACAAGAGAGAAACACAGACAGAACTCACATCAGGGAATGGTGTGCTTTTATTTAAAATTATTTTAAAAATGCTTAATCCATTATCAGGTAGTTGCAGAGTAAATGTCCTCTGTCGACGCTTATTTCATGTGCAGATCAAAAACCATCAAGTTGTAATTAGTTTTTTTTAATTTCCTGAGGTTGTAGTTGCAAATCTACCTGTCTATCAAAATATTAAACTGTCTTTGAACTTTTAAGATGGAAATGCGTGTTGATTTTAAAAAATTTCTACACTGAGTAAGTTTCTGAGTTATTAAAGATTTAAATGTGGGTTTGACGTCAGCAGGCTGAACCTCTGCTGGGAAAAGACAAGGCGGTCGTCTCCCATCTGCTGGAGGTCATCGTCATCCTGTGGAGGAGTGTCGAAAAGGCTCTGAGGCAAAACGAAGAGGCCCAGAAGTTCACATGTGCCAAGTTTGGAAATGTCATGGCCAAATATTTCCAGGCCTTTGAGGTACTTTAAGCTGCATGTGTCGTGTTGTTTTTGTTTTTATGAGCAAGTATCCCTGTAAACGTTTCTTTATTTGTGTTTCAGGATGAGCAGTGTACCGTTCCTCTCACACAGCTGGCCTCATTCATGCCTCCAGCTGCAGTTCCAACATTCAGGTGTCCGTCTCGTTCGGCTTCTCACCTTTTTCTTTTTTTGTTTTTCTGACTCCATTCTGTCTAACCTGCCTCCCTCGTCCCGCTCTCGTCCCCAGCTGTGGCGTCCTGTCCAAACTGAGAAGGATACAGCCAGGGGCGATGCCAGCGCAGTACAGCCAGCTGTTAGTCTGCATGTGCAGCTGGGGCCAGGCCGCCGACATCCTCGAACTCATCACTGATTGGCTCACAGAGGCTTTGCCCAAACAAGGGGTCAGTCAACATATCAGCAAAGAGCTTTGACTTGGACATGAAGGGCTGAAACTCAGGTTGGGGTTCTGGGATTTTTATGAAAAGTGACAGTTTTGTTAGAGTCCTCTTTCTTTTAACTTCAGGACAAGGCAAACACAAACCGAAAGGTGCGTATCCAGGAGACAGTGGAGGCCAAACCAGACCTGGCACTGGCTTATTTGGAGTACTTGTTCAGTCACAGCTCAACTCGGGAGAAAGTCCTGGCTCTCGGTGAGAAGCCACTGAAGCAGCTCCATACAGTTCTAGGAAACTGGAGGGTATGTTGGAAACTATTCATGCGTTTTTCATTTGATCAGACCTGAGTTTGATTTAAAAAAACATAATATAGTAGCTCCTTTCAGTCTGTGTATCCCTGCTTGGATAAATAAATGTACTTATATATTTCTTCAACTTATAAATTAATATGTATTTGTCCCAACAGTCAGTGCTGTACACTCACCTCAGCTCCACCACAGAAGACCCAAAAAATCCCAGTGTGGAGACGGCGCTCAAAGTCTTCACGTATCACAGCCGTCTCAGTGCACATCTGCAACATGATGTGAGTCTCTCATCCTGCAAACATCACACTTGTCTTTCCTTGCCAAACTTGCTCACTCCAATGACGCTTGGTTCTAGTTGCAGGGTGTTGAGTGCAGTTACTGTCGTTGTAGATGAAGACTCCAATCGAAGAGTTAACCGCTGAAAGCCAATAAGCGACTATTTTGATTTATTATTTCGGCCATTTTTCAAATTAAAATTTTTTTAGCACATTCTCAGGTTTCAAGTCCTCAGTTGGCAGGATGTGCAGCTTCTCTTTTACCAGATGAATGTAACGACAGCCTTCTAGTGTCAAAGGCTGCCCTGCACACACACCATTTTGAACAGTGAAGCTCAATCATTCCACTGTAGGAACAAGAAGAATGACTGTCTGTGAGTGTTTGTGAAAACGTTTGCTTTTTTCTTTTAGTCCTCAGAAGGTCGAGACTACCTGCACTCTCTGGAGCATGTGGCAGCGTGGGTGGCTGAGAGGGTGTTGCCCTTCCTGTCTAAACGTCCCAACAATGATGATGATGAGGAGGAAGAGGCGGAGAAGGACATGGAGAGGTCTCAGCCACTGGCTGCACAGATCACTGAGGTAAGCTTTACTCTGACTTATGAAAACATGCGTTTATTTGTACATGTTTGCAGTAGAAAAGCAAACTTCCACCAAGAATTAATTGAGGCCAAACAAATGTGTGTCAGGCAGATTCTTTGTGTCCACTGAGTCTTTCCTGACTACAATTAGTGCAGCAAAAATGTCTTGCTGAATATGCAAGGCTGCAGGAAGCACCAGCATTTAATTTGGGCGGATTTAAATGTGCGTGTGGTCTCCATTAAGGGAGATGGGACACATTTCTCCTCTGCAGCACAGATGTGTGACTTGGGCAGACGAAGGACATTTTAATAACTTTAGTAGCTGCACATGAAAATATGTTATTTTGTGATGAAGTGAATTATTGTTTGATCACCACACGATTAGATTAACAGCTAAAATAAATACAGAAAACTCAGTATTGGACATTTTCTCAGTTTTCTGATACCTGTTGATAGGAAACATAACTGTGCAGGGACTTCTGTGATGTCACGTGGATCATATGGATGGGCGGATGGATGAAGGATTAGAAAGCATCTGCGTCTCCTGAAAATACCTTTGCAGTAAAGTTTTCTGTGAATTGTAAAATGCAGGAATAGCAAATCTCCTTGCTCATAAATAGCCAGTTGAGGTTTTTTGCCTGACTCATTTTCAGCCTAGCACACCGCCTGTATGAGGCTGCAGATGAGAATACACAGCTATGTTGTTACTCAGAACATTAAGTTTTGTGGAGCCTTTTTGCCTCCAGGACTTTCAGTTCTGCTCGGTAAATTTAGACTCCTCATAGACGGTTCCGCTCCACTACACACACACACACTCTGTACAAGCCTCCTCCTGCTCGTACAGCCATACTGAAATGAGCTTATTTTCTTTATTTGTGCTATTATTCTCCAGCCTGTCACCACATGCCTGCTGCTGCGATCAGATATTGAAAATGACACCATTTCAACACCCTCCTTTTTTCGCATAGCAGTGGGGAATCTGAGTTCTCCGCCAGTAGAAATGAACGATGCTCTTTGGACTATTCCTCACTTCTATTTGTTGTTGATTTTAAAGAGTGCTTTTCTTTTGAGTGTAAACTGTTGACGATTTTTTATACCAGAGTTTCCTGAAAGTGTGCCGGGACGTTTTGCTTGTGGGTTTGGGCGACGAGATGTTCAAGGGTCAAATCCTCCACCTGTGCTCGCTCACCCTCCTCTCAGGTGAGTGTTTCATCTGTTGACATGAATAAATACAGCAACGCTACTCGCACACTGCCATGAAAAAAGTATAGTTTGAAAAAAATGCAACAGAAGCTTAAGTTTACTTCCCTTTCAAACTGTCCCGTTGCGTCATATTTCTGTATCTGTTGTGTTCCAGATGCAGGCTACCTGTGCATTCCTGCGGTGTTGCCGATTTTGAAGGAGGTTGCAGACAGCTTTGTACCTAACGACAACCACCAGGCTCAGGAAAATGAGGAAGACCCAGCCAGTGTCATTCTGGGTGTGGTGGCCAACATCTTCCAGAAGATCATCGAGCTCTTGGCTCGCCGTCTTAGGAAGGAACCTGAGGAGGGAAAACAGGTGGACATTTTAAATCCCACATGTGCTGGTGTATTTATTTTTTATCTAGTTTTCTACTTATTTGGTGAACCTCTGTGCTGTTTATTCTTTGTAACTAGACTTTACAGCTAGACTGAACTAAATTGACTTTTAGCTTCCTGTTTATCTTCCCACCACTGCACTGTACATTGACTTTTTGAGTGTATTAATGATATTTCCATCTTTGCTCTGTATCTTAGCTGTGTCAGTCGGCCATTCCCGGGCTGTCAGACTTCCTCCAGGTGGCTCAGATCTCGGACACGGCACCTCTCAGCGGGGTCTTCTCCACTGTTTTTGCTGTCATCATTGTGGAGAAGAGACATTTGCTTCAGAAGGTATGAGCTACAGCAAAGATGAGACACAGCATTTGTCTTTTACCAATATCCCACGCATCATGGGCTTGATAAGGAACTTGAGCGATTACATTCTTGAGCAACTCAATTAAGGGAATGATGGATGCTGGTGTGCTCTCATTTTAAGATTACACATC
This sequence comes from Naso minor, assembly GCA_029874875.1. Lineage (NCBI taxonomy): Eukaryota > Metazoa > Chordata > Actinopteri > Acanthuriformes > Acanthuridae > Naso > Naso minor. Next base: position 7,740,709 of record JAQFJB010000013.1, read on the forward strand.
CTGAGGAGGTGATCACCCCGGAGACAGTGGAGGACATGCCTCCTCTGTCCAGCATCCTACTGTCTGTCATCCTCAAGTCACCCTCTGTTACCCGGTAAATATCCTCTGTTCAGTGTGTGTTATACTCAACACCCACAGGACCAACTGAACATGCATCTCAGTCTGTCATATTTTCTGTTCTTCGAAGGGATACGCCAACTTTCTTTTTCTTTTTTGTTATTGCCTTCCTGAGTAGTTTATCTGATGACTTTAGGCAGAGACAGGCTAGCACTTCCCATTGACTACCAGTGTTTTAGCTAAGCTAATTAGCAGTGGGCGAGCTTTGCCCGTCTCTTCCTTGTTACTGCACGTACAGTCGAAAGTATGGGATCTATCTTCTTGTCTGGAACTCTGGAGGAAGGTAAATAACAAAAAGAATAAAAGTTGTATATGCTGTCCACATAAATATATACTCTCTGGGTAAACCTGTCTTAACTGCTTAGCCAATCAAAATTATGTTTGGAAAAGTATTCATGTGTGGAAGGGTAAAACAAAATTTATTACATCAGGAAAGCATTATGAGAGAGTCTTGATGTAAAATGTAAATGCTGATAAAGGCACATTACTTGTACAGGCTGGTCTTAGATGTTTATTTACTGCAATTACACAAATGTTTCATAATGGATGTCTTTATGATTTATAGATGACAAAATGCTACATGTGACAGATCAAGAAATTCATTTCTGTCCACCTCCAGGGACGTTCAGCTTGTGGTGTCATCCGAAGTTTGAGGACCGCTGCCACTCGGTGGTGGAGTTCATCGAGCGAGCCATCATGCACTCCAAGAACGGCAAATTCCTCTACTTCCTCCGCTCCAGAGTCCCAGGTAAAATATAGGTCATAAATGTGCACACAGACCAACCGATCAAAAATGGATGTGGCTGCCACTTAGTGAGAGGTGGCTGAGAGACAGCAAGGAGGAATGTATATGACTGTATGTCTCCACTCAGCCTGTGCATGATTCATGATTGTGAGAATGCATCTGCGAGTGAGATATGTCCTCAGCGTGACTATAGCTTACACTGCAGGTGTGTCTGTTAGTATGTATCTGTCATATATGTTTGTTTTAAAAGTATATGGGAGAGTGTGTTCTACTGTTTAGATTCAAGATTAACTTTATTGTCCCACAAAGTGGGAAAAGTGCCAAGGCAGATATTTACACAGGCTAAATGTCATTCTCAGAGAATTACAGGTTTTTTATCGGCTAGGCTTTGTTTTGCTTGTTTGGTGTTTGATTTAAATGACAATTAAATCAACTTTGGTTAATATTAGGAGAGAAATGTAAGAATAGTGTAATTGTCCGTTTATGGTTCATTCTTTGATTATTCTGTTTCGAAACCCCATCGATAAAACAAATAAGCGATAAGCAGTGTAGTTGTTTTGTTTTTCAGTTTTTTTTAAAAATGGTAATTTGATAACAACAAAAAACAAATACGTATTTTTCTAATTTAAAATCAAATTGAGAAAGTTGAAAAATGATCTTTTGGTTTGATTTGTCTGTGTGATGTTGGAATATTACAGTAATGCCAGGGATTTGAGTCTGGTCTTTGAGTCGTGAATTAACATATATATATATATATATATATATATATATATATATATATATATATATAAAATAGCGGGTGTGTGAGA
>JAQFJB010000013.1:7762792-7775154 GCA_029874875.1 Naso minor
AACCCAGTTTAGAAAGAAACTGTGCAGCAGAGAAATATAGGACTGACTTTAATTACACAGACTGCATTGGTACAGAGTTTGTAGCCTAATAGAGAGAAACTGCTGACATCTCGACAGAAAAACCTTCAGAGGCAGAGAGGAGGGTCATGATAGGCGTTGAGGTTTCAAATTACATTAGACTTTTATGCAAGGCTATGATGTGATCATTTCTTTTGAAATTTACTCTGCTTCTTTTTCCACATCTTTTCATCTTCTATTTTATTTTATTTTTTACCACGCTTTGGTTCAAGGAGCAGTGCTCACATTATCTCTCACACACTGAAATGTAATTACAGGCGTTATGCTCAATAAATGCAAGTATATGCAGGCAAGAAAGACTAATGTTGGATTAATGTTGTACCTAATATGCAAGTAATGGGACATTATTTAGCTGCTTCATAACCCTCAACACATATTCAATTTACGATGTCACTCTCCATCGGACTCCTGATGAGCAGCAGCCACAGCGCAGACAGGGGATGAATGGGAGTAACTAGGTCTGCCACTTCGACTCTTCCCTTGGTCCCTGAAGGAGTAGCCTGGTTTATTCTGGGCTGGGCCAACCATGCTCTTCCTCACCCATGCTGTTGCCATGCAAGGTGGCTAAGAGGAGGGAAGGGTTATGAGGGGGAGCCATTTTCTGTGATGTCAATCTTGACTGGAATTTACGAGGCATAGAAAAAGTAGGCTATTCTCAACCTAATGGAAGTTTTCATATTTTTTAATCTTATAACATTAAATCAGTGAATTAAATCTGCCCTTTCTTTTAAAACAATCAACAATAAAATACGCTTTAATGTAAAAATGGTGACAGATGTCTGCAAAAAAGGTCTAAATTAATTGCAAATATATGTTATATGTTGTTATATTTTCATAAATTTTCACGTGTACAGTCAAAAAATGGTTTGCTCTAAAATCCAGCTACAGTTGATCTGTGTAGCCGAATACATTTTGTTGAGTTTTGTAGACCCTACTTACATTTCACGATGTTGCCAACGATTTTAAACCCCCACCACAAAAAAAAAACAAAATAAAGCAAAAAAACCCCCGAACAAACAAAAAACAAATGAACAAAAAAACCCTATAATAATAATAATACTCTTGAAGCCTAATTATTTATGGTAACTAGTTAGCTAGCTAGACGATGTCTTTGAACTCCATCTATGTTGTTATTGTATTTTGAGAGATTTCATAGTGACAGAAATATGCATATTGTAGGTTGACTGTTGCTAGCACATGTTATTGTCTGCGGCTAGCTAGTGTAAGCTAATGCTAACACTCAAACTGTGTGGTTTGGTTGTAACCTCTAGCTTTAAATTACTTTTGATATTTTCCTTTTTAAAATAAATACAAAAACCCTGTAAAACATAAATGGTTTAATGCCAAAAGACTAAGGCTAAAGGTGGATTTCAGGGATGCTCAGTGACTTAATAATTTAAACAAGCAATGCAAACAAAACAAGAGTTTAAAGCCTAAGTTTTTTGTATTGCAGGTTAGAACTTGTCAGCCAAAATGTTATTGTACATTATCATAAAGAAAACGATGAGTTGTTAAAAATGTGTCCATATAGATTCACTATGCTTTCTGTTTTGTTTTGTTTGTATTTAAATTGAGAGGAAATTTTTGGCATAAAGTCTGCTTTGATTAATTATTGCACAATTAACAGCTGAATAAATGAAGAGTCTGTTTTTTTTTAAAAATCCTCCAGTAGTCCTTCTACTGTAGCTGCTATTTTGTCATTGACTAAGTAGGTCAGTTACCACCCTCCATATGTCATTTGAACTTTCCTGTCATGTCTCATTTTGGAACTAAATTCTTCAAATCTTTATTTCCATCTTCAGGGAAGTACTTTCCAAGAGGTTCCTCTGAAAGGATATTATGTGATTACCCTGAGACTGGAAATACATTTTAATTTGATGCAACTCTCCAGAGTCTGTGGCTTACTGTTATGATAAGCTGAGCTAAAGTAACGTCACAGTGTAAAAGTGCTGCATGTTTCCCTGAGGGCTTTCGTTGGCTTTTATTAAACACTTAACCAACAGTGTTGTATTGATTGGTGGTTATCTTGCCTCCACTTGGACCAATATTGTCTGAAACGTCTGCGCTGTATTTTAGATTTAAACGATTTGGCTGATGCCTCTATCGATCAGAGCTTGCAACATGTTCAACTAAAGAATAAAACCTTTAAATAACCTCTGCTAAATCTATAATCCCAAACAATATGCATGGGCAGAGAGAGAGCGCCAAGGCAGGAGGCGCAAATCCGAAAATAATCAAACATGAAGTAATAAGTGAAGAAACAGTTAAGTAGCTCTTTGGAGGCGAATATGTGGGGATAAAATGGGAGCCGTAAACAGAAAAAATTAAAAATAAGTATATAAATAGATCTGCTTCATATTCCACAGCCAAACTAAGTAGACAGTGTGTTTCGATGCAGCTTTAAGAGTCTGGTTTATCTTTATTAATTTCTGTATTTACATGTAGATTGCAGTGCATGCATAATGTAATTATCATTTCAAAGCCACAGTTTTTACATAAAAAAAGACCTGAATAATCTGTAAACACTTCATTAATCGTATCCTGATCATTTCAGCTTTTGTTTCGGTTCTTTTCTTTATTAGCAGACTACATCTGGCTGGTCTCACTGCATTGATTTGGGCCTATTCATTTTCATGACATGAGTAGCACGGCTAATACAGCTGTTCCAATACGTCTTAATTTGTCTCCTGGGTCCATTTTCCCCTCCCTCCGACTTACAGTCTTTTAGAAATGCTTTGCTGACTGTCAGCTTTAGTGTTTGCTCCTGTTATCCCAGAGCATTAGCTTTCACAGTTTAAATAGCTTTAGCAGCAGCTGGGTGTCGCACTGTCTGTCACAGTGGGAGGAGAGACGGCGTCTGGATTTAGAGCTCTTTACCTATTTGGGCTGAAAATCTTCTTTATTCCTGTCAACATGGAACTTATCCACACATAGCTTCTCTTTAGTGAGAATGACACTGACTTGTTGGGTTGAACAGCTAAGGATTGATTGATCTGTAGCCTGTTTTATGCACTATTGATTACATTGATCAGGGTTTGTTTGAATGGTAATTGTCTTTGTTAATCAGCATTAATCTTGTCTCGCAAGGAGGCACATATTGATCTATTGTCTGCTTAATATTTCCTTAAATTTGGCAGATGATCCTGTGTTCTGCTCTGCCTGATAGACTTTGACTTCATAGCCAAATAATATTTTAAGTGTTGGACCTACATGATGTCTGTTATCTGCTGAAACATTATAGGTGGAACTCTGATATTTAATTGCACTGCATTTCTTTGTTATAACCAGACACACGCTGCGCTTCCCCGAGCATGAAATTAAAATGTTGTTTTAGCTGTCAGAAATAAGGAGAGAAATATCTATTTCCTGCAAACTGTCGGCTACAATGAACCATTGTTGCATGTTTGGATAATCTCAGTATTGTGGATACACGCTATAAAGTGACAGAATGAGCTTTGTGATTCATGATGCATGTGGCCATGAATGGTTAAGCATCACCTCGATAAATCAGTCTACTGTTACTTTTGCCAAAGAAGGATTTCTTCATCGTAAAATGCCTCTGACTTCTATTTCCCGAGCTTTAAATCCCCGTGTGTTTGCATGCGTGTGTGTGTGTCTGGCTGCTGTCAGGAATGTCCCTGACAACGGGGAAGGAAGTAACATGTTTAACAGTGGCCGTTACCATGGAAACCAATGAGAGATGCCGAGCATCAAACATTTAACAGTTTCCCATCACTTGTTATGTCACCAGCCTCCCCTCATTTCTTACATAATATGTGTTGGTAGCAGCTAACCAGAAAGAATTCATACCAGTACAGAAGTCTCTGACAAAACCTAATTTTGCCATTTTAACTGTGTCACTTTGAATGATGTCGTCAGGAAATAAGAGCTGTTAGTGGCGAACAGTATCGAGACAGCTGAGGACTTGTGATTCAGACACGTCTGTGATGATCTGTGCCTCTGTAGGTGGGAAGTTTTCCTCTGCGCTGCTTGAGTTCCCAAAATAACTCGTCAGCGTTGTACTGTGCTGTCTATGCTAATTCACCACCTCCCACTGGCTTTTTCCTGTACAGAGCCGTCATTTAACAGGTCAAACACAAAAGGGGGGAAGTTAGGAAAAAGCCCAAATCTCATTTAGAATAAGAATTTCATCTCAGTCTCGCCTGACATCACATGATTATCTTTGTAATTATCAGTCACTGAATTTTAAAAGCTGTTTTTACGTTTTGTCAGACGCAGAGGAGAACTGACGATCGGTGATGTCGAAAGAGATCAAATCAGTGAATATTTCTCTGTAACTTTTGATACACAGATGCCGCTGGGGGAGGAGACAGAAAATTGCAGCATGCACTGGACGTCAGTGTTTGTGTATTCTACAGTGTCCACCGTGTCACTGAGCATCAATCGTACCATTGATGCTTGCTGTCATTGTCCAACATCTTGGGCCTAATTAATGGGATGCTGTGGTGCGTGACAACGTGTTGATTCACATCATTAGATCCTATCTAATCACAGTGGCATCCTCACACATTCTCTCACATGGTGGCATGCCTGATTGCGTGCATGCACACACACACACACACACACACACAGATGAGATGGCTCAGATCTGATCTGCAGGATTCATCTCCAGAGATCATCTGTGAGGTGAACTTTTCATCGAGTGAGTTCAGCCAACAAGATGTATGGATTTATCTCTCTATCTGAGAGAAGGTGACGACGCGGGTCATTTATATTCCACACGTTACATCTGCACGCAGCTTTCTGACCTCCGGAGCCTCAGCATCCTTCTGAGGTCTAGACCAGCCATTGAATTATGGGGCTGATAGGGACTCAGTAGCGTGGGTTGCCTAGCAACCTGTATTGAGTGAGGTGGGAGGCCTGCTGATAGGGAGATTACCAGGGTTCCAGATAAAGTCCTTCCTGCCATGAATGGCTGCTTATCGTGGCTCTGTCAGAGGAAAAATGCCAGCTATTAGCTTCCCCAAAACAGGCAGACACTGCAGGTTCCTCTCACCATTACTGCATTTACTGAGCAGGTAGATGTCATCTCACTTGTCAGACAACAATCAATGTCCAGAAACATTTCTTACAACTTTCTGCAGTATATCTGTCACTGTAAGCGATGATATGTACCCCTCACTCTTTTCCTCTTTTCTTTTTCTGTAGATGGGGTATTTGGAAGATGCCAGGAGTTAGCCGGTGCAGACCTGTACACATATGATATTTCTTCCTCTGCTCTGCAACGCCTCAGGATCATCCTACAGAAGCTGGCACACAGAGGTACACACTGCCTGCCTTTTTCTGCCTGCCTGCCATTATCCCATTGTCTTTTATTTTCTATTCAGCAACATTTATCTGTCACGTACCAGGCTTATAGCAAATACTTGTCAACTGCCATTGTGTGAGGCAAGCCAAATGAGCAAAGCTGTCTCTCCCTGGCCAGCACAGCACAGCACCACTGAGCTTGGTCATTTGACTCATATTGGGCCATTGTTTTGCCATCATGGCCTAACTCCAGCAGCCAACTTAATTGACTTGCATGTTTGTAGGACATTTAGAGCTAATTTTGTGGTTGGGTAACTGTGAGGTGTGCAGTGTAATCCCATAAGACAGTCTCTTCTATTCAATCAATGGCAGCAGCTAATGTGTTTGTTATCACAAGTTACATCTTCGGGGGCGTGCAGGGCATTTAAAATAGAGAAGTAACTATTTGCTCTTAATGAGTGAAGTTATAGCAGGAATTTTAAAAGTTTCCCAACCTGGAGTCATGCTGAGAATGTAAACGTGTCATCAGCACATCTCCTCAGTTCTGTCACGTTAACATGGCTGATTTTATATTCATGTCTTGTACCGGCTGTGGTAGACAAACCGTCTTTGTCTTGCTTACAGTCTGAACAACAACTAGAAATGACTGCAGACTTCAGTCTGCTGTTTTAGAGTCATTGTTGTTACTGCTAAACAAATGGCTATATGTCTGTTTTTTGAAAAGGTATTTTTTTTGCCTGTGAAATGCCAAAAATTAAGTGAAAATAATAATAATGTGTGACTGAATATACGATACATTTTATGTCTGTGGTTTGGGATTGCTAGATAATTTCTAGGGTTGTTCACTATAAAAAAGTGTATTGTGGTGCTTGTTAAAGATTTAAAAAATGTAGGCAGTGTTTAGCTTGCAACAGTTCTTAACAATTAGATCCAATGAATTGCTTCAGCATGTCAGCTGATCATGCAGAATTCCATAATAATATTATAATTACAAATAATAAGTCATATATACATGAATATTTTCCCAGGATAGCTTTTCTTTGATCTAAAAATGCTTAGAAACTTGAAATCCTAAAAGAACAGTTTTAGACCTGTGTCTCTGTTCTTTGTTATTATTATAAAGTCATTTCCAAGAATCTGACTGAACTAATGGACCCATAAAACAAAGTGACACCAAGCATTGTGTTATATGTAGCAGCCTGTAACTGCAGTCATAAGCCACCAGGGGGCAGTAGACACCTTTAACTGAGACCATGGCTTCAAACATCAGCCTTCCAAACATAATTGGCTTTGCAGGCCAGTCTGAGCTTAATATCTTTTAACAGGCGTGAACCAGTGTAGAAAATCATTAAGAGTAAGCAGTCGGCCAGAGGAAATCCAAAAAAAAAAAAAAAAAAGAGAGAGGGGAAAAAAAAATGCAGTGATGAATATTAAGCCAGGCGAGACCACACATTTATTCTAATTACTGCTTAGAAATAAACAAATGAGAGTGAGGAGGATGAGAGGAGATGTGGTGTGTAATTTTTCCCTGCTTCATTTTAAGCGGTGTTTAATTCTTTAGATGCTTTTCATCACGAGTCTCGTTGTCTGACCTTGTGTTTTTTAGACACCCGTTTACAGACGCTGCAGACATGACATCATCACTTTGAATCATTTTTCCCTTTTCTGTCGTGCAGAATCACATCCACAGACACAGAGCATTATCTTCGGATGAGTCCACAGTGAACTGGTAATGCTCGGTGGCAGGTTATTCTTATCAGCTCAACAGCTATTGAAGTGTCATCTTTGAGCCGTGCGGGACCTTTTTTTTTTTTCTTTTTTCTTTTTTTTTTTTCCCAAGCCTATTGTACTGTAACCCAAATTGAGGAGATGACTGGGGAAAAAACGGGGCGGAACATCAATGGAATCGATTTACAATCCTCTTTATCTTGCATCAGAGACGCAGGTAGAAATCACACAATCTCTGCTCACTGCACAACACCAATGTCATTCAGATCAATAGGAATTGACCCTTGTACAAAAGGGCTCCGGTTGTCTGGATGTGTCCCCATTGGCTGAGCACATTGTCTGGTATTAAATTTTTTTTACCACAGTACCTTTTGATTGCGACGCCCTGTCATCCAACTGCAAATGACTTTTATATTGCACAGCAGCCAAAGCTAAGCAACTTTAGTATTCACCAAGTGCAGCCTCAGTGTGTCTGCACAGTTCACATCCAGGCTGCTGTCATATTGCTTTGGAGTCACTATGGCTCCGTTAAATGTGTGTGTGTGTGTGTGTGTATGTGTTTGTGCAAACTAGGTTGTGTGAAATAAACACAAGAGCCAATTTAGTACTATAGTGTATCCATTTTCATGTACAATATGTTAAAATGATGGACCTTTTTTATTGAACGATAGATAAACCCAGCCCTCAAACAGTGAGTGTCCAATCATAGCATAGCAACAGTAACTAGGCAGGAAAGGATTAGATTTAGATATTTAGCTTCTACAAAAACACAACTGCAAAAATGGATTAAACTTTGCTTTTATCTGCTCTATTTCAAGCTACAAATATTCCCATCTAACCAGCTCATTATTTTCAGTTGTAACCTTCCGTTAGCAGTTTAAATGCAAGGGAGATGAAGGTTCATTTCAAATTTTTTTTAACTAATTTGTCATATTTTTTCGATTCCTGGTTAGTATTTCTAGCCTCATGCTCCATACTTTGAACATCAGAGAGAATCATGTCAGAATGAAGCGCTAGTGTTCTTAATATACCACGTTAGGCTACACTAACGTGCAGTCGATTGACCTCCTGGCCCTGTGCCAAGCGGTGGATTCTCTCAAAGTACAGACCAGTGAAGTAAGATGATGCATTGTGACATTTGCATTAGCTCCATTGACAGGAAGCGGCAGCCTGGGAGAATCAGTGACCATAAACAGACATGTCACTCCAGTGCTACTGAAACCACATGTCTCACGTGGTCCTACTTCCTGCACACACATGCTTTCTTTGATGGACAGTCAACAACAACTGTTGTTGTTCATCCTCATATTCTGCTCCATCTCTTACTTGACAACACTGCTACTACTGAGGAGGGGAAAAAAGTCAGACTGATACACTTGAACACTAACATAAAATGTGAAAACAAGGGTCCCCTTGAACCATGCAGTGGGAGACCACGTCTGTAAGGGAGGCCAGATCATTTCAAAGAATGCTGCTGCAGTTTCACTCTGAGCAAAATGATTTTCTCCTCAGGCAAATAATTGTTTGCGTCCCTGGAAATGTTTGCCAGTTCTTTTGCATTACTTCAGTAGAGCTGGACATGCAGCAATACATATTGTCTTGGTCTGTAGTAGGCATTCACTAGCTCTAAACACAGTGTACAATAACCTCTTTAACCTTTCAGACTTGCTAGTCCAGTCATGGTAAACTTATGCTGTGCAGTCAAACTTTGTTCGTATCCTTTGAACTTAATTTCCAACACTAGTGGAGACTCCAAAGTCTCCAAAGATACCAGATATATCCAACTGGATTTTGGGGGAATGTGTACAAAATGCAGAATGCAGCAAATTTTAAGAAATAATGCAAGCAAAAAAACACAGAGATATGGGACAATGTGTAGCTTCTGTAAATATGTTGATAAAACATGAAGTTTACACACATTCAGCTAGTGAAGGGTAAACAAAATGTACCCTTATTTGTGTTTTAAGTATGTACGTATAGGGATAAATGTGTTTGTGTTTGTGGGTCTGCCTCACTACTGCACTGTTGGCTTTGCTTTAATGTCAAATTTGGACTGACACATTTCATTTTGGCTAATTAGGTAGAACATGCTGCTAAATTATTCACACTCTCTTCCATTAATGTCTTTAAAATCAGTTGGTGGACAGAAGTAAAGGAAAGGGGAAAATCTGCATTTCAAAAACACCAGATGAAACTACAAGACGTGTAGACTGGATCCCATCTAATAGGCTTTGAATATTTAGGAGGCCCCCTCTCTCTCCCTTTCTCTTCTGTCACGCAGGAAACAGACAGGAGGCCAACAGAAATATCTTGCTTGTTTGAAAGCTGTTGCGCTAATGGCAAGGCGTTAATTAACTGAGGCATTTGCCTGAGACGGCATGCTATCCTTAACAGGCAAAAACCGGCAGCACTTGATGATGGAACTTGCTCTTTCTCTGGACTTGCAGATGAATTTGCATGACATTTAGCTCCTTAGTGCCAGGATAATCAGCTGAGAGGTTGATTGAGAGGAATCCAACCGTAAAGGCCCCACTACTTTTCTTCCTGACTTTATCTTTTGCAAAATGGCTGGCTTTGAGTCTGTAATTTGCGCCGGCATACCTTTACCCTCAAGTGTGCCCATCACAGACACACAAAACATGGAATGGAAATGAGTGCATCCCCCAGGAGACAGAGGGGATAGAGGTGTCACAGTCAATGAAGCCAGCCTCATCCTCTTGTGGCGCCATCACACTCTGAACCCGTTCAACCAGCTGCAGTTAACCGCAGGTACCATATGGATCCTTAAGGGCTGAAGTCAGACCTTATTTCCCCATCGCCACTGATGATAGCATAAACGATCATCACCGTGCTGATATATAACAAGTATACACCACATCGGTTTAGCCACGGATAGTTAACCATCATTGTTGTACGGATGGATGGCTGAGCTGCGTTCCAGAACAGTGACAACATACGCTGCTTTGTGCTCCATTCAGCGCTGCCAAGAATGACTGGAGGCATCTGTAGCTGCTCTGCATTGCTCAGATCCTCATCTGGTGCTTATGAATATCTATGAGAATACCCAATGTCTGTGGATGAGAAACCAGGCTAATGAAGACATTCTGTGGTGTTTTCTTGCGTATATGTTTAAACCCGGCTGTTAGTTTATTGCTATGAGACATGTCCACATCATTAAGGGCAGCATTGTTTCTTTGGATGAGTCTAGTAAAAGCTTTAGGTATGTGGCAGCTAGGCGTCTAAACCCTCGCCACAACGTAATTGCTTCTTTCTCATTAAAAAATGCTTCTGCACTGGTGTGAAGTGTTTTCAGTGAACATCTTGCCTTCTTAAAAAAAGTATATATCTTCGGTATTTCTGTGCTCTTTTCCGATGGAATTCTGTGCCTCTTGGCTCTTTGGGAATTGGGCCATGTTTTGGGTATCTTTTTTGCTTGGGTAAGTCCATCTGGTCCTGGCACCATTGCGCTTTGCCCCTGCCCAGGAGTTCTGCATCCCAACTATGTGTTGGCAATTAGAAGAGATGTTGGCAAGGCGTCAGGCCGCAGTGTGACATTCTCCCTGGGCTTGTTGACTAGCTGTGTGTTTTTATGTGTACATGTCTGTGTACATGTGTGTGAATGTGTATTTATGGCTCCCTTTTTTATCTGTCGTCATTTTAGACCTCCTCTACCATCCTGATTCCTCTTTGCTGGTTTGTTTTCCCTGTAAAGCTGAGAGAACTATAAACAATTTCTTCAAATTTAGAGAACATAGATAATGTACAGCCACCATTTACAGAAAAACTGTCCAAAAGAAACATTTAGTATTAAGTTCTAAGGTCAGTTTCCCAGTTTATTGCATTGGGTATTGCATACTGGTCATCATTTAAATCGTCATCATCGATAAATTAGCTAAACAAATTGTTCAGTTTCTTTACCAAAATAGTGCTTAAACTAAAAGTATGCAGAAATCTTTTATCAAGGTCAGATTGATTCGAGAGCTATTTCAAAGTTGTTGTCATGACCTCCTTGTTTTCAGGTTTGACATGGCAGGATGACATCACTCAGCAGGTCATCTCTAGAGAGCTCTCCAAATTGAGAAACATCCCTGTTCGTCATCAGGCCACACCTCCAAGCCCCCTGACTGCCTACAGCGGCTCCAGAGACAAGAACCTGAGGCCTACGCAGGCAGACCTAAACAAAAACCTTCAGCAGTACCTGACCAGCCTGGGCTTCCTGCCGCAATCTGAGGTCGATGGACAACCAGGAATTCATCGAGAGGCAGCCATTTCTCAGGTATGAGTCTCATACAACAGAGTCTCTCAATCAGAACAATAACAAAAGACGTCATGGTTAAGCAGCTTCCATTGCTGATGAAAATCCATCTTAGATGAGTCAGAAAGAAATCATGTTCATGCACAAAATAGTGTATTAAGATTTTACTCCTGGTACATTTAGTCATGTTCTGCAACTTTTTTCCTCATTCTCCGATACATCTACTTGTGTTTTCCCGTGTTTCCCCTGAAGTTACAGCAGCTAGAGGGGGTAAAGGTGAGGTGACGACACTGACAAGCCACCAAAGGAAATGCACAGTAACTTTTTTTTAGACATCTTAATGCATAAATTTTACATCTGAGAAGAGTTGATCAGTTTTAAAATGTCTTTCTTAACTCTTTTTATACCTCAACATAAAGAAAGACAAATTAAACTGCCAGAGTCCATTAAGAAACCGTATTTTAATGTTATAATGGCTGTAGGTGTGGCATTTAGGTCCAGGGCTAAGGCTAGAAACATTGGTGCTACAGTAATCAGTGGCTAAATTATGGGTCTCTTCCTACTCCTTTTGAGAAGGAGTCAGTATATCTTATGTGGGGGTCTCCCTCTTGTCCCCGCATGGCTTTTGTTTCTCGCTTTCTGTCATCTCCTCCCTCTCCCACTGAGCAGGGACCCTTTTACACAAAGATCTTCCATCACCTCTTTACATTATTCAGTCCTCATATTTAGGGTGGAACCCCAGCTTTGTGTGAAATGTGCTCTGCATCCTTCATAGCCGAGCCGCTTCCTGCTGCTGTGTCAATTCAGCCATAATGCAAAGTTGAAGAGTTCAGGGCCTTCTTTATTGATGAGATGAGGCCCTTTGTTGTGTGGTGTGATGGAAAAAAGCAAACATGGTTAGCATGAATGGCAGAGCACCCCAGTCTTGCTGTGCTAATGCCATTATGGCCTCTCAGTATGCTGAGCTTGGAAAGACTGACATTTTCTCTATATGCATTTGAAGGACAGAAAATGGCACCAAGGGAGATAGCTG
>JAQFJB010000013.1:7775254-7787824 GCA_029874875.1 Naso minor
GTCATTACAAAGTTTCATCGCCAACTGCATACGCATACTACAGCGCTTTTGGCTGTTCATGTAAAAGCAGATTTTTTTTAAACACAAAGGAAAGACTGTTTCCATTTTTAGTGGGGCTGGCCTCGTCTAATCTGTCTTGTTTTATTCTCTTGTCTAACTAGTGGTTTAGGAACAGCTGTGTTGCCAGTGTTTACATTTTTGTGAACCAACCAACTAACAGGGTGAGCTACAGAGCTGTTTGCAGCTGAAAAGCTACATGAATTCACCCTATCAAAATCCAGCCTCTATTCTTCCAAGACAAAAAGGTTCATGACAAGCTGCTCCTGCCCATCACATTTAGATTCTGCACCTGGCCAACGTGATATGATTGGCTAAAAACTTTGACATTTCTCACCTAAGCAGCCTTATGCGAATTGATTGGTTTAAAAAACTTTAACATTTTCCACCTGACCTGCCCAAGGCAATGTGACTGGTTGAAAACACACACAGACATACAGAAGGTGTAATCTCTATGTCTCTCCATGTCTAACCCTAACCTACCTACCTCCGGACCTTAAAGTGGAAATGAAATGTAGAATAACATGAATGTAGTTTGTTTGATTTTTACCGAAGATAAGATATGGCACTGAATTCAAACTTTATATTTATCTAGTATTGCTAGAAAACCAGATAGTAATTTACTCTTTCGCCAGTAGGGTACAGCCATCTTCAGACAAGCTAAGCGGTGACATCACAGGTATGGTTCTGCTTGTGGGGGAACCTACTGTCAATGGGGAAGACATGCGCTGCATCACCAGTTCTCAGCTGTTTTGATGGCCGAATTTCAGTTTTGGATTACTCATATGGACATGCAAACATCAGAGAGAAACCATTACGAAAGTAGTGAGAAGTAAATGTGGTAAAAAGTTATTTTTTCCAAGGCCAGACTAACTATGTCATCTAGTTTATACGCCACTTTTCTTTTCCTTTTCGTTTCCAAAATAACGTTAACGTTACTACGTTAGTTTCTTTGGATGGAGATCTTGGTGGTGTCAAAAATAAAAAAACTTGTTTGTTCACTGACAAATGGACGGGTGCATGTTTACCAACCAAAACCGATGGCTTGTTTAGGCTAACGTTAGCTACATTAGCTAATGTTAACCAGCATACTATAATGTAACTATAACGTCAGCAACTAATGTAGTTAACATTAGCCTAACCAAGCCGTCAGTTTCGGTCGGTAAACATGCGTCCGTTCATTTGTCAGTGAACAAAACAGTCTTTTTAATCCTAATGTGAAGACACCACCAAGATCTTCTTGCTTTTAAAGTAATGTAACGCAGTAACGTTTACATTATTTTGTAAACAAAGAGCTCTCTTCTCATTAAGAGATGATAAAGTAGTGTTTTCATGTCCGTATGAGTATTCCCAAACTCCAATTCTTATATCAAAACGGCTAGGAAGGTTCATCCGCACTGGCGATGCAACGTATGTCTTCCCCACAAGCAGAACCAGAACCATACTTGTGACGTCACCACTTAGCTTGTGTGAAGTTGGCTGTGCCCTATTGGCGAAAGAGTGAATTACCTTCTGGTTTTCAAGCAATACTAGATAAATATCAAGATTGAATTTGGTGCCATATCTTATCTTAGGTAAAAATCAAACAAACTACATTCATATTATTCCACATTTCATTTCCACTTTAGGTCCGTCAGAGGGCGAAACAAAAAGCAGAGGCAGCACACATGTCAAATTCATGATACTCTCAAGTAGCTCATTTGAAAGACACAACGTGATATACTCAGTGTCCAGAGCTGCAAGTTTCACTTAAAGCAAAAAACCTCCTCAGCACTGAGCAAGTGCTTATTTAAGAAAGATTTGAGCTGCGGCCAGCTGGCCTGTGCCTCCTATTCACTCCATTGCTATGATGCGATCACACTTTCACTGTGTAAAGATGAGGTTTTAACCCAACTTGGCAATGAGTCAACAAAAACAGACATTTCCTCCAGCCTGTTAAAAGGTGTGATATTGGCTTGCTACTTTAGTATGTGCATGTCTGTGGGTACGAATTCCGCAGCTGCCGGGATTAATAAAGTCTATTTTGGCCAGGCTGCTGAATCTAATGAAAAGGTATAAAGCTCCTCCATATATCCAACTTAATGTTCACTATATTCCACTTTGGACTGTAAATCCAGTCCATTGCTGCCATATGAATGGCTGTTAACGCTGGGATGATTTTTCAGACCTGTAAACCTCTACAGCTAAATCACAGTAGAATTACACTTCAGTCAAGAAAAAGTTCCTATTAAAGAAATTGCTTTTTCCCCTTTGATGCCCTGTAACTTGAAAATAACAGGATTGGATTGGAAAAAAAGGTTTCAAGAGTAGAGAGATGAAGCAGAAATACATTCTGAACACATCTTAGTGTGTGAACAAGTGAGGAGAAGTCACTGAAAATGTTTTAACAAGAACGAAGGGGAAGAATGATTTATATCTCTTTTTTTCTTCAAAGCATAATTAGTAGGGACTTTAAGGAAAAAACTTTGGCTTAATTGGTGCATCACTATAATAATCAAAGGACAGACTTCCAGAGAAGAGTGTGAACAGTAAGGTTTAAAGGAGGACTAAGAATTACTAAAGCATGATCAGGGCATGTAGTATCCTTAATATCCTTTACTAGAGATGTTGCTTCATGTACATTAAGTTACATTACATGGATTAGCCAGAAAATTCAGCATTTGGCATCTATCCTCCTTTATTCTGCTTTTGCCAGTCTAACATTTTGCCAGTTTTACCAGCCATATTTTGCACTTGAATGATGGCAAACATGGACATTTTGCAGCCTGTGTGTGTGTTACAGAGGTTCTAAGATGAGAGTCTTTGCACCTTTTGAACGTTTCATCTCAGCCGTCTTTCTCTGTGAAACTTACACCAGAACACAATGAATAAATACATAATTCCCGCTTTTTCCTGCAGAATTGCTCCATGTGGTACCATAGTTATCGTTGGCAACATGTCCTGATTGCACATTGTGAGCTTGTTGTTTAAAGTTTAGATTTGTAATCTGCATTGTAAAGGAACAGAATACCTCTCTCACTAAAGGCTGAACCTCTAAACTTCAGTCCTATTTTATTTCCTATTCTTGCGCAGCCTTTTCACAAAGAACATTCTTTATTCTTTAAGAACAATCCAGCCTTCTTGAATACAAAGCGTACAACCCATTCTCAAGACAGAAAATGCTCTGCTCTTCATGGCTTGAGCAGTTTGCTTGCAGTGGCTGTTCTACAAAGGCAAATGATTAATTTTTGGTAGCGTGATTAATTAAGTTACTTCAAGCAAACAAAGAGGGAATGCAGACTGAAAGCTCATCCCCAATGCTTCATTAACAAGAACCTTCTTTCTATTTTGTGTGTGTTAAGAATTTTTGTAAGCATGTGACTTCATGCCAGTCTTTTGTAATGCTCTTTTTTATGTTGCTGATGATGCATAATTACATTATCTTGTCTTAGCATGCATTATAACATCCCTGTCTTTGGGTATGTAGCGTGGAGGTGTGTGTGTTTGTGTGCTGGGATGCCTTTGGTTGGTATGCACGAATCTAATTACAAACGCAGCGTGTGTGTGTTTGCGTGTGTGTGACATTGCATATTTATGTATGTGCATCCACTGATAAGCACGTCTGGAGAGACTTCAGACACTGATTTATTTGTCCCGTTCACATGTGCTGATTAATGAGTGGCTGTTAGCTCAAATCTGTTTAGAGATCTGAGTGCTGGAAACCAACTCATCCCAGGATCAGAGACTGTAGACTACAAAGAAAAAGCAGCAGTTGCTCAGAGTGGAATAGTAGCCTTAACATGTTTTTTTTTTTCTTTCCTGCCTCATCAAGCAAATCAAAGGAAAATCTGTCTCCACTGCAAGACTTTCTTCTTTATCACCTTTATAACCTTTCTGTCCTTGTATAGTTAAAAAAGGGGGGATGTTGACTTAAAGTGCCTGTGGAGTACCTGAGCAGTGGTCACTCTATTGCCCTCTAGTGGTGGGCTGCAAAGCAACTAGTTTTTTGCATGTAAACCTGAAGGTTGTGAAGTGTTCTCATGGGAAAAACTACTGCAGAGCTGAAGCTAGGTTGAAGATTAGTCATATGAGTGTCGTTTTAGCTTTACATAGATATGCTAGCAGCTCTGTGAGGCTGTACTCAGGCAAAACAGCCCTTTTTTAAGCAAAATGTTAAATCAAGCCAGCATGTTTACATCGACATGCTAACATGCTGATGTTTAGGGAGTACATTTGCCATGTTTACCATCTTAGTTTAGTGGATGGCATGCTAATAAGTCCAAAATGACAATGCTAACATGCTAATTTGTAGCAGGTATAATGTTACCACGTTCATTATCTTGGTTTGTTTTAGCATGCTTATATGTCTGCAGTAAAAACGCTAAAAAGCTTGAGCAGGAAAAATGCTTACAATTTTCAAAATGTTAGTTTAGTTTGTTGGCTTGCTAACTTGTTCACAGTGACGAAGCTAACATGCTGATGTTTATCAGGTAAATTGCTTACCATATTCACAAGTTGTTGTCATTATTTACAATGACAATGCTAACTTGCTGGTGTTTAGCAGATATATATGTTTACCATTTTCACCTTATTAAACACAAAGATGAAAATGTCATTAGTTTTGCAGGTTAATTTTATTTAATGACTAATGCAAATTTTGATTTAAAGAAGGCAATCCATCTAATTGTTTTGGCAATATCTCAGTACAGACCGAAGTTGAAAATTGCTTGTCAGAACATCAATTATCACCTTGCTAGCATGGTAAAAAATTAAGTTTCACTTATTGAC
This sequence comes from Naso minor, assembly GCA_029874875.1. Classification (NCBI taxonomy): domain Eukaryota; kingdom Metazoa; phylum Chordata; class Actinopteri; order Acanthuriformes; family Acanthuridae; genus Naso; species Naso minor. The sequence continues at coordinate 7,780,079 of JAQFJB010000013.1, forward strand.
CACGCTCTGAATCTGTTAAATGGGCTTTTTATGTTGTAGAATGGGAACATCAAGTCTGATGTTCATGTGGAGCACAGCTGGTCAAAACCACAGCAGGGTTGGTTGGAGACCACTCTCTACAGCCTTCATAAAGGAGATGGCCAACCTCCAGTCACCAAAGTCTTAACCCAGAGTGGAGAGGGCCCGCATCCCAAGCTGAGTACAACCTACTCTGACATAGACAATGGAAGGAGCAAACTGCTATCCAGCCATTTGGAACAGATTCTTTCCAAGGTACCAAGCACTCAGCAGGACAACCAAGGTGGCAAAGCTGTATGGCCCAAAGGAAAGCTCCACTACCTCAGCTACATCCGACCGGCTTCAAGTGACCACGCAGAGCCGCAGTCCCAGGTGTCTTTTAGCTCCAAAATCCAAAGGCCAAATCTAGACAGACTTCTGCTCAGGGCTGGCTCACACCGACAGAACGCCAAAGAGCCTCTTGGAGATATGGACGGTAAAATCAACTGCCTTATAGTTTGTTTTAAAAATTTTATTTTGTTTTCCTTTTATATGTTGAACCACTTGAATTTATGTTGGTTTTATTTTAGGGAAAATTATGTTTTTTGTTTTGTTTTGTTTTGTTTTTTAAACATTTTCTCTTATCGTGATTGTGTATTCTCATTTTTCTCTCTTTCCTGTCCAGAACGCTTCATTCACAATATCGTGAGCCAGTTGGGAAGGCACAGAATCAACATGGGGGCTTTGATGGGCAAAGACTTTGACCACCTGTCTGAGGTCATTGCAGGAAAACTGCAGGAGGTGCATGAAGAGCGGCCTGAGGTTGGGGCCCAGCCAGGTATAGGAGCCACAGTCTTCAGGATGGACAAGGAGAGTAACAGGGAGCCACTGGCAGCCGTGCAGCTGAATCAAGACCAGGAACTGAAATCAGACAAAGGGCAGGATCTAAACCAGAAGGAGACACTTAGAATGAAACAGGACGGTGTGTGTTTTCTTCTTGTGAGAAAGAGAATGCAAGCTGAATTTATAAATGCTTTGTTCTTGTGAGAAAGAAAGTTATGCCAAATGTATTTTTGAGTCATAACAGTTTTGTTGTTTCTAAATGCAGAAGAGAACTTGAGCTTTCACACAATCTGCTCACATACATTGTGTTTGTTTCCAGGCCAACAAATAGATGGTGCAGACAAAGAGCCCGTTGACAAGGTGAATTTAAAATTACTCTGCTTCAACCAACAAATTGGTTTCTTAGGGAGCGAGACATGTCCAAACTAAGACTTTATTCACTTTTGAATGCTACTTCAAATAGGGATGATTTGAAAGTTGTGCAGACTAACTTGAAAGCAACTTACAAATGCAGGAACCTTCAGAGTGATAGGAATTAAAATAGTTTTGCATGTTGACTTAATGTTTTTTCTATTAGATTTCAGACTATGGACCAGGACTCAGACAGAAACATCAGGGAATGTAACACACTTCTTGCTATTCTTCTGTGATTTAACACAGCATGCAGCGTTCTTCTCCAAGCTGCTGGACTACCTCAACCTGGATCCCTTCGGTGATGCTCCAGAAGTCAACATTGGGCAACCAGCTCCCCTCCAGAAAATGGTTGGACTGGAAAGCGTCCATAGCCGGACAATGCAGGGCCAAGTTCCCGTCCCCCTCCGTGGGGAGGAGAAGATCATGACCGTGCCAGCGAAGGAAGGCTCCACCTTGCCTTTAACCGCTGTTGCAGAGGGGCCTGATGCCCAGCTGGACTCAGAGATCCAGAGGTGGAAGCAGGGGCAGCAGGCTCCAGCGGGGAAGAAGCAGCCGGAGGAGCCGCAGAAGACGGACATGCGAGTCAAAACTCAGCTGGTCCACGTGGGGGTGAAAGAGTTTTCCAGCAGGGGGAAGGACAGACACTTTGGCTACATTATCACTGGCTCAGAGTGAGTGTGATTCAGATATGCAATAAAAAACATTTATATTAGAATAACAAAGTTTACATGTACAGTATGGGCAATGTTTTTTTTTTACTTCTCTATACACTTTTGCAAAGTGGGGTTTCTAAAATATTAGGATTAGAAATTAAAGAATTACAGCTGTATCAATATTTCAGTATTGCATTAACAATACTGACCCTTTATTATTTAAAAATGGGATTTTTAGCAGTTTGAGCCGCCAGATGGCACCTTAATTCATTAATCATAAAAAGGAATTAGATTATTATTCATAAACTATGGTGCCTTTATCGTTGTTCTTTGATATTTGCATTTCCATTGACAAATTTTAATTACAGTAAAACAGTAGCATTAAATATATATATATGTATATAAGCAAAAGTGTATAGAAGGATAACCATTATTTTTTATACTATAGCTCAGTTTGAAACCTGTATTGTTGTCAGCATTGCTGACACTGACAGCAGACTCGAAAACTTACATGCAAAAAGCATCACAAACAATCTTGTAAAATCTATTCTCTCATTCTTAAGTGGTGATTTCCCGCCGACTTAATGGCGTAGCTCACAGCTTCATATTATAGTTTATTGCTCGCCTCAACAGTTGTCAGCTGCACCATTGGACCTTTTTCAAGGCAGACTCATTTTACATACCTTAATGCCGAGCATATATCTGCTTTGTTCGCTTACTTAAAACTGCCTTTAAGAGACGTAATTTCTGTCAAAACCGCCCACGTGTTCACGTCTTTATGGAAAAGAATACTGTTTGAAATCCTCAGTGTGTGCTGCACCTGATTACAGTAGCAAGAATGATAAATCCCTCAGTGTGTGGGTATTACTGTGCCGTATTACAGCTTTAATGATGATACTTTGTCAGGAAGGGTAGCCAAGTTCTCTCTCTCTCCTTCGCTGTCACCTCTCAGTCAGCTCAGGCTCAGCAAAGATAAGTTCCTATCGACTGTGTCTTCCCCCTGGCACTCTCTCAAATCCCTTTATGGCGTTATCATGTCCGGTGTCAGTGGCTTGTCCTTCACCTGTTCAACAGACGCAGGCTCATAAAGGTCCGATGGGCACAATCTTTGTCACTTTTATTGCCACACATATGGAAACAGATTAAGACATAAACACACAATATAGTTGATTTTGTAGCAGGGGAGAGAAATAGGTCACCTTCTGAACCAAACTTCGAAACGCTTCTATCAGCGGACACCTATAGTTGGCCTATAGAGGTGTCTGCATTTGCTGCAGACCTCATGATTGCACGGTTGTTATCCCCAGCTCCTTCGCACCCTGCAGTGAGCCAACGCAAACCTGCTTATCTGACAGCTCCTGACATTGTGGTGGTGGTAGTGGGGGGTTTGGGGAATAGAGGGGAGGTGGGAGGTGTGTGTGTGTTTGGGGGGGGGGAGTGGAAAGCTATGGGTAGAAGAGAAAGAGACAGAGAGAGAAACCCAAGGGGAAAAGTGCTAGCATCAACAACCAAGTCACTCCTGGAGCTCTCCAGTTGCTAGAATTACCACAGAGGGATGCAAACGTGTGTGGAATTGCTTCGGCGAATCTTTAACTTTCAAAACCCCTCAAAAAGTGGAGGAAAAAAGAGCCACCCACTCTCTCAAAGGTGGAGTGAATCAGCCGCTCTGTTCTGTGTTCTGTTTGAAAAAAGCTGCCGTATTGTGGTGTCAAATGCAGGCCAAACAAAACACTATTTCAGCACCATTTTTTTTTGACTAGAATGTGTTTCATGATTGTGAATTTTTACCTTGAGAGGATGCTGAGTACCTGAAAAACATATTACTGATATTACACTCAGGACCAAGTGCGGCATGGAATTGGCTCCCAGTTCATTTCACATTTCTCTGCATTGAAGTGGTAACAAAATTCAAACAATGTCTCATTATGATCCATGACTTTTCGGTGCATGTCACCTTGCAGCCACTTGGCAGTCTCACTGAGTCCAGGTTAAGCTGTCAGAAATAAAGTAGCTTTCTGCGTGTGCGTGTGTGTTTGCCCTTCTCATTTCCTCCATCCTGCACGTTGGCCTGCAGATTGCCTTTGTTTGGTCTATTTCCTTGGCGATTTACTCTTTGAGTGAGAGAGCAGCTACAGACTGAGCTGAGATGAGGCATGGCTTTATCAGACCACCATTACACTTCACCTCCATTCCATTTGCACCTTATTATTCTCACCTCACCGCGAGGGAGCGTGCGTGGCCCGCGTGTTTGTGTACTCTGTGTTATCATGTTTTACTCTGAGCGTACGCGCACGCCACTGAAAGAAAAAGCAAATGTGGGCGAAGAAAAAGAAAGATGAGGAAAGGAAAGGCAGAGAATGGCGCGTCCATATGATACAGCCATTACACCTCATGCAGGTTCCATTTGCACCTTATTGTTTGTCTCATTGCTGGAAAAAAGCGAGTGATTTACCAAGCCTGAAGAGGCAGCTGATCCCTTTTCCCTTGGCACGGCTTTTGTGTGTTTGTTTGTGTTTGTGTGTCTGCCTGCATGTGTGTACATGTGTGCAGTACTTCCATTTAGACAGCCATAGTTTTTGCTTGTGTGCAATGACCCATTTGTGGGTATGAATTGTGGCTGTATCTCCCTAAAAAAATAGCTTTTTAACAGCTGAATAACTGTGTGTTTGTCACATGGGTATGGACCTCTGAGCGTGATGCCCAACTGTCTGCATGTTTCTCTCCCCAGCTCCCTCACCAGCGACCAGGCCTCGGACCTAATGGAGCGGCTGACACAGAGGCTGAACCTCCACGCCGCAGACCTCACCCAGCTCTCGTATGTACAGGCACAAACATCCCGTACACACCCACATTGTCACAAATAATGATTTACCTTGCAGTTTACAAGCCATACATCGCATAAAAGATAATTGGCCCCTTTTAAAGCATCCGGAACGATTTTGTTTTTCGTTTTTTGAGCTCGGAAAACAGAGTGAAGGTTGTCCAGACGCTGCAAGGACTATTTGTGTGAAAATGCTGTGCCACACCGCCAGAGAATGTAGGCGTTTGTTGTTTTTCTGACCTTTTGGAGTGTTTGACTTCTGGCAGGGAGAGAAAACAGGCCTAATTACCTCCAGACACATACTGATGTCTCCATTGTATTCAAAACACTGCCTCGCCACTATTGTCACTGTGCGCCTTGTCAAAAAGAGAGCAGTCAAGCCATCAAACGATTCTCAGTTAGAGGCAAAGAGAGAAAGAGAAAGAAAGGGAAGCAGCAGTGGATCGGGAGCTGGAAATAGAGAAAGTAGTCCAGCAGGAGGCGGTTAATATATTAATGAGTGGGCGAACTGTCCTTGAACCCAGGCTGGTTTGCGCTTGTATCATAGTTCTGCTGTACATTTGGTGTCAGACCATGTAGGAGGCAGAGGAGATGTGTTCGCCTAAGATCTGACAAGCCTTTCAAGACGCTCCTGCAGGAGAAGTGAAGTCTGGGTGGTTCAGTAACACCCGCAGCATATGAACACCAAAGGCGTTGCACTGCAGTCTGCGGCTGCAATGGAACTGCAGATATAGAGTATTCTGGCTCGAATAATGGTTACTGAGAGGGAAAACTATCTGACAGGGCTCTTTAGTCTGGTGTTCGGCATTGAAAATGCACACGGTGACCTCAAAATAAATGCATCCAAGGAGACGTTCTGATCTCCAGCTTTATACTCAAGCTTTGGATCTTGATGAGGAACACCGGGACATGTCATCCCGCCGGCACTGATTGAGTTAATCTGGTTATTACACCTGTCATTTCATATCTTCTCCTGATGCACATAGTGATTGATGTTGTTATCTGGATGCTGGTGAAGAGCCAGTGGCGTAATTGCACTGTATGATGATGCATATGTCCAGTGGAGGAAGAAGTATTTACGTCCTTCAAGTAAAAGTACTTAATCACAAGGACAGTAGCAAGTCATGCATTCAAAATATTTATAAAATGAAATTTTAGAAGTTTTGCCACCAAAAGACAGCACCAAAAAATGACTCCTTTCGCACAATGACACCTTAGAGTGGTATGTACTTTATGCATGTGTATTATATTATTGGCAATTTGTAGGCCTCCTGGTTGTTATTATCTGTAATGAATAGAGTTCAGTGATAATTCAGGATTATCCTGTATCAACCTTTGTTGTAATCTTTAACTTCATGATAATGCAAACACGGCCGAGTTAAGCAAATCTAAGCTGAATTTGGTGCCATTATTTAATTAGCTATTTGCACCCCTTTGCTGTATCTTGACATACACTGTTCTCATAAATAAAATCCCAGTATCATGATATTGATTCGTATCAGCCTACTTGATGCATCAACACTGATGTTTCAATACTGTGCGGCACGCCTCCACGGGGAAGAGACTTGACACAGTTTTGACTCCTTGTCTGAGTCAGAACTGAGTCAAGGCTGAACACACAGACATGATACACATATTTTTAGATTCGCTTGGACTTCATAGACTCCAGTGTGCATTACAGGTGTATCCATTTACAAATTATCCATCAAAATGGTGCTTGTTGTAATGCAGAACTTGCTTGAGAGTCCTCATGTTTTTAAAGTTTATACACCACTAAACCAATCCAGTGGTAGTTATTTATGCATCGATGACTACATTGCAAACAGGAACTGTTAATAGCTAATCTGTCTTATTTTTGATGGAAAAAAACAACGTCAGCAAAGTTAAGTTATGTATTGAGTAGATACATTTGTAGTGTATGTGTATTGCATTTTGGAATATAGGGGGAAGAGAAAGAGACAGGGAGAAAGAAAGGAAGGGATAAAAGGAGCATGACCAATAATAACATAATAACAATAAAGCAAAGAGAAGAGAGAAAAAAATAATCAAAAAGCTCAGAGGGATCGTCTCTGGTCAATGTCGGGGTGGAACTAAGATGGGCCAGAACAGCTGATTCAGGCCAGAAGTTTATTTATTTATCTATGCATCTATTAGTAATTCATTCCCTCTTTCTTTCGTCAATTTTAAATAAAATCACAATCAAATTTATTTTCTTCCTGTCAGTCTTTTTCTTCTCCTTTTTTCCTGCTCTTACTTTAGGCTGCACAGTCTCATCAAACAAATGTTCATATTTAGGAGCAGATATGTCTGCAAAGCTGAACCTATAAAGTAACTAGTAGCCACAGCCGTCATGTGAATGTAGTGGACTAAAATGTTTCATACTTTCCTCTTAGGTTTAAGTATAAAGTAGCATTGAAAGGGAGAGCTCAAGTACAGCGTCTGAGTAAATGTTCTTTTTTCTGCTGCTGCATATATTCTTGATCACAGTGCATTAGAGCTGTCAAGCCAGTGCAAAAGCCACCGATAGACGCCTTAAATAAAGCTTCCACAGTATATTACACCTCATATTGATAACAGTGTTCTATACAGGAGCCAAATACAGAAAATGTCCTCTTTGTTCGACTTGTTTATCCTTGTACTCTTTCCTTTTACAAAGTAATGAAAGTGCGTTCGTGTAGAAATAGCCGAGACGGAGGACGTGACGCAAACCCATTGTGCCTCTTGCTGTGTGGCCACGGCAGGTGAGCATTTGAAAGCGTCTGTCTGAATATGAGTCGCGCTCGAGAACGAGAGCTGGGTCAGAGCACGCCGCCCTGCTTTGGGGGCAGCTCGCTTCTCACTAGCTCTGATGAGCCCTGATAGGAAGACAGGAGAGGAGATACTCAAATATGACAACAGGCGAGGCAGAGAGGTGTCTCAGACAGAGAATATGAGGAGAAGGAGGGTGAAGGTTTCAATGTCGTTGAGATTTTCAGACGTCACACACAATTATGCTCGAGTAATCAGCACAGAATATTC
>JAQFJB010000013.1:7861004-7871081 GCA_029874875.1 Naso minor
TTCTGTCCTTTTGGTGAGAAAATTGTTGTTTATGGTAAATCAACGTGCTTTGTAATTCTTCATGGCTCAAACTGACCGAAGACAAACGGCCATGTTCTTGGCTAACAGTATTACCACAAAGGGTTACATAATAATACCTGTTTTAGAATAGAACATCAACTATGTGGGGGCTGGTATACCACAATGTAGAGTAGCGTTAGTGGCCTGTGAAAGTGAAGCATACAGTTTGAAAAACAAAGATTAAAGTATAAACCTAATCAAGTGTGTGTTTTTGTAAAAGGCATCCAAATCCTCAACATGTTAGGTTAGAATGAACCACATAAATTAACTTCATTTCACTTAATAATGATATTACTCTACTGTAATACTCACACTAACTACATCTACTTTGAAATGTGCAAACGATGTGTGTCCTTTATTCCATTAAGACAACTTTTTGTGGACATGTTTAGCCACAGAATTTTTGCATGCAATTATGTATGTGGCCATCAAGTGCATTTTTTTAGGACCAATTGAAAAGATTCTTATTTTTAGAAGAAGTCAACTGAAAACGTGTAAAAATCATCAGGGGACAGAGGTTTCAATCAGTCACAGGAGAGGGGATTTTAAGGCTCAATACTTGCCGGCTTCTTGAAATAAAATATTTTTTATTATTATTTCACTTTGAGCTTTTCTTATTGAAGAGGAAGCTATTCAGGACTTCAGAATAGTGTGTGCAAGTATGATAAAAGTCTGGTGAAGTTGCCCTGCAGCCTTTTCAGTCTCATATTCCTGCGTTGCTGCCTAAAATTTTGTTATTATTGTGTGAGGAGGAGTGACACTGGAAAAGTATGTTGATGAATTATGCATCTCCATTACAGATGATCATTCCAGGATCACCTTGAAAACGGAGAATAACCACGGCAACTCAGATTACATCAATGCAAGTCCAATAGTAAGTAGTGTTTATTCATTTTGGCTTTACGTTGTGGCTAAAATCTGTCATCTCTGAGGACTTTTCTGGACCAGGAGCACCTGTTGTGTTTGGATTTTCTTGAAGGATAAAAAGAGCTTTCAAAAGGCTTGGCATTGATTCAAGTGCATTGATCTTTTTTTTAAACTTTGTTCTCCAAGCTGGGAGCCTCAGTGGATTTGGTGTGTCTTGCTGATTCACACTGCTACTTTCCCTGCTTTCAAAATGGCCGCTCCCCTGGAGATGCCCCTTTTTTTCCTCCACACAAAGAGTAATTATACATTATTTTTGACTAAACAAGTGTATACCACCACAAATCCAGAAAGATTTCAGCACTGGATAAGGCTAAGGTTTTTTGTTTTTGTTTTTTTTTTAGTATTTTTCCCCAAAACATTGCCAGTCATGATTTCCCCTGAGGCTGCGGAAAAGGGATTCCATCAAAGGAAAACAGGAAACTATGCATTTCAAATACAGTGCCAAAATTTCTGAGGAGATAGATGAGCGGGGTATACACAGCTGCACTAAAAACCTATTACTCTTCAGAAACAAACAAACAATGAAGACTTTTAACCGCTCTGTTTATTCCTTCATTTTCTCTAATGGCATATTCATAACGGGTTTTAGCTTATTTAAACAGTGCTGTAGTGTGACATTTGCCGTCCTATAGAATAATATTACAATAAACATAATCAGGGGAAGAAGTTAGCAGAAAGGAGACAGGTGCATTATAGAAAGGGTACAAAGTAAAGTTAGCCAACACTGTTTTGGTGCGGTTAAAAAAACGTTTCTAGGAACACAAGCGGATGTTGAAGATGGGTGAAGTAATGGCGGATGCAGTGGTGTGTGGATGAAAGGACAGTAATTACACCACAAAAGGGACCCCTGGCTGAGCCCAGCAAAACTGTGATAATTATGTCTGTCAATGCGGCTTCTTCCTCCTCATTAGCTCCAGGGGCAGTGGCCTACGAGTAAATAATCTGTCGCTTCTTTCTGGGAATCCAGGGTCAGAGAGGCAAAGGGAAGGAGCTCCCTGCAAAGCTGAGGGTGACACACGCACAGGGAAAAGCTGGAGTAATGGTTAATGCTTGACCACAAATGATGCAAGCGCTCCCAGATGTATGGTATCATTAGCGTGAGAAATGGTTTCGAGGGGATGTGCATTGGCAGAAAATGTGGATCTGAGTCTGGTTGTCTTTGTCTGGCCTTTTTTTTTTTTTTTTACAAAGCCAGACACTGGGTGGCTTTTTCTATTTCCCACCTGCTCTCCGTGCTTTTGTTTCCAAACTATCTGGGATGAGCACAAGCCGGCGTTTAGCTTCCTAGCTCCCCATCTTCCACAAACAACGGATCAAGGCGCTACAGCAAGGTGTTGAAAGTTGGGACGCTTTTCCATTTGTGCAGGCTATTTTAGCACGAGCTATTTTACTTCAAACCAAAGAGCACTTCCTTGCCTTTTTTGTTGTAGTCTATCTTCTTCCCACAATGGCAAGGGGAGGACAGCTGAAACGCAGGACTACTCTTTAATGTTGCGCTTTAGTATTCATGCAGGGATGTCAACACACAGCTACAGCATGTCTGTGTCCTTGAGATTGGCTAAACGGAGTGGCAGCACAAGCATTCGGCACCGCCCTTTCATTTCTGTGGGAGAGATTTTTTTTTTTTTAACAAACCCACGAGAGGAATTTCAACCAGGAGGGATGAAGAGAAAATTGAACAACACGGTTATACCTAATTGAAGTAGAACAGTGGGTAATGAACGTAACATTTCCAGCGTGTCCTTTTGGGAAATTTCTTCAATTGAAACGGCAGTTACATTTTCACATTTCAGCCAGCCGTGTGAAGGTGTATTTAAAGAACATTTTCAGTCAGTCATGCTTCACTTCTGCCCCCCAATGACCATTTAGATACAAATGCAATACCCATAATGCAGTTTGACATCCTGCGTGGCATCTCACAGACACTTGATACAAGTAATATTACCATAACTCATAAATTACTAGAGCTATGATCCAATCTGTTTCTGGGGGAACCTGAGTCTTTAAGTATTTTACTGCTGCAGAAATTCTGTAAAATGAAGTAATTTACTGTGATTCTAAGTATTAAGGATGATTCAACTGCAAACATCTCATTTAAATAAACACAATAGCCTTTTTTAACTAAGGCTGACTTGTAATTACATCAAAGTTTGGAAATAGATTTAAGAGAGAAAACAATTTGGCATTTTTAATCCACCATAATGAAAATAAATTGCAAAGAGATAAATAATTAAGCCATTGATTTTTATTTAAAATTTTGGACTAAAGTTGGATGTTCGCATTTATCAGCCTTTCAGGGCATTAAGAATTAATCCTGTTGTTGTGCTTATTAAACTTGAGGAGAGAAAAGCATTATGGTAATATTAAAGCCATGAAGAAACGCCTCATAATTAAAGTCTATGAGCTTGACAAATGAGTCAAAGAAATGAAAGGAAAAACGAAATGTTCCTCTGAGCTCATGTTCAGTGTCCTTGACAAGTTGTTCATCAGCGAAAAGCAAATCAAGTTCATGAAGAATTAGAAGGCTTTACATGTGACCCTGTGACTTTCTGTCCAGGAGTTTCTTGATTCAGTGCTCAGAGATCTCTCCCTTCCTAAAACTGTTACAATTAGATGATGTGCTGCAAAAAAAAAGCCTCAGTTTCTATTGATAGATGTCACATAATGTCATGTTTATATGCAAAGAAATGAGTCGGTTACACCTCAAATTTATAAATATACTTCTGAATTTTCCTCATTTAAGATCGTCGGAGGTGTACCATGAATCATACACTAATAAAAACAGCACTGTTAGGATGCATAAGGGTTAGGGTTATCATCAATCTATCATTACACTACCAAACATACATCAAGAATGCACTGATCCGCGCCCACCCGCTTCTTTACCTGCAAAATATGTCAACATTTTTCCAGCACTCGAGGGTGCGCATGAAAATTCCATTCAATAAAATGTGGCCATCGATTTTTGGGGGGGAGCTACCCAGCCTACACCTACTCAATCAAGTCTCAATCACATCCCTTCAAATCAAGTCCCTCATGTCATTATGTCCCACCTCGACGTTTCAGCTGCCTCACATCAGCCTGCAGGCTTTACACACCCGCCACAGTATCATGTTTCATGCAGGAGCACGTCAAAGCATGACAGAAAATTTGATGTGAAAGCCATTTTATGAGCTCTTTGAGGGAAATGTAGAGAAGGCTGTACATGAAAATATTACTACTAAAACATCTAAAAATGACAAGACCTATGTAATATTTTGTTGAATTTTGTACTCACATTGTCTCAAATGTTTCCAACAATTTTAAACCCAGACAAATCTGTTATTTTATTCAAGACAACAGCCGTTTTATTTGGTCGCCTGTCAGTGGCGTCTCCCTCTAGTTGCTATGACTCCCCAGGAAACATGGCGAACTTGTGATGAGATTTAGAGAGTGAGGCAGGAAGTCAGGGAACCTAAATGTAACCTGAACGTGATTTCTGCTCGAGCCTCCCTGGATGGATTTGCCAACAGCAAAGACAATTCCTGTGTTACCTTTTGTCATCAAACTACACTTGTCATTGTCTTTTTGATCAGGAGACCCCTGGTGGCAGAAGTTACACACTGTGCGTTTAAATAAAGCAGAAATTCTTCCTGAACAATGAGATAATAGATGAGAAACTAAAATAATTTAAGGTTATATTAATAAATTGTCTACTTTGAATATTCAAAGGGTTGGAAATGAGATTCCAAGGTTCAAGGTCTAGCCTCACTGTCATTATACAATACAGTTGTAGCCCCCTCCACACTGCATACACAGAGAATGTGTGTGCAAGTATTCAAATATTTTATGAAAAATAACACAAAGGTAGAGCAAACAGGACATTCAAGTACAACTTATGTTAGAAATAAAAAAGAAAGCTACATTATATTCGCAAGGAAGATCTACAATTAGATATATCATTTATTTATATGTGCAGTTTCAGTGTAATGTGCAAGTTAAACTTCAGACTGTTTTTTCTCAGTCAAACGGCTGCAGTATCTTTTAGAGGAGGCTTTTGTCTTTGTGTTTGCATTGAAAATTGATGAATATGATTTTGCTGTGGCATAACATGAGAGGTGCCTGCTTGCTTAATTTTCTACTAGATGGAGGCCACAGCACAAGGTCCTCTGAAGTCTTTTTATGCAAGCCCAGCGATTAAAGAGACTGATGTTGAACATTTTGTCACAAAAACAAGTTCAAGTGACAGACATACAAACCATGTCCTTAAAATATGTGTTCAGAGCTTATCCAGTGTAGGACTACGTGATGCTCACAGTTTACCAATTAAAGCCTTTGGTTTTTTGTTTATATACCTAATTAAATGTAATCAGGCCTATTAAAAATGAGTCAGACCTTGAGGACAAAAGGAAAGTGATGAGGAGGAGACTGAATGAATGAAACAGACTGAAAACATAGAGCCGAGGCAAATATTTACTGCTCTCCTTCCTTCATCCAGATGGAGGTTTTGATGGAAAGCCTTGTACTCAGACTGTGTTTTCATGCACCTGCCTCGTCCAGACACTTTGTCACACTCTGTTCCCTCTCTCCCAGATGGACCATGACCCTCGCAACCCGACGTATATCTCCTCGCAGGGCCCACTTCCCTCCACCGTGGCAGACTTCTGGCAGGTAACGCTCATCTTCATTCACGCTGGTCCTTCATCTTTCACTGTTTACTTTCGACAGAAATGAGAGTTTAGAAAAGATTCTCACGTCTTCTCGGTCCGAGACAAGAGCGTCAGGATTTCTTTTGTCTTCAAGCACCAGTGGGTTTCCCCAAAGTTAGAACAATGAACTAATAGGACCCCTGGTTTGTGCCTGTACTGCAGCCGTGTACTTTTGTCACATTTAAGTCATAAAAACATCAGCACGAAAAACCAAAAAAGTTATGTGACAACACTTTGCTGTTATTCTTAGGGTATTTCCAGAATTCTCCAGAGCATTTTCAATTATCTGGAGGGAAAATATCACATTTGATGCACAATAAACACACTGTCACCCTTTGAGTTGTGACTGTTTTTCCTAATCCAAGGTATATATGTCCTTACCGCTTAACCCTCATCCTCCCCCTGACCATTTTTTAGTCATTTAAGGACCCACATGTCCCACTCTACCAATCCTTGATCCATTTTTCAGGGCTTCTCGCCTCCCCATTTTGAAAACATTTTAATGAAAACAAAAAAAGTTTTTAAAAAAAACTCAGGAGGAACAGATCAAAGACCAAAATAATACCTAGGTTCTCCATGCACACTTTGGAGGGTACAAAAAGCATAATTTCTGTTATTTGTTTCAAAAAGACATACCTTCTTCTTTGAGTCATTACTCAGTCAAATCTGAACACAGACATGCTACATATATTATTAAATTCAACGCGATTTACTCTTTCCAAGAACATTATCATCTCTGGAGTACCCTGCAAATACACTTCCATATATCTGTTTAGAAATCATTAAGGAGACATACTTATAAAACCAGAACTTGCCTGAGAATTATCACTTTTTCAAGTTTTCCTCCGTATTACATTAATCCAGTGAAAGATCTCAGTACTTCCATGTGTTCATCGTAAGCAATAACCACTATAGTGCTAGTTCGCCTACATTTAATGGTGACAATTCACCAACGTGTAATCAAAAAGAGGCTATAAAAACACCTCACTGAGTCCATTGTGTCATTATACTTCTGTTTACATTCCACAAATTATGGAACTGTAGTTCCAAAACTTAGTAAAAGCCTGATTTACTTACAAAAAAAGCAGGACAAAGAATGATTGTACATTTTAAAGAAAAATGTAAGTTTGCCCCTGTGATTCAAATGTAATAATAATAATTTAGAGGCACGTACTCAGGCAGGAAGTGACAATGCTGCTGTTGCTCCTTCTCATTAATAAAATGGTTTTACCAGCTATATATGTACTGCAAACCTGCAGCTTTTAGGTACATATATTAGTTTAGTTATGCACAGCCACAGGAAGTCTAATATTATTCATAATAATGCTGATGTTTGCTCATATTTGCATTTTTCTCCCCGCTATTTGCATTCATTCCCTTGTCCATAAAAGTCAGACGAACCTGCCATAAATCACTGAATACAGGCTATTGTAAAACATGTCCTCTTGTGTAGAGGTATGCCTTCAATGATGCATGGATGCCAAATGGCGTTCTCATGTGTTAATAGGACAGCACTGTAGTAATTAGTGAGCCCATCACATCCATATGGTGAAGTAAGTCTGCTCGCCGTGACCAGGATGTGGAAGTGTGAAGCATAAATCCTGGCAGAGCAGCTGGCCCTGCACTCTGCACTCTGCATCATGCTCTGAATGGATGCTCATTTCCAATCATTATGATAGTGCTGACTTTGTGTTAGCACAGACGCCGGCACCCGTTTGTGACCAAAGAAGGGTGGCAACACTAATTTTAGAACAGTCCGGTTGGGTTTTGAGTACCAAACAGAATTTAGCCTTTTGTGTTTGTCATAAATCACTTTTAAAACTTAAAAAAACTGTTTACCAGCTCTTTCCTTACATGGTGTTTAAATTAATAAAAAGGATGCACCTATTATCTTTTCAGTGTACCTTAATTGGCCACATCAGTTCATGACAGGAGTGATCGAGACCCTGTTTTCTGTATTTAAATTGTAAATTCAAAAGTGCCTCAAATGAATTAGTTGATAATTATCTCTTTTTGTCAATTTGTTTTGTTTGTTTGTTTGGCTGCCATTTTATTTCTGTGCCAGGTGAATAAATGCATATCCATTATCTGATTAAATGGGCTCTGTAGCCATGAACTCAACTCTAAATATTTCCCAATTAAGCAGAAAATAATGGAAAATTAGACGCAGATTGACTGACACAATGATAATCAGCTCTGTGTCTGCGAATAAGAAGTAGCCATTCATTATTCAATATGGTTAACCTTGGATTGTGGCAGGAGAGAGCAAAAAAACACACTCTTTCCCCCCATTAAAAGTAAACAAACAGGGGAAACACTGCCACTCTCATGCAAATGGACCGTGCAGGAGGCAAATCTTTCTGCTCTGTCCTATCTAATCCACAGCAGCCCCAGGCAGCGCTCTGAAAGGCGGCTCTGCTCTAATCCTCCACTCCTCATTCCTCCATCCCTTCATCCTTCACTCCTCCATCCATCTCCCCTCCCCTCTCTCCATCCCCGGCTATTACCTTGGCTCTGCTGGGCCTCGCTTTCCTGCTCAGTTCCCCTCAGAATTAAAAAAAAGTCAGAGTTCACAGAGCAGCAATTTCAGCCATTTTCAGACTTTTTTTTTTTGTATCCTGCCCTCTTCTTCACAAATGGCATACAGTAGCTGTAAGTTTTTTGGAGCCTAGAATTAAAAAACACTGATTTCAAACTCTTTACGAGCTGACAATAGACAAACAAGATAGAACACACTTCCTCCTCACTACCTACAAAGGTTTTGCCAAACCTTACAACACTAAATGGGTAATTTTCCCTCACATTATCGCCTTGCCTAATCTCATCACATCTTGGCGCAGTTGGCGCAGTTGGTGCAGTTGGCGTGTAATGTGTCCACTGGGCTGGATCACAGACGCTTGTGATTAGTGTATAGTCAAGGCCATTGTGTTTTTATAGCAATCATAAAAGCCGTGTTTCCTCCTCATTTTCCTAATGGCTGCCGTGGGCCTGCATTTTTTTTCCCAAGGACACATTAGCTTGTGATAAGATGAAATGGAGCAGCGGCTCAGTAGATGGTGAGATTCCGCACAGACGACTCAGAGGAGGTGTCACGTGACGCGCCCTCCTGCTGCTCCGCCCTGCATTTATCATTTGTCGCACGTGGAGAGGTGACATTTATTCATACTTCCTGGACCAAGATTAAGAAATCCATTTCTGCCCAACACAAGGCTGACATGTAACACTAATGTGCAATATGCTGCTCCTAGTGGCACAGTTCAGCTAGATATTAGTGCTGTGATGATCTGTAATGTGACACAGATGGATATGAAAGAGGGATGTGTGACATCTCTCTTCCGCTTTGTAGATGGTGTGGGAGAGCGGCTGCGTCGTCATCGTCATGTTGACCCCGCTGTCTGAAAACGGGGTGAAGCAGTGTCATCACTACTGGCCGGACGAAGGATCTGATGTCTACCACATCTACGAGGTATGCGAGCGAGATATAAAGCAGAAGTTACAAAGCTCTGATGCTGTGAGGTTTGAAGAAGTTCACCCAAGTACAATCACATATTTTCTCCTTTTAGTGTTGTCTAGCCGTGCAGATAGTTTGGTTTTTACACTTTCAGGTGTTAGGATTCCCGTTTCCATCTCAATAAAATCAAGATGACTTATATTTGTGGTGCTCACAGCTTTGCAAAATGGCATTCAAAACAGTCAACAGCCACGTCTTTCTCCAGAAACGTCTATAATTTACCAACTTCTCTGTGAGCAGTTTTCAGTGGAAACACTTTCAAATAAAATAGTCCCCATGACAGATGTTGAGTCACAGGGACAGTTTTTACAAACAGGTGCTGCTGCTGAGTTCTGGAGTACTGATTCTGCTCTTAAATAATACTCCAGTGTAGTCATACAGTCAGTAATAAAGCCTGCCTTTCAGTTTAAACTGGCCAATCAGCTTGAGCAGTCTAGAATGGAGACTCATAAACACTCCTTAGCCACTTTATTAGGCACATCTTCACAATTTAATGTATTTCAGTGAAACAAATCTGCCACAAATTCTACATTTAGTTAAATTATTAACACCTCTCTGACTAAAACTAAACAGTATTATCATTTTTAAAAACAGAATTCATGCCTGAGATGTATTGTGTTAGCACTTGATTGAACAGGTTTATTTAATATCAGCCACAGAGTTGCTCTTTCACAGCAATGCCTCAGTTCTGGAGTATAAACACGCACATAATGAGCCAATTATACTCATATTTGTTGGTGTCTAATATAATAACGTCTCATTGCACCGCACAAAGTTACCCTGTTTTAAAAATCAAGCCCTTAAAAAAGAACAGTTTACATTTTTGACAGATTGTCTTTTTTTAAAGCCCATTTGAACAAGTAAATTATAATGACAACTTTTCATGTAATG